>ML675603.1:23352564-23669800 GCA_007922155.1 Mesoclemmys tuberculata
CCTCTAGCTTACTTTATGCAGCTGAATTGAAGGAAGGAAGTGTACAGCAGCTGAGCACTTTGTAAATGCTTTGCACTGTTCTTGAAAATATGAAGCAGAATTCCCTCTCTGGAACCCTACATCTTAAGTGAAAATCATTACAGTTTTTCCATAGTTATATCCTAAAGGCCTGCTAAAATTAACATAGATACAATTATTATAAATACAGGAAGACATTTATTGGTTTGGGGGTTTTTAGAGAGGTCTTTTTGAATTGTCAGTGAAAGCACAATTAAAACACAAAGTATCTGGATATTTTTCCTCTTTTCCTGCATGAGGTAAAATAAAACCCTTCCCTGCTCGTGATGCTTCTACCTGGATCCTTCATAGGAAAGCAATGTTTGATAAGTTCAGCTATCTGATGAGGATGTTCCTTATTCATTTGTTTTTACTGAGCTATTTTTGAGGACTTGAGTTAGTTCAAGAAGTTTTTTTGGTCAAACAAATATGTGGCCTGTGGTTACCAGAATCTCTCTACATCTTTGTTGTATGTCAGCTCTACAGTACAGCAGTCACACTGACTTTAAAGAGTTTGGGAAAGGGAATTGGGAGGTGATTTATTTTGTATTCAGTTTGTAAGGGTAACTCAAGAGGAAAGCAAGCGCAGCCCTTAGTGCTGATATACTATACAAAAAATCAGAGGAGCAGCAGGACATGTCAGTGTGCAGCAGAAAGCGATGGCATAGAATATGTGGTGGATGCTGATTCACAGAGCAGTACTGATATATGGAAATAAGCTGCAGTCAGAGCCGTCCCTAGGGTACGATGAATCAGGGAGACCGCCCCAGGCCCCGCGCCTGGGGGGCCCCATGCTTCGCACCAGGACCAGCAGGAACCAGCCAGGATGCAGGTGACGGCAACCCACCTCCCATCTCCATGGCAGGACCGGGCAGGAGGCAAGTGGCTGTCACCACGTAGGCTGCAGTTGCCCATGACATTCATTGTAACCAGATTTCACCCATATAATATGTTAAGGGGGGCCCACACAGTGTGATGTGTCCTGGGCCCCGCATCCCCCTAGGGACAGCCCTGGCTGCCGTGACTGAAAGGGTGAGTGAAAAAGTGTCGTCCACCTCCCGGAACAATTTCGAACTGTAACAAGTGAGTCACGCACACTGTCGCCGGCGTTCACTAGTGAACTTCACAGCCAGAGCAGGAAAGAGAGAGGTGGCTCCCTGGAAAGAAGAAGAATCTGATGCTCCTGGCTCCCCCTCCCAGTCTTGCCAACTGCTGGAATTATAATTGCAAATCTCATAACATGTGAATATTTTCTTAATGTCCCATCTCCTAGAGGCAAGTGACTAAGTCAACTTTTATTTCAAACAAGCTTCTAACCATCAGGGCTGTGGAGAAAGAGCTTGAAAACATGAACCCTGCACACTCTAAAACTGGAGAGCAAACACAAAGAATCCAACATGTATTACTTTTTAAGCCAATCTTATGATTCTTGAGGGGGACCCCACAGTGGCGGGGGGAAACCTCACTCATGATTTCTGAAGACTTGGGGTTGGCAATCTAGAAAAGATCCCAGGGCCCTGGAAAGCAGAATCTAGAGATACTGAGCAGGACAGACAGCAGCTCTCAGCACCATTCCCAGAGGAGAACAGATAGTCAGCTTAGTTCTCCTCATCCTTCTGCCTCTTCCTTATTTACTCATTCCCTGACCTGTAGTTCTGGCCTTATCGCCTGTTACTTCTTCAGAGGATCTGGTAAAATTTATACAAAAAGCAACGGCAATTGCATTGGTTTCAGATTAAAGAATGTAAAGAAAAAAAACTCTGCAGTTAAACAAGCTGCTTAAAAAAAGTAAGGTGGGAAGAAAATGGAGGAAAATAAACAGCTGGAGGGAGACACTGTGACCACAGAGAAAATGTCAGACCATCACATTTTTATTTTGTCCCAAGCCGGTACATCTTGAGTGTAGCCCTGCTACCAATGGAGCCTTATGTTCACTAAAGCATCATTCATCAACAAGAAATAGGGCAACAAAAACCTGTAAAAGACACAGGTATCATGCAAAAATTGCTCATTTTGGTTCATAAATCAAGTCATCATGAAGCGCAAAAAAATTATAATACCGTGCAGATAGGCTTTATTTCCCCATTGCAGCTCAGATAACCATACTGCAAAGAGTTTTGGCCTTTAGACCAAATTCTATTCTAAATTACAACTTCAGGGCAGTCACTCCAGATTCACACAGGTGTAGCACATTAATCTCAGAAAAATTAAAAGATTACAAGTACATGTGGAAAACAACAGTAAGCCAAATCTCAGTTCGTAAGTTTTCACAGAGGTTCGAGATCTTATTTACCACAGTTATGAATGTGGAGGATTATGAATAGCAAATTTAAACTGAGAGGTTTCTCTTATTTTACCATGTAATGCCACAAATAAAGAATATGCTTGAGACTGAGAAATGAAGTGCTTCACATGAATGATTTCTTCATGAACAATTTGAGCAATCTTAACACCTTAGGTATTTTGAATACATTGTCATAAAACCAAAAAAAGCACAGGAAAACTTCAGTTTGGCTGCTTCCAAAGTTGCACAGTTGTTCATTTGGTTGCTTTGCTGCTGTAACTCCAAGTACAGTGATAAGGCGCATAGCTACATTATTTTTTTGATTTCCAAAACTAGGAGACCGCAACTTAAATATTTAGGTTCAATTAACCTTCCCCATTACACCAGGGTGCTAGTGGCTAAGGCGAATCTCATTGCCAGTGCTTTTTTTGGGGCAGGGGGGAAGGTCTGGAAAAACCGCACATCAAACCACATCACATCAAAAAGGCCTTTAAGCCTGGCTGCTACAAGGTCTGATGCCCATAAAACTTCTTCCAGAAATCAGACACGCAAGGGGACAACATATTGGACAAGAAAAAAAGTGTAATGTTTTACACTGACAGGTCACAACAGGATCTTTTCCTTTCCTAGAAGGCAAGTAGTGTCTGGAATAAAATTACTGGCAATTTCTGAAGAACTTGAGAATTGCAACATTAGGGGAGGCTTAAGACATTTTTGTAGAATACAGAATGCAGAGAATTAATCCTTGCTAAAGAAATCAACACGCTGACTAAACACACGGCCAAGAAAAAAGGTACTCAGGAGTCAGAGTACAGACCTCTGGGGTCTCTATAAGGAGAGGAGAAGCTGCCTCTGGCTAACATCATAACAGTTAAGATTATTGGCTTCCCCACAATGACTCTACAGGCATATAGGCTTTATGGGCTTTCAGTCTAAGAGGACATTGATTTAATTGGCTTTCAGACTATGCCTTTGACAGTCAACCTAGCTAGAAATGGAAACTATCCCAGTGGGATAGGGAGATCTTCAGCTTTCCCATGGAACCTAACATTAGTTTTTATAGCCCTGGCAGATCCCAGATAATAAAGTTACTTGAGATTGTTTTCTGTGTTTTTTATGGTTACCTATACATGGGAATAGATAAAAATAGTATCATTCCAATAACTTTGTTCAAAATTCCCTACAAATTTTTCCAGTAACATGACATAAAAGATTATGGTTTGTGTGGTTTGATCAACAACAATTTAGCATTAGCTGCATAATTGATTCTTGGCTTCGGCACCCCTGGCCATCTCAAATTCATCAGATACAAATCTTTTACACCTCATCAAATTATCACGTACTTCCTACATTAATACATGCACAAAAGAACTCTTGCACACCAACCTAACACTGCAGGAAAAAAGTCACTATAGCACTGAAAACAGAAATCTCCAATACAATGTACTGGCTCCTTCCCACAGTGACTGCAACAAAGGCAACTTAATTAAAACAGCCATGGTGTTAACATAATAAGCGTACTCATCTTTGTAGAAAGTATAACTCAAACACAAACATGTTAAACTGGATTTAAGGTTCCCAAGAAATAGCAACTTCTTAAATTTTAAAAAAATAAAGTCTGTACATTGAAAAGTACAATGTCATCTTGCATGTTGACAAGTATGGAAATATGAAGTTCAAATAACTATCTCCCCGTCCACCGCCAGCCAGGTTCCTACAGCAGGTTAATTTTCCAAACATTTACGGTTCAGGAACACACCTGTACTGAAAAAAACATACCTATTAACACCATTAAACTAGGTTTGACAACAAAAATAATCCAGTTAAGGATGCTCACCAATAGCAACGAATGTGTTTTTCATCCACTGGATATACGATCGTCTTTCTTTCTTTTACTATTGCATAATAAAGGCATGGTAGGAGTTCATGATTTATTGTTGATATTTCTGGTTTGTTTATAATCTTAAAATTTGACTCATCCATCCAATGTGCACATTATTAGTTCAGCAAGAGTCCTGTGGCACCTTAAAGACTAACAAATTTATTTGGGCATAAGCTTTCATGGGCAGAAACCCACTTCATCGGACGCATCAGGACTCTTGCTGTTTTGCTAAAAACAAACTAACATGGCTACCACTCTGGAACTCATTATTAGTTCAATTAACCACATTCCAGTCACTGGCATCCTCATCCTCCTTCCCTAAGTCTGTTTGTTTGTTATATCCACCGGCTGTAAACTCTTCATGACAGGAACTACCTCTTACTATGAACTTGTAGAATGCCTAGTAAAATAGGTCCCCTAACCTGAATGGAGCCTCTGGAAACAACTATAATACAATTAGATACAATTAATAAATTATATCATAACTAACTACATTGCAGCATTCAGCATAAGCACCAACTGAATTTGTACTTTTCAAAGTAATTTTGAGGAAACCTTTCCATGTTCTCTCATTCAAAACAAGGAAGATTCGCACAGCTAAAATGAATTAGAATCATAAAAGATTAGGGTTGGAAGGGACCTCAGGAGGCCATCTAGTCCAACCCTTGTTCACAGCAGGATTAACCTCAACTAAATCACTGCAGCCAGGGCTTTATCAAGCCAGACCTTGAAAATATCTAAGGATGGAGATACACCACCTCATTAGGTAAGCCATTCAATGCTTCATCACACTCCTAGTGAATTTTTCTTCCTAACATCCAACCTAGACCTCCCCCACTGCAACTTGAGACCATTGCTCTTTGTTCCGTCATCTACCACCACTGAGAACAGCCTAGCTCCATCCTGCCTGGAACCCCCTTTCAGGTAGTCAAAGGCTGCTATCAAATCCCCCCTCACTACTCTCTTCTGCAGACAAAATAAGCTCAGTTCCCTCAATCTCTCCTCGTAAGTCATGTGTCCCAGCCCCCTAATCATTCTTCTTGCCCTCCGCTGGATTTTCCAATTTGTCCACATCCTTCCTGTGGTGGGGGGCCCAAAACTGGATTCAGTACTCCAAATGTGGCCACACTGGCCTCACCAGGGACGAATAGAGGGGATAATCACTTCCCTCAGTCTACTAGTAATGCTCTTACTAATGCAGCCCTATATGCCATTAGTCTTCTTGGCAATAAGGGCACACTGTAGACTCATGTTCAGCTTCTTGTCCACTCTCTCCCAGGTCCTTTTCTGCACAACTACTGCCTTGCCAGTCAGTCCCCAGTCTGTAGCTGTGCATGGGATTCTTCATTCCTAAGTGCAGGACTCTGCATTTGTCCTTGTTGAACCTCATCAGATTTCTTTTGGCCGAATCTTCCAATTTTTCTGGATCACTCTGTATCCTATCCCTGCCCTCCAGACAATCTACCATTTCCCCCAGCTTTGTGTCATCTACAAACTTGCTGAGTGTGCAATCCACCCAATCCTCCAGATCATTAATGAAGATGTTGAACAAAACTGGGCCACTCTGTTTGTGACCGGCTGCCAACTAGACGTCGAACTGTTTATCTCTACCCATTGAGTCCGATGATCTAGCCAGCTTTCCATCCATCTTCTGGTCCATTCATTCAACTCATACTTCTTTAGCTTGCTGGCAAGAAAACTGTGGGAGACTGTATCAAAAGCTTTGCTAAACTCAAGATATATCACATCCACCACGTTCCCCACATCTACAGATCCAGTCTCATCATAGGAGGCAATCAGGTTGGTTAGGCATGACTTGCCCTTAGTGACTTCACGCTGACTGTTCCCAACCGTCTCCCTCTCTTCCACGTACTTCAAAATGGATTCCTTGAGGATCTGCTCCATGATTTTTCCGGGGACCGAGGTGAAGCTGATTAGTCTGTAGTTCCCCAGATCCTCCTTCCCACATTTGAAAATGGGCATTATATTTGCCTTTTTCCAAGCAACCGGAACCTCCCCCAATTGCCACGAGTTTTCAACTACAATGGCCAATGGCTCTGCAATCACATCAGCCACCTCCCTCAGCACCCTCGGATGCATTACATCCAGCCCTAAGGACTTGTGCATTTCCAGCTTTTCTGAAGTCCTGAACCTGTTCTTTCATCACTGGAGGCTGCTCACCTCCTCCCCATTCTGTGCTGCCCAGTGTAGTAGTCTGGGAGCTGACCTTGTCTGTGAAGGTTTAGGCAAAAAAAGCATCGAGTACTTCAGCTTTTTCCACATCGTCTGTCACTAGGTTGCCTCCTCTATTCAATAAGAGGCCCACAGTTTCCTTGACCTTCTTCTTGTTACTAACATACCTCTAGAAACCCTTTTTGTTACCCTTCACAGCCATTGTTAGCTGTAACTCCAGTTGTGCTCTGGCCTTCCTGATTACATTCCTGGATGCTCAAGCAGAATTATATTCCTTCGTCGTCATCTGACCAAGTTTCCACTTATTGTAAGCTTCCTTTTTGTGTTTAATCTCACTGAAGATTCTCTGTTAAGCCTGCCATATCTGCTATTCTTCCAGCATATCAGGATGATTTGGTTCCTGCACCTTCAATAAGGCGATATGCAAGGTGTCAGCAGCAGTTTTTGGATGCTTGACAATAATATTAACTGAAAGTGAAAACTGAACACTAGTCTTAAGATTTTATAATCTATCCATAATGTCACAATCGTATACAGTATTTAATGTATTTACTGGGGGAAGGGAGAGACTGAGATAGGATGAAGAGTCAGAGGAGGGAGACTGGAAGCCAGTGTGGGGAGAGGAAAAAGCCAGAATGGGAGGGCTGAAATGGGAATGGCTGGGCCTGAAGACTGGGCCTGGACGTGGGGAAGGGTAGAGACTGGAACTCAAAACAAGGAGACTAGGATTGGCTGTGAATTGGGGGAATGAGAGACAGGAATGAATCATGGTAATGCTGGCGGGGGCAGAAGGAAAAAAGGTCCAATTTGGCAAAAATAGGTAGAAGAGTCTGTGTAGAGCACACACTCCCCATGAGCCTGAAATGGAACTTAACTTTCATCTGCTGTCAGCAAACATCTCTCAAACCAGCTGCCCAAGTGTCCCATACCCCTCCAGAGTGCTGTTCCATATGAAGGATAACAACCTACTACTGCTGTCAGTTACTCCATTAGTTTAAGTAGCAAAGGCCTATGCAAGGATCTAAAGGTTCCAACACAGCTGGTGAAGAATGTGGGTATCAATATGATGTTACAAGATGGAATATATTTTTTCAGTTTGCTTTTTTAGAAACCTAGGAAGTCACAAAAACAAAAAACAAAAAACAAAAAAACTACATTAAAAGAATAAGGCAAGGGACCAGGGAAAAATAATGTGAATACGTAATTGAAGATTCATAATGCATATACAAAAGGGAGCCTAATAAAGGCTGCACAAACAAGCTTAATTCTGGCACTTCTTAACTTCTGAGTGCTTGACTTTGCAATCTGAATAACGTTCTTTTATTGTAGTTTGTGTGCAATTTATAAAAAAACTACTGCCCATCTGTCTTGCTCTATGAACAAGCAATGTCATGTTCATATCTCTTTGCTATTCCTATTTACCAAATTAAAGGTAAAGGAACTAAAGTTACCATTTGACATCAGCTTACTTCCTCAGTTTGCTTATTTTTATTGATGTTTTGATGAAGTTGGATGAGGGATGAGGTAAAGTGGTGGGCATTATATACCTTGACTTTAGCAAAGCTTTTGATATGGTCTCCCACAGTATTCTTATCAGCAAGTTAAAAAAGTTTGGGTTGGATGAATGGATTATAAAATGGATAGAGAACTGGATAGAGCAAAGGGCTCAATGAGTAGTGATCAATGGCTCCATGTCTAGCTGGGGTCGGTCCTGGGGCTGGTTTTGTCCAACATCTTCATTAATGATCTGTAGGATGGGGTAGATTGCACCCTCAGCAAATTTGCAGATGACACTAAGCTAGGGGGAGTGGGAGACACCCTGGAAGGAAGGGATAGGATACAGAAGGACCTAAACAAATTGGAGGACTCAGCCAAAAGAAATCTGATGAGGTTCAACAAGGACAAGTGCAGAGTCCTGCACTTAGGACGGAACAATCCCATGCACAGCTACAGACTGGGGACTGACCAGCTAGGCAGCAGTTCTGCAGAAAAGGATCTAGGCGTTATAGTGGGTAAGAAGCTGGATATGAGTCAGCAGTGTGCCCTGGTTGCCAAGAAGGCTAATGGCATATTGGACTGCATTAGTAAGAGCACTGCCAGCAGATTGTGGGAATTGATTATTTACCTCTATTCAGCATTGGTGAGGCCGCATTGGGAGTATTGTGTCCAGTTTTGGGCCCCCACTACAAAAAGGATGTGAACAAGTTGGAGGGAGTCCAGTGGAGGGCAACAAAAATGATAAGGGGGCTGGAGCACAAGACTTATGAGGAGAGGCTGAAAGAACTAGGCCTGTTTAGTCTGCAGAAGAGAAGAATGAGGGGGGATTTGATAGCAGCCTTTAACTACCTGAAAGGGGGTTCCAAGGAGGATGGAGCTAGGCTGTTTTCAGTGGTGGCAGATGACTGAACAAGGAGCAATGGTTTCAAGTTGCAATGGCGGAAGTCTAGGTTGGACATTAGGAAAACGTTTTTCACTAGGAGAGTAGTGAAGCATTGGAATGGGTTACCTAGGGAGGTGGTGGCATCTCTATCTTTAGAGATTTTTAAACTGAGGCTTGACAAAACCCTCGCTGGGATGATTTAGCTGAGGATAGTCCTGCTTTGACCAGAGGGTTGGACTAGATGACCTCCTGAGGTCCCTTCCAGCTCTAATATTCTATGATTCTAAGTTATTCATCACCATGGTTTTTGAGCAACTTTCAGAAGAAGAAACTACACCCAAAAATACCCTAAAAATTCTTCTTCTAGCCCAAACACCACATTCTGAACCAGATGGAACTTCCTTGGGGCATTGGGCTTTATTCCTAGATAAAAGGGAATTGCAGTAGCCAAGCTTAGACTTTATTCAATAGGATCAGAGGCAGTCCTCCTACCGGCTACAGATGAAAATGGGTTTTGTTTGCCATCACAGCTATTTGGGCATCTAAGTACACTGGAGTCTTAAGATGATGCAAGACTGAAGACAGATCCAACCATCTGAAGATAATGGGGGTTTGTACTGGAAAGGCTTGTACCTGGATGGCTGTCCTCTTCCTACCAGTATCACTTATCTATACATCAGAATCAAACATGTGCATTTCCAGCCTTTCTGTACATTTTTAATATTTACATTAAAATTGGTAAAAGACAACATCTGCTAAACTAGAGATAGTCAGGGTAAATATACTGTTTTGTGAGTAACTGTAGTCACCACCTAAATCTGTAAATGCAACTGTTATACTGAAAGGAGAGTCTTTCCACTTTAATAAAATGCTCTAACTAGCCTCAAAAACTAGCACATCGTATTGTGGATTTATTTTGTTTTTTCATTTCAACATTTTTACAGAAGATTCACACATCATTCGCACCAACAATGGGCATACCTATCTAGATGTTGATATGTTTCCTTGCCAGAACTTACACAACGTATTTGTCTTTTGACATATTAACAAAATGTAAAAATTTATAGGTAGATGTGATATGAAGAGTGGAATTATGTGAATGTCTCTTATTTTCCTTCCAACTCTTTTATCTTACTCCTGTACAAAAACACCAAGATTAGATACCAACATTACGACTTTATGCCAAGAAGCCCACAGCCTGAGCATTAAAAAAGTGGTGGTAAATTACACAACTCTGATAAAAACTATTATACGTCCCTAATGGGAAAATGGAGGCATTTATTTAGACTTACCAGTTTTTGTGTATGATTTAACCTAATGTGATCTCCCATTTAAATGGCAGGGTCATTCCAAAATTTAACAAATTGAGAGACCTAGACCATTAATTTAATAATGGCTGAGGTCATTTTGCACATCATTTCATATCAGAAAGATTCTTACTTACGATATGGAGATCGCTGTTTTACATAGGAATGCATCGTTTTTCAAGGTCTGTGCTGATCAGATTTGCTAGTCTAAGGATTAACACAGCTCACTTTAGGGCCAACTCTAATTCTTAATGTTGACAAGGAGAGTGTTTTCCTTCACTCTTAACAGAAGTATGTATCAGGCCTTTAGAAGTTAGCTGGCCTGGTAGAAAAAAATCCCTCTTTTGCACGCTCTCAAGTTTTGGATAAGAGGACTCATTGTTACCTAAATACTTTAAGGGCCTGATCCTATCTCCACTGAAATAAATGGCAATGTTCCCATTGAATTCCACAGTGCAGGTCCTAAAGGACTAAAATAAAGTTTGTGATGTAACATGGAGTGATTATGAGTGCAGCAAGCCACTCAAAAAGTTCTTGCTTGCAGCTGGAATGTACATGGCATGGAATTCAAAGAACAGTTGAAATTTTAACCAAGAAAAATTAAATATAAAAATTTATGACATTCTTTTGTCCATTTCCAGAAGTCTGATATCAAAGTATACACACTTAAAGAAACCGAACTATTTCTAATAAGAGGCTTAAAATGAAGTTGCCAATACTTGAAAGATGGTTTTTCACAGATCACATGGTACTAGATCCCACAGAATAACTTCTGCAATTGTTAACCACGTAAACCATCATTTCTAGCAGGGATATTAATTCATGGCAAAGAACAACACTGCCCACTAAATGCCCCTCCTAAGACAAAAATCAGGTTCTGTTTATTGATTGCATGAGCCTTTAGGAAGTTCAGCTTTACTCGTCTTTTTTATTTCTGAATAATGGCTACCATGGCTGTGTTATAGCAAACGGCAATTATTGCCATCTGCTATCCTGAAGTTTGCAATGCCATCAGTGTTTGAGCATTTCATTTAGCATCCTGCAAAGCTAGCTTATAGACTATTTAGAGTGGCCTGAGTTTATTTCTGGTGGAAAAACCAAATTGCAGGATCCACATATTATAATAATTGCTGCCTCATTATGATTCTGTTATGGAAGATAAAGGGATAGTCCTATGAATAACTGTCCTGCCCAAGAATATGATGAATTTAGGTAGAACCTTGTCTTACCTGTTTAGGTTGGTGAGGATAACTCAGTCATCTGCTTCTGTCCCCCAACTGACTTTGATCAAAGACTGTTGTCCCAGATTGCACAAAACATTATCCACTGGGCTTGTTACTGATTCCTGGGTAATTACCTCCCATCAGTGAATTAAGAACATGAGTAATACACTTATATATTTTCAGTGGAACAACAAAGCAAGAGATGGTTAACAATATTACCACAGTGAGATACCGTACAGTTGCTACAGTCAAAGCCATTAGGTTATCAGCTTTATGGACATGCAGTAGATCAATAGGTTTTTTTTTTTTAAAGTGTTCTATGAAATATTTGTATGTAAAAGGATAAGAATATCTCATGTTAGGAGAGAGTAGATTCAAAGAACGTAAATAACTACCTATCGCTTTCAGAACAAAGTCTTTACCCCAACTGAGATAGCAAAGGTTGTTCAAAGTTTACTCCCTGATGAAACTCATGTCTGCCCTGGTTTGTTACTAGTCCGAAAATCCAAGTCCTGAAGAAGCCATTTGTCTATTAATGGCTATGCACAACAAAAGATGTCCTAGACATTTTTCATGCTGTACTTTCAAATCCACCAATCAGGAATGACAGGCTGTGCTCTGACCTCCTTGATTGACAAGTAGCAGCACAAATAGCTGGCTGAAAAAATTCTGCATTACCTGGATCTCTGTTCCCACTTTCTCCATTGTCCTCCCCTTTATCTCTGCCATTCTTCAAGCAATGTCTATTTCTACCTTGTGAAAAGGTTAGTTCAGGTAAAATGATATGCTAATGCTAAGATCCTCACTGTTGCATTAAACACCCTTGCAGAAAGAGTGGATTGAATAGCATTATATGGCACTGTAAATGTGTTTCTCCATAAACGAACCTGAAAAATACCTCCAGTCAGATTACAGGTCCATTGCCTTCAAAGGGGTTACACAACTATAATCTATTCCAGGAAGGATGAGCTAGGCAGTTCTCAGTAATAGTAGATGACAGAACTAGGAGCAATGGTCCCAAGTTAAGTGGTCTCAAGTTCACAGTGGGAGGCCTAGGGGATATTAGCAAAAGCTTTTCACTAGGAAGGTGGTGAAACACTGGAATGGGTTACCTAGGGAGGTGGTGGCATCTCCATCCTTAGAAGTTTTTAACGTGTGGATTGACAAAGCCCTAGCTGGGATGATTCAGTTGGGGGTTGATCCTGCATTGAGCAGGGGGTTGGACTAGATGACTCCTGAGGTCCCTTCTCAGCCTAATCTTCTATGATTCTATTGACCTCTCTACTTGCAATTAAACAATACTGATGGTGGCAATGATACTCAAGACAATACAGAAGCCAGCTCTCTCCTGCACAGCTGTGTTAGTTCTATAATAAAAGGAGTAAAGTCATAAAAAGTTATTTTAATAACGAAAGTCAGCAGATTTTGACTGAATACTAGGGGTGACACTATTATACCGTCACTTTTCAGTGTAGAATCACACTTTAAACAGCAATATAATATTCCATTCCCACATTAAGCAGGCATGTTCTTATATCAAAATTAAAAGCCAAAAAAAACCTGGCTAAGTATCTTAGTTAAAAGTGTTCTCATACAATGAGAACTGCAACAATAAAACGTAAAAAGAACTATTCAGTGCATAAAGCAAACTCAAAGCAGCATTACAAATTGTATTTTAGATCCACTTCCTCCAATAAAAAACATGGTTAAGTTATTGGTGGTTTCAAACAAGCACTGCACTTTCATCCTAGTACAGCTACACTTGAGGACAGCAATTGTTTCCTTTCTTGTAAACTGAGTGATCTTTGGGGAAAGGTAGTAGACCAATGGCTCTCAACCCATGGCCCAATCAGTACACAGGTGCAGCTCATAAGCAGGGCCATATAAGTAGTATATATATATATTGCAAGGATGCAGTCCATATAATACATAGAAAGGTGCAGATGTGGTCCACAATGGTAAATAGGTTGAGAACGGCATTAGACAAAATCTAATTACTTGGAAGCCCAGGCAGTTGCATGAGGCCTGATAGTTGCTTCATATAGGGACTCTTCATGGGGCTGTGGCCTTGGTCAGTATTGAGAATGAAGTGGGCCCAAGCAGACTAGTGAAATGTTAGAACACTCCGAATTTGAACATCAAAAATTGAGGAGGGCCGTGGATAGCTTTCCGCCTTAAACTCCACTCTTCCCATGTAGCTTGGGCAATTTGTTTAGGGAGATCTTATACTAAGATTCAGTGAAGCTGTGGCCACTTGGCAAATGTATTATCACTGGGTATATAGGGCATTCTGCAGTATCAAAAAGATGTCTGTGCATTTCTGAATACTTAAAATTGAGAGAGAAGAAAACAAAACTACACTGTACAAATAATGCAATTGTCATGACAAATCAGATATTTCTTCATGACCAATTACCAGTTTTGCCTCTAACTGGGTAATAAATCACGTTATTTCTAATTTGTGCATGCAAACACAATAACTAAATGCATACGCATGCTCCTGCATGTATTTTCCCTTTCCCTTTTCCATGAATGGGGCACAATGGACAACAAAGGAGTTGACCTCTTGGATAATATCAAGTGCAGTATTTTTATTTTTTTTAATATTTTCCCAACTAGTAGACTATATTGCATCTTGGCAGGAAAACTGACTCAATTATGTAATGTGCCTTTCCCATTTCTAATTAAAATTAGCCTAAGTGCCCCTTACAATCCTAAAACATGTCCTTTGGCACTAATAATTTTATAATGAAGGCAAAATTATGTGTCAATTGAATTAAAGAATTGATATAAATTGTATCGGGCTGTTTAATCCAAATGTTCACTCTGAACAGCATTTATGTATTTATTCTCATATCCTGCAGGAACTAATACACAAAGGCTGATTTTTCTTAAACTCTGTTGATAGAATGAGAAGTAAAGACCATTCAAAGTTTAAATAGAAGCAGCTGGTTTTCCTTTGTGTGACTGGTCTTCATCATTGCTGTTAACCATCACAACATGTTTTATAAATGTTTTATACATTAATAAATGACAAGTCACAGCAGTGAATCAATGAAATTTGGAATTACCTGGTAAGCAAAGCAAAATGCACATGTTTAAAAAAACAAAAACAAAAAAAATCACATGGAGCCTTTAAGTTGGGCGAAGGGAGGGCACTATGTTTTGGACACTGTGATTAGAACACATTCACAGTAACTCATGATCCATCTGTTCTGCGATCCTTGAGAGTTTCATAAGCAGTCAAATTTCACAGATGTCTTTTTGTGAAAGATCAGCATCAATACAATATAAACACATGAATTTTTTAAACTTTGGGAAATATTAACATTATTCCTAAGAGAAAGGTTGAAAGGATTTGTTAGTTTATATTATTAATTAGATTCAGTTGACAGCACCCACGGTTAAAAAATAGGCTCATTATTGTTGTTTATAAATCTCAATAAATGTGCATTGTTCTTTATAAACTTGTAAAAGAAAACATGCTTGGCCCAGAAAAATCCCCTATGCAGAAGTACCCTGCACAGAAGAGAAACTCCATGGATGAAATTGTGGCCCCACTGAAAGCGGTGACAAAACTTCCATATGACTCCACTAGTGCCAGGAGCCAGCTCTGGGGTTCTCCCACCCCTGTTCCACACCTGGAGCTGAGGGAAGCCGCCAAACAACACCCACTCCGCCTCCCCCTCTCTCTCCTTTCAGAATAAAGTGCAGCTGGGGTTACAGAAAAAGTAAGGTCAAAGAAGCAGTACTTTCCTCTGCCACCTCACTACTGTTTTCTCCATTCTCTGCCCCATTACTGCATTTCCTGTTCCGTATCTGCAAGTTTGGTTATTTGTTCATTGTGGTTTTTGTTTCTTTTAACTTGTTCCTGCTTCAAAGTCTACTTTACTTCCTGATTTTTTCTATCTAATCTATGCCACTGGTTTCTAGTCTTATATTTTCTATGGCTGTTCTTTCTCCTTGTTCTCTTCTCTTCTGCTGATTATTCACTTCAGTGTACTCCTATCTCACCCTCAATCCCTCAGACACCCATTCTCTTTCTCTCTGTTTGCTACACTTGCATTCATGCCTAGAGTTGGGGAAATGTGGAATAGCACAGAGTAAGGCCTGGTCTACACTACAGACTTTTGTTGACCAAAGTCAGCTTTTTGCCCCAAAACAGTGGTGATGTACACACTGCAATCCCTCTCCTGCCAATCCAAGTCCCCTGATTTTGAGACAAAATAAAACCACTTAGGACAAGAGGCAGAGTTTTTTGTACCAAACTTTTAGCGACAAAGAATCGGTATAGAAACCTCGTTCGGTTATGTCTCAGTAAATGGCCTCCAGGAAGTGTCCCACAATGCCCAGCCAGACCACTCTGGCCCTCAGTTTGAACTCTGCTGCCCTGCAGCCATCCGCCACTCCCCCCTTAGAGTCCCAGGAATTTTTGAATTCCACTTTCTACTTGGTTGGCATGGAGAACTCACATCTCATTTCCATCTGACCAAGGCAGCTCTACACACCAACCGGTCTCCTGCTTGGAGTACAGCTTCTGGATCTGATAGGCATTTGGGGAGAGGAGCCTGTGCAGTCCCTGCTCTGCTCCAGCCGAAGGAATTTTGCTATGTATGGTGACATGCTGCAGTGCTGTGCAAAAAAATCAAGCTGCTGTGGCAGCGATACCAAAAAAGACTAGGGAGTCAAACTGTCACTCTGGTGGTTGAAGGGATAGAAATACATAAGAGTAGCTGTGTTTGCGTGTGCTTTCCATTCCCATTAGACAGAGCAGCAGAAAAGCATGTTAATGCACACTGAGACTTCACGGGAATCCTCCAGAGAGCTCTCTAGGAAACTTTCCTGGTGGTACTCACCAACCTGCTGCCAGAGATTCCTCAGCAGAGCTGCTTTATTCCTTCTCCCATTATAGGAAACTTTCCTGCACCAGTTGGCAATCACTCGTGCAGGGACCAAAGCAGCACACAAGCGAGCAGAATAGGGACCCAGTTTGAAACTGCTCGCATGGAGGAGTTGCCCCATAGCATCCCTGTTTCTCTCAGGAGTGAGATATCGGCTTCTACGGCCCCCGCCTCTGGAAAACGGTGGCACAATTTGAAATTTTGTCCTTATCTATCTGGATCAAATGGTCAACCAAAATCTTTTCCCCAGCTTGAGTTCCCCCTCCCCAGGGCACAACTCATCATGCCCTGGTTGATTGTTGAGATGTGCACTTGCCAGGGGACAGTGAGAAAGAGGTGTATTTTACAGTAATGAATCAATGCTGTTATTGCACTCACAATCATGTTTCTGTTCAGAATTATTGTCCTTCTACAGATGTGCCCTTGAGGGGAAACCCCTCTTCATCTGCTGAGCACTTGTGGCTGATAAGAAAACCACCATGCAGAAGCAAAGAGATGCCCCAAGAACTCCTCCAGTTCTCTGAATCAGGAAAAAAAAAAAAAAAGGGCAGGGAGACACACTGTGTCCAAAAACCAGAAAATGTATAGGCAAGAGAGGCGGGGAAAACCAGGTGAGAGTGATAGCGGGTCATGAACACATGATAAAAGTCATGGAGGAGCAAATGGAGCTGCTGAAGTCACTACTAATGTTGAATTCATGCATGCTCGCCCCCCCTTGCAGCCAATACAGAACTGTTTTCCATGCTCCCGCCAAATTGCACCCACACAATCCTACTAAATTCCTGGCTTCTCTCAGTATCCCTTTCACGCTACCCCTTCACACAGCTTCCAGAACAATAGCTGGACTTACATCCAACTGTCATAGCTCACACTGCCCCTCACTATCTTCTCCTCTTCGGCCCAGCTTTTTGTGTGTCTTGTGAATAATTGTTATTTAATAAAGACATACTCTGCAAAGAATAAGCAATCTTTATTTGTCTCTTGCACACAGTGGTTGCAGCTCACATTGATACATAGTGCAAGCTGGATAGCAGTCATAGCATGGGCACAATGCTGTTTACAAAGTCATCTTATTGTTGCTCACTGTGAAAAGGCTCCTGAATGCCTCCCCGATTCCAATGGCCTTCCATTGTGCCCCTCTAATAGCCCTAATATCTGGTTGTTCATAGTCAGCCGCAAGGCGAGCTGCCTCTGCGCTGCATCCAGGGGACAACTTTTTATCCTTAGCTTCACAAATATTATGGAGCATACAGCAGACGGCTAGAACCACGGGAGTATTTTCCTTATTTAGGTCCAATTTGGCATGAAGGCATCACCAGTGAGCTTTTAATCTGCCAAACACACATTCAACAGTCATTTGGCACTTGCTCAACCTATTATTGAAGCACTCCTTGCTGCTATCCAGGTTGCTTGTGTAAGGCTTCATGAGCCATGACAGTAAGGATTAGGCTTGGACTCCCAGGATCACTATGGGTATTTCAACCTCATTGGAATCTTTTGGTCTAGAAACAAAGTCCCTGCTTGAAGCTTTCTGTACAGGCCAGTGTTCCTGAAGATTCATGCATCATGCACCTTCCCTGACCAACCCGTGTTGAGGTCAGTGAAATGCCCACAGTGATCCACAAGCACCTGCAGTACCATAGAGAAATACCATTTTCTACTGATTTACTCTATCACAATATGATCCAGGGACAAAATTTGTATATGCGTACCATCTATTGCCCCGCCAGTTAGGGAATCCCATCACTGTGAAGCCATCCACTATTTCATTCACTTTTCCAAGACACTTTCATAGCAGAACGCGATTAATAGCCCCGCACACCTGCGATAACATCTCCAACAGCGGACTTCCCAACTCCAAACTGATTAGCAACTGACCGGTAGCAGTCTGGAGTTGCCAGCTTCCACAGGACAATGACCACACACTTCTCCATTGAGAGGGCAGCTCTATTCTAGTACCCTTGCACTACAGGGCATGGACAAGCTCTGCACAGAGTTCCATGAAGGTGGGTTTCCACGTTTGTATGTTCTGCAGCCACTGCTCATCATCCCAGACTGCGTAACAATGCAAACCCACCACTCCACGCTTATTTCATGTGCTCAAAAGCTGTGGTGCACTGTGTGCAGATACTCCGTGAATGCAAACAGTAATCCAACGTTGTTTCTTTGCATAGCACACCGCAGGTCAGGCACCTCAGATTCCTGTTCTGATTGGGGGCTCATGATATACTGTGTGACCAGCTGCAATGTGTTCAGAAAACTAACAAACAGTGAAGAGAAGTGACAAATCCATATTTTCAGATGTTGATAGTGGGCGCTTAGGAAACTGAGGCCACTGAAAAATTCCACAAAACACAGTCAAACCCATGGAAAGACAAGACAAAAATCACTGCATCATGGGATGTTGAGCCCACACCCATGATGCACTGCAATCCTCTCCACCTTCCCACAACCCCTAGCGACACAAGGTGGGGAGCTGCACAGGGGGATAACTGCCCATAGTGCACTGCTCTCACTGTTGATGCTAGAGCACGAACTACGGACGCACGTCGGCTACACAATGAGTGCTGTGTGGACAGGCACAAGCGTTGGAGTTACACAGCTTTTTGATCACTGCTGCCACTTGTGTCACCATCACTTTCTAGTGTAGACTGAGCCTTGGTCAGTGTATGTCTCTGTTCTGTAGTAGAGCTGCTGGGTTACCTGTAGCCTCACCACTCCCAATACTGACAGGCATCAGAGGATGTCTGACAACACATAAAAGACTGGCTCAAGGGTTTCTGCTGGGAGAAGGGTTCAGCTGCAACATATGACCGGAAAGGTGGGGGTGGTCCTTGATGCACATATTTGCTTGGCCAGCCTGCTGTCATTATCGCCAGCTCAGCTGGCTGAAGGCCTTCTGATAGCTGGAGGCTTCAACCGTTTACAAAAATTGTACCAACACACAGATTTTTGTAGAATCCTTTGGTAAAAGGCACTATTAGCATCTACCTTGTGCATATTTAAACATGGAGATTAAAACAAGAAAATGGATTAGTTTGAGGAATAATACAAAAAGGACTGCAGCTACTATTCAAATTCTGTGTTTAAACTGCCACTTGCCAAATTACTTTTGGGTCTTTGTAGTGGAACAGAAGGATGGCTAATGCAATTTGGAAAATTATGGCAGTCACTGAGGGAATGAGAGGTGGGAGCTGCTCTCTGACCTTCCCCAACAAATCCTGGTATCTTGTATTTTTGTCTCCAGCTTCTCCAACTCTCCAGTCATTTTTGTCTCCACTCACTGCCTCTTCCCCCCGCCCCCCAGCCCCAGTGCTAATTTCTCCCTAGACAAGTCGCAATGTCTCCAATCTTCCCAGCAGATCTGGCTGATCTTTCCCTCCTTCTCAGCCTCTGATCTCTCCAGGCAGCTCCTGACCTTCCCAGAGAGATTGTTCTTTTCACCAAGTGCGCTTTGTCAGGTAAAGAGAGAACATTAGAATAGAAGAAGCCTTTAACCCCCTCCCGCATACAGAGTCAGTCATTCTCTTCTCTGCAAGGCTCTCCCTACTCTCCAAGAAACAGCAACAAAAGGAGCCCAGCTGTCTAAAACTCTCCAAATCTACCGCTTATGGCAATGTGTAATGGAGACAAACGCAGACAGGGTTATTTTACTTACACACCAGCTAGTAGAAAGCAAATCTAGTAATCAACTTTATGTAACATGCACACATATATTATTCACCCACCGCACCCTTGTGTTGAGAGTTAAAGCAATCTTTAGACCTGTAGATTGACAGGTTTATCACTGTTGGCCACCTGTGTCCAATAAAACAAAATGCTTGGGGCTGCTCTGACCATTTGTAGCTGCCCCAAGTACCACAGAACTTCCTGCTCTCAAAAACATGCATAATCAACAAGACAGTTCAAGCTCTGCTAACTAACAGCAAGTTGTCTGGCATTCTTCAGCCCCTTAATAAAATAACCACTGCGTGTACCGAATTCGGATACCCTCCCACTGAGTAACACCTCACTTATTCCACCAGTACTTACTTCCAGGGGATTATTCGTGAAGCAAAATACTATTCAAAATCAGTAAGGGTAACAGAAACCCACCCTGTGATCCTCAAACAGCAGGGCAGATCTGGGTAAACTTTTTCAGACAAATGGTTTAACTCACCAAAAAAGTACCGGTAGTTTCGGGTGACCTGGAATTATTCATGAATTGGATCCAAATAGCTGTGGCCAGCTGGAGAGGAGGGAGGGATTCAGAGGAGGGATATGAATACATATCTTCTACCTCCCAGGTGAATGCTTTCATCATCAGGCTATAGAGTCATATTTCTCTCTCTCTCTCTCTCTTTCTGTGGCCCAATAAATACTTAAGTATTTACACAAGGTGGAACATCTTCAATGAAAGAGATTGAGAGCAACTCCCCAGAATACCCAATAGTGCCAACGGTGGTTGGAGCACACACCTGGGGGGGAAGGATCGCAGTTCAAGTCCCTGTTCCAGAGCAGAGATTCAAACCTGGGTCTTCCAAAGCCATTTTTGGAACTGAACCAAATAATTTTCCTGGTTTTTCAGTGTGCTGGCCAAACCAGGAAAAAAAAAAAATCAATTATTCACCCAGCTTTAATGGCAACAAGTTCTCTCTCAAATTGGGTTTCCTTGATCCTAATCTCAAAGTTCCACCCCACCATTCAGACCCTGCCACAACCACCAATAATCCCTTCATTGGCGCCTGTGTAACATGAGTTTATGGCTTTGAAGACTCTTAACGGGAAAAGTAACCAAAACCTGTGCACAAACACTGCCAGGTGGTGGGCGCCACAACAAATGAATACATTGGAGCCCTCAGGACAGCTATCGCTCTGACTGATTATTTCTTTTGGTTTATGACATAAAAAAATGCTCATTTGCTACTCAGAAAAAACAAAGGCAGCAGCAAAAGTTGCCAGCCCATCCCATCCCCCCAAAATAACCCAAAGGCAAAACTTTTCCAGCCAATATTCCATCCTCCCAAAAATGACTGCCCTCAACATTCCTTCAGCATTTAACAATCCTGGACCTCTTTCAAACCAGGGATACACCACAGCTGAATTTCCCATACTGAGAATGCTCCGCAGGTATTTTAGCAATGGCATTCTTCACTGACAACCTGAGCCAGTGGTTAGGAACACAGGAATTGTCATACTGGATCAAATATATGGGCCGAATAGCCCAATATTCTGTCTCCAAGAGCAGCCAGCATCAGTCCTTTCAGAGGAAGGTATAAAAATCTCAGCATAGATGGATGTGGTATAATCTGCACCTCTGTGAAAGAATCATCCTAATCCATAATAGAGTTGGGTTTTGGATTCTGAAGCACCCTTTTTTAAATCCTCCCACTCCCCAACTGTCTGATTTATGAACAGAAACTTTTGTACTTCCTAATCGACACCAAAATGCAAACCTAAACACTGAACTAAATTAGGGGGTTTGTGCATTTAACATGGCACTGTTGAAGAAATAGTTCCAAATGGTTCTTTAGTGCTATACGTTTTACAAAAATATCTACCTACATTTCTAATGCACTCACCACTGTAGCATCTTTTTCTGACAAAGATATTTTCTCAATACACAAGTACACTGAACAGAAGGTGAAAAATTAAATCATTGCATAAATGCAGGCACTGAAAAAAAAACAAGTTCCATGTTATGCTACTGTTTTCGTCCCTCCTTTGCACACAGATTGCAGTTACAAACAAGACAAACTCACACACTGACTGCAGGCTCAGTCTGTACATTCATCAGGTGCACAATCTAAAATTAATTCAGTGAACAACTAATTGCTTTGAGAAAAGAAAGTACACAGGATTGTACTTAGAAGAATTCAGAGCTAACTGCAGGGCAGCTAGCATTCAGTCTTGAATTCTGATAGCCTTAACTTCGAATTCTTTATGATGAAAATTTATTTTATTTAGTGTCTTCAAATATACATAGAATTACATTTTATATGAACGGAATTTTTCAGTAGTACATTATGATGTCAGAAGCCTTAAATGGATCAGTATTTCTGAAAGGCATCTAGACTAGAATCAAACTTTTCTTGAGAAGTAATTTAGCATTAATTCAACTCATACGGATGGTCTTAAACTATCCCATTGCAATTCTGAATCCCACCCACCTTGCTGCTGCCTACATGACATGTACTTTCTGTAACATAGTGGCATTGTGGAAGAGAAACAGAAAACCAAGATTATAGCAGACCACTTTGTATATTACCTAATAACTACGTTCTTTATAAATGTCCTTGTAATTTTTAAACTCTGAGATAGTTCACTGAAAAACATTATCCTAGCAAAACAGTTTTGCAACAGCAGAGTTATGTGCCCACAGCTCAAAATTCATGCCTTCCTGTATTGAGGACTAAGAGGAAGAGATGTGTAGAGAAAATGATGGTTTTGCTCTTTGCTCACCAATGTAAGAAAATGCAGTTGAGCAGTATAGTATATTTCAAAGTAGATACCCATGCAAATGCTATAATGACTTGGAAGCTGCTTGCAAATGGATGAAGAAAGGTATAAAATCAGAGTTTAAAATGGTGTATGGAAGGAAAGGGTGAAATGAGTATGGCCTCCTAGCCAAAATCAAATTCTTAACAGAGAATCTTTAGGGAGAAGAATACATGCCAGATAAGGGGAGGGAGAGAATAACCTATCCTAAGAATTCTGGTAAGAAGACAAAAAGAAGCTAAGCGAAAACAAATACAACCATAAATCAGGAAAATACTTTTCCAAGTAAAGAACTAAATTCCAAGAAAGAATTCTGATCCACGGATGTGTTGATCACAAATCTCATCTTCAACCCTGCTCTCATGAGGCTTCTTTTTCCACAATACTTTCTCAAGTGACCTTTTACAAGACTAAATTAACCTCTATGTTTTTAGATACTGCAGGATTATTAAGAAACTGTCACTTCAAGATTGAAGGGCACAGTCAAATCCAAAGTTCAAATTTTAGCTTCCGTTCAAGGCTATACCACACTGAGCCTCTTTCACAAAAACAGATCAAAATTAAAAGGTTTTTTAAAAACAAAAAACAAACATACTTTTTATTAGATTATCTGCAAAAGTGGAACACAGGCTTATATACTCTCAGTATCATCTTTTCAGCTACTAAAAAGAAATGACCATGGTTTCAAGTGCTCTGATGTTTGGTTAAGTATAATAAAGGTATGATGGCAAAACTCTTTCTAAGATGGACATTATGGATAATATCTTTATCTTCAATTTTGAGTTCAAGTTTGATGTTTAAAAATCCACAGTATCAGTTTGGCAGACATTGTAACTCCATGCAGTATCAGGGGGAGGTGGAGGGGAACGAACACCACTGAATTAAATTTATGAATGGTCTAGGTCTGACTGTATTTTACATCATGGGGGAAGGTTACCACAAATCCTTCAAGAACTAGAAAACAGTGTTGGGAGAGAGGGTGATGAAGGCAAGTCACTGAGACAAAACAATTCTAGAGAGGTGTGCTAGTTTTCATATACTGGTTCAATCTGAGTTTTTCAGAGATTTACACTAAGAAAGGCCTTTAAGTATAAAAAGACTGAAGCTACGTCTACACTACCACTTATGTCGACATAATTTGTGTTACTCAGGGGTGTGAATAAGCCTCTCCCTGGAGCAATTTAAGTTACACTGACCTCAGCGCCAGTGTGGACAGCGATTTGGCAGCAGGAGAGCTACTCCCACCAACATAGCTGCCACTGTTCATAGAAGGTGGATTAATTAAATTAACAGGAGAACTTGCTCCTGTCATCTTAGAGCAGCTTTGCTAGAGAGCTTGCAGCTGCATCCAGCTCTTTAGTGTAGCCATAGCTTAAGTCTGACCTGACATAGGGCTGCTCTTTCTGACCCAACAAATGGACAGGACCTTCTTTCCACAAGGCCCCAACTCTTGCGAAATGGCAGAAAAGACTTTGGCCTAACTAGAAACCCATCAGTCTGATGGGTGATGCCTGGGATGCTTAATGTCTCTTGCAATCTTTTCACTGTTTTTATTATTTTTTCTTTGTAATACTGCTACCCTAACAATAAATGTGCTTGCTTGTATGGTAGATGCTTGATCTTGTGGTAACTTGTAACTGCTGACAATATGAAAATACTCAAAGAAAGCACTGCACAGGTGCTGTCTGCTAGGCAGAATGGATTGCTGGGGATATCCCAATGTAAGGCATGGAGCTGTGTAGCATTAAAAACCCTGGTCAGAAGAGAGTGGGACATGGGTCCCTGCCCAGAGACAGGTGATAGCTGGAAACCCAAGATGTGACTATGTAAACCTCAAGCGGCCCATGGCGGGGAGAATACGGGTGTAGTTATTCTGAAACTGTGATAGTCAGCAGTGACCAAAAGTTACTACTGTTCAATGCCTTTTCAATGACCTCTATGAAATGAATTTGATAAATCCAGTTCCCAGTGGACGTGTGTCCACATTACAAAAAAGCCGCCCAACAATTAACACTAATTGATAACCCACACCAAGAGACTCTCTCTAGAGAATCATTTCCACCTTCCTTTATGCTCAAGTAGAATAAAAAGCCATCTTAACACAGAGGGTTTGTCTACACTTGAAGCACTACAGCGGTACAGCTGCAGTGCTTCAGCTGTGCCACTGTAGAACTTCAGTGCAGATACTACGTACACCAATGAAAGGGGGGCGGGTCTTCTACTGGTGTGCGTAATCCACCATCCTGAGAGGTGGTAGCTATGCCGATGGAAGAATTCTCTGGTCGATTTAGCACTGTTTACATCAGGTGTTAGGTCATATTAACTACATCCCTCAGGGATGTGGATTTCACCACCAAGAGAGACAGTTGGGTTACTTGAACTTTTTAGTGTAGACCAGGCCGTATCAACTGAATCCACTTAACCTTTTTCCAGTAGCATCAACACCTTCTGACATATGTCTCAGCCAAAATACTACCAACACGTTGCAAAGACATTTTTCATAATCCTAGTTTGGAGAGCTGTGTTTTTTCATCACACTGCAGTATGATATGGTTCTTCGTAAAGAGAGCAGATGGCCAGACTTTAGAATATGTTGTGTTAAAAAAGGAAAGCACAGGACCAGTAATCAGGAATTCTTGTTCTACTTATGTATTTAGTAATAAATCTCTGTGGAAAGTTTTGCATTGGAGCATGGGAGAAGAAAGGTAAGCCATCCAAAGTCTAGCTGTCCTAGCTTCAACATAATAAGTTTAGAAAACATATATATATATAGCACCAAAACAAAAACAAGTGCAGCTGGCATTTATATAGCAATTGCAAAACTTTTAAAATGTCAGTTAAAAATAAAACTGGGCTAAACGTAACTTTTCTGAAAATCCACATTCCACATTTGCATTTAAAGGGGGAGAAGAGTAGATTTTAGAGTTTCCCATCTATTTCTGAGTGGAATTAACAGTTCACATATTCAAATTCAGTGTTCTTAGTGCTCAGAAGATGTAACCCTGCAATAGCTGCTTCGTGCTTAGCTCCCACTAACTTTATTATTAATTTATGCTGATTTACACAGGCAAAATCAGAATAAGCCCTAATAGGTCTAAATAATACTATACAACTTCACTCTTTAACGCACATTTCATTAAAAATGTTGTCCCAGAATGCTTTATAGAGTTGACCACCACAACTAAATTAAAATAAATAGCAGAAATGAGTGAAATTAAGAGGATAATAGACAAGCTTTCAGATGAGACCTGAAAACAGATGCGGAGTTGATTAGCTGGACACTCATAACAAGTGGTTTCATTTGGCGAGAGCAAATTGCAAAGAAGCAACATCCATCCCAATGGGCAGATTGCAGAGGGAAGAGCAATTAGTTTAGACCTGCAATTCCTGTTGTCCTAGTCCTTTTTCTATTCTATGAATAGACACATTGAAGGACAGATACAGACTGATTTTATAGGCACTGAGCACCTTTAGCTCCCACTGCGTTCAAATAGGAACTGTGGCCCACATATGTATATTGCCATGGCTCCAGGAATCAAACAGCAGAGAGAAAGGATAGTTCCTTAATCCCTGGACTAGTCTAGAACTGGAGAGCAGGGTTCAATTCCCTATTCAGACACAGACTTCCCTGGGCAAATCACCACTTAAAGATGCAAGGGTATCTGTAA
Source organism: Mesoclemmys tuberculata (assembly GCA_007922155.1). Lineage (NCBI taxonomy): Eukaryota > Metazoa > Chordata > Testudines > Chelidae > Mesoclemmys > Mesoclemmys tuberculata. The sequence continues at coordinate 23,378,937 of ML675603.1, forward strand.
AATAGGGATAATAGCACTTCCCTACTTCAGAAGGGCATTGTGAGAACTAATACATTCAAAACAGAGTGTGAAACACTCAACTCCTTCAGTGATGGGGACCATATAAGAGCAGAAAATCTGTCAGTCAAGCTCTATATTAAAGGCACCAGTCTGCCACAGTTCCCTGCAATGAGATTTCCAGGACCAAAAAGAAAAGATTCTTTGTATTTTCTCTCTTACTCTCTCTCTTTCATTGTGGCGTAGTTGCCCCAGAGGAGAAGGTGGCAGGATGTGGAATGGAAGGATAAAGGAATTGTCATAACTTTCCCTCATTATAGATAATGTTTCTCCCATTCACAGACATTCAGGGACAGATGGACATACCATAATCTACCAAACTGAGGAGGGGCTTTTCTTAGCAAACCACTTGTTTGACTTTAGAACCATGGCCGAATTTAGAGGCAGGCAACCCAGATGACCGCCTGCGATGCCAGATTAGGGGTGTTATTTTTCTTGTTAGTGACAAAAGGGAAAATACAATGTTTGAAATAAAATATTCTAGGTATTCTGTATGCGGATTCATTTTTCACTAACCTTCTAGAAAATTCTGGACCTTTGTAGATCTCATGGAACCTCCCAGACTTTCTAGAGAACTACATTTTCCTCCAACTTCCTAGAATGTTGTCAGCCATGCCCTCACGGCCATATAAGGGGCGTTGCATTACCAGTCAGTCAGTGAGATAGAAGAATAAACTGAAGTGAAGTTAGCTTCCCGTTGCAATAGTAAACCTTAGTTTATTATGTAATTGTGAAAATGCACTTGTTTAAGATGAAGAGTGTAAGTAGTGACTAATAAAGAACATATTTAATAAGATGCCAGAGATGTGTGTCCAAGCGCTATCTACGCAACAATACAAAATAAGTTCTGTTACTTCTTTTTGCCATGCTTAACACATAGTATTTGATGACTTTCTAAGACTGCAGAACATAGATTTTTGCTCTTCCTAATAGTGTCTGCTTTCAACTGTAGAAAATAAAAGATGCCCCCCAAGAAGCCATCAGGAGTGCAGTATAGGAAACAAAAGGCTCAAGTGCAATCTACTTTGCAGCAAGAGGTAAATTTGATGGGAAAATATCTGAAACAACAACATAGAGCGGGCTTTAGGCAGGAGAAGAAATAGAGGAGCTAAGTGTAAATGATAGAAGCTCTATTACTAAGGAATTAGCAGATTTACCTGAAGATCAGGAATAGAAATGTGAAGAAAGTAATGGAGAAGCATCCAGATTCCTTGGCAGTGTAAAGGAGAGTGATGATAAAGAAGAATGTGGCTCACGTGGAAGAGAGAGTATTTACAAAGAAAAATCTGGTTTACTTGAGAAGGAGAGAAACATGGTAACAGAAAGGGCAGAGAGAAAAACTGCACACCGCAAATTGATACATCAGATCCTGCTTTACATCTGGCGATCCTAAACTCCGCTGTTTTTGATAGTACAATTTTGAACAGGCCATGCAAAATCAAGGATCTGACGTTTTCAGTAAATGAACAGAAAAGACACTTTTCAAAGTCACATTGCAAAAGAGTGCTAGAGAACAGTGAAAAATTAAATCAACATTGGCTAGTTTACTCAAAATCAACTCACAAAACATTCTGGTTTTGCTGCAAAATATTTGTCAAGAATGCCAAATCATTGTTCATGCTTTCTGGGTACAATTACTGGCATAATGTAGCTGATGCCTGAAGCAACATGAAAAGTCACCCAGTCATTTTATGGGTAAGGCTACGACAACAGCATGAACACGAAGGGAAAAAACAGTGGTGTCAAGGCAAGGATCCTTGCGCTGAACCCAAGAGCTTTCTTTGTGCCTTGTGGCTGCCATTCCCTCAATCTGTGTCAGATGAAACATCATCTTCTTAAGATTCAGGATCCCTCTTTGGAGTACTGCAAAAGGACATACGTCCTGGTTTCAACACTACCTATCAGGTGGAAGATCTCCAGGACAATGTTATAAATCTGACCATGAAGCCGCTAAGTGACACTCACTGGTAGAGCCACATTGACAGCATAAGGCCAGTGAACTAGCAAGTGACTGAGATTTACAACACCCTGATAACTGGCATTGTTCTGAGGCCAGAATTGGACATAAGGCTCCAAACCTAGCAAACCAGATCACTGATGTCAAATTTCTGGTCTCAATTGTGGTTTGGCACAATATCCTCTTCCCAATAAATCTTGTAAACTCAGACAATGGACATCGCGACCATTACTACTTTGACAAGAAGCTGCCTTGATTTTGTCATGGCCTACAGAGATAACGGATTTGAAGACGCCATCACTGCTGCTAAAGAAATTGTGGGAAGCTTAGGACTTGAGGCTGTCTTCCAGGAAACTTACATTCATAGGGGAAAAAAAATAGTTTAGTTACAAGGAGAGAGATGAGGTGATGGGAAGCTCGGAAGAAAAATTCAAGGGAGATTTTTTTTCCCCACTCATTGATACTGGTTGAGTATCCATCAAAGAAAGGTTCAGACAAATGAAGCACAATAAAAAGACCTGCAGGGTGTTGTATGACCTTAGTAAGCTGCCAGCAGATAGGAAAACTCTTGAATTGCACAGACCTTCACCGGACAGTGACACCGGGGAAATGTTTAGACGTCAATAACAAAGGCCTTCATATTGAACTGGATGACATCCATCACATTTAACCACAGGGGAAGCACTTTCCATTCCAAGTTCTCCAATTCATTCATGATTCAGAGCTGAAGGACAATTTTCCTAATGTGTGGATAGCTTTGAGGATTCTGCTCACACTGCTCATCACAGTCGCAAGAGGTGAGTGTAGCTTTTCGAAGTTTGGGCTCATTAAAACATATCTTTGATCAATGACGGCTGATGAGAGACTGACATCGCTTGCTATGTTACCACTTGAAAATGCAACTGGCTAGTCTTTGGATCTCTCTGACACTGATTCAGTTCATAAGGGCAAAGGCAAGAAAAGCAACCTTTTGAACTAAAGGACTAGGATTAACAGTCTAAGGCTGGGTCTACACTGACGGCAGCAAATTCGCCGCTATCAGGTCGATTGCTCTGGATCGACTAAGCAGTCTGTTTAGACGCGCTCAGTCGATCCAGCAAGCGACACAGGAAAACCACCCCGGTAAGAGCCATAGCACTGCGTCGAAGGGAACGCTGTTCCCTTCGATGCAGCGCCATGTGGACGGCGTGCGGAAGAGACACTGTAAAGGAGATACACAAGTGATTTACGTCACTTGCGTATCTCCCGTCGACTGCCGCCAAATTGCAAAGGTAAGTGTAGACTGGGCGTAAGGCTGTCACCTACTGTAATACTATTTATTATTGGTCCACCCAGTGTTGGTGCACAGTTCAGTTTCTTGATGTTAGTACATGTCAGTTACTCTTAAACTTGAAAAGTTTCTATAAGCTTAGAGGATATGATTTTTTTATTTGCTTATGTATAACATGAACAAACAGACTTACAGATCCTAGCATGCAAATTTATCATCTTATATGACAGAGATAAATCATGCATGCAAATTGTGCATCAAAGCCATGAAATGGGCTAAATATGCAATAAAAATATGGTATTCAAAATTTAACAAATGGAAAGGGGGTGCCATTTGGTCATGGGCTGGCCCTGTTTAGAACCAAAAGAATCCTCCTGGAAGACTGACAGATGAAGCACTGCCAGCTGTCCCTAAGAGTGTTACGGTGATAGGAGAATGAAATCCAGATTGCCTCTCTGCAGATATTTTGCACTCCTTACACTTCAGTCCCAATTTGCTCAGGACATGCCGACACCCAGGAAAGAAGAGCATGACATAAAAATATAAAAGCAAATAGCCATTCAAGTACACTCTACCCCATATGGCAACAGCACTTCCAACACACTTTAAAGCACTCAGTTGTCTAATTTCCCTGCACTCCTGAAAATGTAACAGGAAAAAATTTAACATAGCAGTGGCATCTAAAATGTACAGTTTCATTCTTGCACAGGAACAGAGTTCTGACCAACCATGGGAGGCCCAATGAGCTCATCAACATGGAATCTAGTGATCACTTTAGGAATCCGTTCTGGTGAAAGATGAAAGACATCCCCTCCCCCCACTTCTCAAGAAAACAAATAAAGGAACATTGCTGGGGGACCGCTGATAAGAGAGCTCAATTCTCCCAAATACCTAGCAGAATTCCCCAGACCAAAATGACCACTTTTGTAATACTGGTGTTTAAGAAAGACTCCTCCCCAGTCACTCAAATGGAAACATCTTAATTATCTGCAATATTGGAAAGAGATCCTATTGGGGAGCAAATGGCAGTGCAGGGGGTATCCACAAGAAAAAGCACAAAAGCAGAGTTCGACACAAGGGTGAGTCAGTATCTCCCATGAAGAGTTAGTAATGCAGAAGAATGGAGAGCAATGACTTTAAGCTCCTCAATTTTTAATTTTAAAACCTGTAAGGAGAAACAGGGATGGGATTTCATGTTTCCTCAGCACTCCACCAAAAGAATAACCTCTAAATACAGAAGAGCATCATGAATATCAAAGGCTTTATGCTCTTCCCTAAGAACACCACAAGCTCTTCTGTGAGACAACTCCACTCACTCTTCATGATATGAAACTCAGTTGAACAGGATCAATGAGTTCCAGCAACAGCAGATCCAGAAAATAAAGAAGCTTCCACGTGCCCACTATAGGGCTCACCACTTTTGTAATCAAGGCATATCTAGTGAGGCAGCAATATCATTTTTGCCTTGTTCTACTGGATTTCCCTCAGAATTCTGGGTATGAGTGATGAGAAAAGAAATGCAGGAGGAAATGAACCAGGTTCTCATGGAAAGAAGCCTTTCTGTGGAACAATTTCAGGGCTATGACACAAAGGGATGCCTGTGGGACTTTGACAGCAATGTCCAGATGATGTTCTCTAAAAATGCCTGAAGAAACCCTGCTCACAAAGAAGAGGGGCACTGGTGTACATGGACGAAGCCACAGAGGAGACAGTCAAATTTGCCATAGGAGGTATGAGAGGAGGAGGTCAAGGCCACTTTACAAACAGCAGAGACAGCTGGGTGGTCTGAGTATGGAAAGGCCATAGGAGATGGAGATATGTTTGAGGATGCTCATATTGCCCTGAAGGTACACTTCTCTCTGGAGACTTTTGGCTGAAGGAAGCTGAGATGACTTTATACCAAGCCTCAAGCCTCAATAACGGAGATCATGTGAATGTTTGTTTGGCAGCTTTTAATAAAGACTGAAAAGTAAAGAGATACTGAACATTTCAACTTACTTTGCCAACATTAGTACTTGCTGAGTATGACAGCCTCTAGCTAGACAAAGCTGGAGCGGTGCCAGAACATCAGTCACGCAGGAAGCACAAATCAAAGCCATGACAACCCCACCCCACCAAAAAGCATTACAAATAACCACCAGCATTCAAAACTATGGCATCTTATTCACTCGGACTGTTAATTTATGAAAAAAACTCTATGTATGTAGACCAAGAAAAGCTAAAAACTAGATCCGCAGAGTTTAGTCATTGTGAAGGAATAACTCTAAAAGGGCATAAACAGCTAGACAAGGGCAGCTCTAAAAGGGCATCAGCAACCGACGACACTTCGCAATTATTTAAAGGAAGTAATTGTAGGAAACTCACTACAGGCACACCTCTCCCTGGAGACAAGCTGGAGACGAAAAACATTGCTCCACAATCAGGGCTGTGCACAAGGAGGGCAAGCAGGAGCTCAGGCCCCCCAGTAATCATCAAGGGCACAGAACACGTCGAGCCCCGGGAGAGGGGAGAGAGGCAGCGGGGGAGCAGGAAGAGCACACTCCTTTTGGGGCTAGGGTGGGAGGAAGGAAGGGTGAGCGCATGCTGGACCAAGGGAAGAGCATAAAATATGCCCCTCCAAAAGGGGTCAAAATTAAATTTCTGTGCATGCCTCTGCCCACAATACATCACACCTCTTCTGCAAAGGCCAAAAACAATAAGACGTGTGACAGCATGTGTGACTCGTACACAGCACATTCAAACAGAAATATCACAACACAGTAATTACTGTACAGCTCATTTCTTTGTCTCCTAACAAGCTAATCCTCCTGACAACAGTGAAAGAACAAGAGATTAACGCTCTGGAATCTCCACCTGGAAGCCTACATTCTTCAGTCTATTTTATGTACCTGCCTCTTTATGTGACAAGACTCCAGGCAAAAATACATTTGACTAGGTCCGTGGTTTGTCAGTCTGCAGACCCCTGGGCAGTTCGGAGACTGTGTCTAAGATTTCCAATATTTTAGCGGTCTGCAATATTTTAAAGGTCCCTAAATATTTTAGGGGTCAGCAAATGAAAAAAAGTTGAAAACCACTGGACTAGGTCAATAGGTATAGAAAATAGCTGTGAAGGACACATGACAAATTTTGCTTTAATTGAAGTCCAGATAATTGCTACATCTTCTTCCCCTTTCAAAAGTTTTATTAAAAACAGATACATTGAACTGAAGGTATGTCCAGAATTTGTTTTTTATTTATCCACTTGTAGTCTTGTGAAACCAAACATAACAGCACAATGGTACTGCTAATCCCATGCACCAAACCCACTCACCCACCCTACTCTGTAGTGGTTATGTCAAAAAAATATCCATTTATTTTCGACAGTCAGGTAAAAGCATAACTTAGTCTGCAGCAAGTCTATTTTGTAAGGTGTTGTACAAAAAGCCAGGTAATGAAAGCACTGTAACTAGAAACAGACCACAAAAAGAAATGAAACTGACCTGCATAACTTCCTTGCTCAAAACAAGTAAAATGCCAAAGTAAGGGAATGGGGAAAAGAACTAGATTTTAATAATATTTCAATATTAATAATGTAAAAGAGCATTATTAACAACATAGGTCAAGATATTTTTCCACTGTGCAATTTTGACTTGACACTGTCTTTTCAAATATTCTTCTTGAGAAACTAAGCAGCAAAGCATTCCAGAATGAACAAGCAAATGTCATTTCACCATGATTTGACTCTTATTTTGTTTAAGCTAATAATTATCCAATGAGAAAAGCAGATTAAGCCAGGTGCCAGAACACTGCAGCAGCCCATTAAGTAGTTAACTCCCTCTGGCATCATCAGTTTTGAATATCAATGAAGCTTTGTTACCCCTGGAAAATCTGTAATATTTATTTAAAGGAAAAATGAATAAAATGTATACTCTATAGAGCTGCAGTTTTTTTGTCGTACATAAAAGAACTCTCATGATTTCACTCTCAGCTGCATCTTATTCTCAACCATGCAGAACATGAAAATGTTTGTTTCAAAAACTGATCTGAGGAAAATGGAGTTTAATTTGTAGCCAAAGGCTTAAGAATGAAACCTTTTAGAAGAGAGCACAGGTCTTTGAAAAGTGAGCAAGCATACTTGGCTACCTCCATTTACTGTTCATGAAGAAGTTAGGTTTCATGGAAAAATCTTTTATGCTTTTTAATGTGAAAATGAAAACGTACTTTATCTGGTTAAAAACAACAAGATTAGCATCTCATCTCAACATGGCAAGATGGCCTATCTACATGCTTTTACATTCTGGGAGCTCCAAGAAGGTTGGGTTAGTAAACAGTTCCTCTACACCAGGGGTGTCAAACTCACTTCCTATGGCGGGCCACATTTTAATTAAATTAAGTTAAAGGGGGCCACGCATACCATAAAACCTAAGCACCTAAACACCTAAAACAGTAAAATAAACACATATGCTTAAACACCTCATGCTCTATTCCACTTCGCACACTCTACTCTCCTACTCTCCGCCGAGAAATCTCCCCGCGGGGTTAAATTCGGTGGCAGAGTAGGGGAGTGGGACTCAAAGCAGGGACTCACCAGTGCACGCAGGCTCCACCATCCGCCGTCAAATCTCCCTGCAAGCTTAAATTCGGCGGCAGGGTAGGAGACTCCTACATCCTTTTCCTTTCTGTTACGAGATCTCGCGGTACCATGCACTGCTGCGAGATCTTGCACACTTTTACTGCCAGCACGGATGCCGCAAGCCGGCGGGCCGGATTCGGACTGTGGGCCAGATAACACAAGCCCGCGGGCCAGATTTGGCCCACGGGCCAAGAGTTTGACACCTGTGCTCTACACTATATGAACTCTTAACAAATAACTTGATGCACAAACATCGAACTAAGTACTAAACCCACATGAAAATGCATGCTTTTTATGAAGCAGATATAAATGTCCAAATCCACAGCACATCTTGTCTCAAAGAATTCCATGTGATTAAGTCACTGTACAGATTAGGAGTTGTATTCAGCCTTTAGGCAGAAGTAGTGGCAATTCCACTGATTGCACTGGCGTTACACCCGCTCACATGAAGGCAGATTTTAACTATCTATTGATAGAGAGGATTTAATTATTTTGGCCACCACTGCACCGTAGCTACCTCTGGGTGAAACATGACAAGTATGTAACAATGCACAGCAACATTACTCAATCCAGGTCTACACTCCCACGTGTTGTCGATAGAGCTATGCCAAGCAGGTGTGTTTAAAAAAAAAAAAACCACCCACACTCCCCTCGCTGACACAACGATGCCAACAAAACCTGCAGTGTTGATGCAGCTATGCTGACAAAAGAATGCTTCTGTTGACATAGTTAATGTCATTCAGGGAGGTAATGTTACTATGCCAGGAGAAATACTTCTTCTCTCAGCATATACTGTGACTACTCTAGAAGGCCCTGCTGGTATAGGTATACCAGTTCAGCTGTATTGACTAAGCCTGTGTAGTGTCAATTAGCTCACAGTTTGACAGAAAGGCATATGTCTGGTGGCAGTCTCTACTCCCCTCCCTACCCACCAACTATAAACACTTCTAGCTCCTGGAAGTCCAGGAAATATATGACATTCTGTGTGGAACCTCTGATAGTGCAAAGCAGTTCAGCCAGGCTCTGTCTTAAGAATTGTGTAACATCCCCTTCAAGGTATGTGCAAACATTAGATGCAGAAGTGGGCACGTTAATACTGTATAAGTGCAGTTGCCCAGGTGACCGGGGCTTGAAGTGGCACAAAGGAGATTAGCAGAAACTGAGGTTGTCAGAGAAGTAATGTTGGCTTTGGTTGTGGGAGGTAAGGGAGTAATACGTAGTTTACAAAGCCCTCTCTTTGCTCTGGTGGCACTGAATGGACTTGCCCCTGATAAAAGCAGCATCTTGGTTGATAACTTCCACCTGAGCAATGGCTCAATCTGATAGTGACTGGAGTGAAGATAGCCTCATAGGTTTGTAGCTTTTACTTCTGTAATGGTTTGAGGGGAGAAAAATGCATTACAGAAATCAAATCAAATCAATCAATCATAATAATAAAGAAAGAATTCAGTATGGCCATAGGAAAGAGTCACTGGAGAGAAATATATGGTAAAATAAATTAGGAACAACTTTGTAATATAATAAAGTGGCAGAAGTGCCAAACTAAACAAACAGTCCTATTAACGCAAATGGGAGTGCTCATGGAAAAGGGGAATTAACCCAGAGTGGCAGATTCACCATCATCATCATCAAGTAAAGAAACAACATAAAGTTCATATCACATTCAAACTGGTTACACATTTTACTTGAAAAACAATGAATCAGGAATACAATATGGTTCTGATGGAGACGCTGCTTTGATGAGGACATGTGCTTGTATGTTACAGGATTGAGGAATCCTATTCATGGAATAAGGGAAAATGAGATTAAATGTCATATACAAACACTACAGAAATAACCTCCACTTGCTTTTCACAGGGACAAACACTAAGAATAAAAACACAACAGCAGCGAGAGCAGGTTCCAGGTCTTCGAAATCACCTCCTATTATAATTCCCTTAATATTAAAGATATACAATTATGTAGTAATATACAGAAGTTAATTTCCTAACTACCCAAAAGAATCTTCAGGACAATTCCTAACATCTAAGGTTTGAGGGTTGGGGTTGTTTTAATTTTTTTTAAATGTAACCAACCCCTTCCAAGTATTCACTAGATAATTTGTGAATTAATTCAAGTGTCTTCAGTTGGCTGCCTATTTCTTCCTACCAACTGCAACTCTGTTGTGCCTCAGAAGGGGGCCTCTCTCCATCCTGGCAATCACTTCTAATTTCTTAGAAAGGTTCCTTTAGTTTTATCTAGATAGATTTCATCTGTGAGAAAGGACTGATTGAAAGCTCAGCCACCTGTCACGATAACTAAGATTCTGAGATGAGGGTCTGTGCAGTAACAGAAAAAAATGCAGTGAATACCAACCAACAGAAATCAAATTTGCAACACAGAACTCCCAAACAACAGTTGCAAGAAAGAGAGAGAGGATCATTTAAATTACATACGTACTTCATATATAAAAGACACAGCTACACCAATGTCTTTTCAAACTAAAATCTGAATTTTGTTAGGTTTGGAAGAAATTTGTTTAAGCATGCATTAAAACATGATTTTTTTACAGTTGTTTCTGAGCATGAGCTAAGATTTTAGCAGAACGTAATAAAGCCCTGGCCTCTTTACAATACACAATCTTTCCGCCTAAATGCCAACAGAGCACCGGCTGCCTTCGGGCTGTTGCAGGAACAATTAGCATTAGAACCTAAACTTTTCACTCGAGGGCCCAACATATCTCATGACGTTCAAGTGGCCACAATGAAAACTTTCACTGTTTCCCCAGGCTCAGGCATAGGCAGCTGAGACAGTTTCTCTGGAGCTTCCACAATCTAAAAGAACATGCTCTCTCCTCCCTTCTCTCTGTATTGCAACACGTTACCAGTGGCGGTGCATTTGACAGCTGTAGCAGAAAAGCATCACTCCCAGCTCAGACCAGAAACTATTTCTGGCGCTGCAGGGGAAGCAGTGATAGATAGTGTCCCTCCCTCTTCCCTGTAGCTATGGGGCGATGCAAATTCTTCAGTTTAAAAACCGCAGAACACAGTTCAGATAATGCATTTTACATTTGTAATCAAATGAGCGTCTCCTTAGAACAGTTGCCTCCCTGGGCCACAAGTGGCCCCCAGGTCACAGGTTAGACATCCCTGTATAATTAGAGATATTGCAACTGTATCGGTAAGCACACAGCAACATTTTACAAAGGAAAAATAAAACCTTGCCTCGCCTTCACTAAATGGAGGGAGGAGGAATCTGTGTTGCAGAGTAGAAGTTCTAAGCTTTTGTTTAAACTTTATTTATAGAAGTTCTTATTCCCACCAGAAAGATAGAACTGATGTACCACACTGTAAACCCACATGTTGCTGTCTTGATCTGCAACCCAGCCTTGTAACAACTGTGTTTACAGCCAGATGACAGCAGCAACAGAAGTCGAAGACACTTCTCTCCTGTGCCCCAGTCACTATATTGACTCATGAATTCCAAAGCCTTAATGGAAAAATTGAATGCTAACATCAAGTACAGCCAATTTCTTTCCTCCCCACACCAAAATCCAAAAATTCCCATAAGACTGCAGAATGTAACACCAGGATAATAAACAAGAGGGTCATACGAAAGCTTTAACTTGTTCACACTGTAGATCCTATTCCAAAGTTTATGCTAGAAAAACAAAAGGAAAGATCATTTACAAAATAAAAACACATTTAAAAGGAAAAACACAAGTACAATATAATACCCCTGCACAAACATGGCCAAATTATCACAGTTCCAAGAACCTTCACTTTTGCCTTTCTTGGCTTTTATTTCAACGGCACAATTTTACTGTTGCTTTAAACAAATTTCTGCATTGAATTACTTATTGAAATATTTATCACCATCTGTACATTAAAAAATATATTAGCTCTCCAAAACAAAGCAGCAACATTGCTAAAATACCAACTCCCCTGCAAGTGCAACCTGCCAAAGAAACAGATCCAAAAAGCTGGATTTCTTCATAATTGCACACATGTATGATGTACTCTGTCCCCTCTATCTGTGTGCTCATCCTTTAAGAGCAACCTGGGTATTGAAATACATAATCAGCTATGTAAGGTGCACTTACCAGGATCCCTATATGTTTCCAAGCCCTAACAGAGGAGAACAACAGAAGAGACATGAAAGAAAGATGACATTAGGCACTCCTGCAAAGCATCCTGGTTTTATTTTTGGCAACTCACCTTAGCAACTAAATTGGGCTGTTAGCAATATTACCTCTTCTGCTGGAGTGCAGCTAGCAATGTCCACAGGTACAGAAAAAACCTTTGGCCAATAGGTCCTTTATCTGAATCAGGTTGGTCATGTCCAAGAGTTGCTTGCTTCTCATGGCTGCTGGTTGGCCAAGGGGAGGTGAACGCAGTTGGTGTCAATGGCACTGTTCATGGCATCATTCATTTCATGGCAGACAAATGTTCATAGCTGAACCACCACCAGCCACAACACAAAATGGCCAATCGAAGCCATCTATCTTTTCTAGACACAGAGCTACATGTGGTCTCTCCAGGGCTAGGACTGGAAGGACCATGAGGGAAGCTTGCACTGCTAATCACTGTGCTGTACCTGCTCTTTCAATAGTTTACTTTGTTTTCCAGAGTGGTCAAACCAACTCTTCCACAAGTGCTAAAAACTCACTTAAAATATTAAAAATATAAAATGCCAAAACAGTTTACCTTGTACTGATTATTCATTCTGGGAATTTATAAAGAATATTAGTTAAACACTACTAAAGCCATGTCCTTGATAGCTAGTCTAGTTAGGCGGCTACTCAAAGCCGTATACTGTGAAGTTATAATCATCTTTATTCTGTATCGTAGTTTGACAACATGCAAATTTTGGCTCTCCTCAGAAGATAATGTTACTTGTTCAAATCCAGGTATGAGCTTAAAAGGAACATATTTAACTTAAAAAAAAAAGATTTGTCTGATTTTTTTTTAAATCTAGTCTTATTACAACACATATATTCATGACTGTCGCTGAATAAGATGAGGAAAAAATTCTTTGTTCTAGTTTATCTTGTACATTTGACAATTGTTTATGCGTAATCAGTTTGCAGTTTCCCCTCAGTTCTGTTTCCCTTGTTAGCATAGGTCTCTCACACAAGGAGAGAAAACGCATTTTTTTTAAAAAATAGGAAAATGCAATTGTATGTTCACTAACATTTTCAGGGGACTCAGGAGCAAAATGAGTACCTAAAACTGCTTTTAACTCCCCTCGCCCCCTTGAAGTTGAACTGTATTTAAAATTGAGCACTTCCTTTTCTTGTCGTCTTATTCTTATAGGCCTTGCCCTCACCTAACAAACTTAACAGCCATACTTCACCACCAGTGTAGCTACGACAGTGGTGGCAATGTTGGAAGTTGTGAACTAGACAGCATTCACTGCATCATCTAACCAAGGCTACCACTATCACCTGGGCCACAGGCAGCCAAAGAGTTTGTTCCAGAACGGAGTGGAAAAATAACCATCCTGAATAAGATATGGACTGAAGAGGCAGCTGAGTAATCTCACTTGAAATATAAAAGCATAAAGTAATACCTTGGTCAGGGTCAGGTCAACCAGTAGTGTGTGAGAGATGTCCTTAAGTTTAAAATGGTAGCGCCAGGTGACTCTGAAGTACTGACAGAATTGTTTTGATGAGCACTAGGGAAGTTGTTTGAAAATAGTTGCAATATATGAGGTGTGTACTTGATATACTACACATAATTATCATTATCAGGTGCATACTGAGACCCATCAGCTGCAAGCTTAAGATAGACACATTTTGACTAGAAATAAGGCACAGATTTTTAACTATCTGGGTAACTAAGCACTGGAACAATTCAGCTAGATCTGTGGTGGACACTACATCAACTGAAGTATTTAAATCACTATGGGAGGTCATTCTAAGAGATATACTACAGCTTACCCAGAAATTGCAGAATTGAAGCAGAATCGTTTGGGGAAATTCTATGGTGTGTAAACAAGAGGCCAGATGAGATCATCATAATGGTCCCTTTCTGGCATCAAAATATAAGATTAGAAAATGTACACAGATTATGGGCCGTATACTCAGGTGGTGTAAACTGACATAATAGTTATTTCAGCTGAGACTCTGGGCCTATGTATTTCTTTATTGGGGGGGAGTGACTTATATACTAGGCTGAAAACTGCAACCAAAAATGGAATAGAAAGGCATGAGGACACAATTTACTTAATTTCAGGGGATGGATCAAGTCCAGTTTGTGATAGAATGCCTGGAATAAGAAGCCATGCACATGATGGTACACATGGCTATCATCTCTCTGATAGCAAGGCCACATTTTGGTCTTATCAGGTATGGATTATACACCCTGAAGTCATTTTTGCATTTATTTTATAGATAAATTTTAGAAATATACTTTTTTTTTTTCGCAACCTGCAAAGGATTTAAAACTAGAGGAGTGTTGGGTGAGTATTTTTTTTGGGGTGTGTGTAGCTTTTGTTAATTTATTTTTTAAAAAAAAAGGCAAGAGGGAAAGAGAGGGAGAAAGATGCACACACACACACACAAACGGTAGAATTTTCAATAAAGCCTAAATGAGCAAAGCACGCAAGTCCCATTGCCTTTTAATGGGACTTGTGCTCCTAATTCACACAAGACTTTACAGAAAAAAAAGAAAAAAAAAAAACCCTCTCTAAAAAATGTATCTGTATCTCATGTGAACAATATAACCAAAAGGTGCACTAGAACCTAACAAGTGAGGACATTGAAGTACTTCATTCCAGGTCAACCACACCCACAATGAGGCTGGGTCTACACTGATGGCGGCAAATTCGCCGCCATCAGATCAATTGCTCCAGATCAACCGAGCGGCCTGTGTAGACGAGCTCAGTCGATCCAGCAAGCGATGCAGGAAAACCACCCCGGTAAGTAGCATAGCGCTGCGTCGAAGGGAACATTGTTCCCTTCAACTCAGCGCAGAGTGGACAGCGCGCAGAGGAGACGCTGCAAAGTCGACGGGAGATACGCAAGTGATTTACGTCACTTGCGTATCTCCCGTCAACTGCCGCCAAATCGCAAAGTTAAGTGTCGACCGGGCCTGAGAGTGAGTAAGGGGACTTCCAAGACTCCCAGAGGATCTCCTGATACATCATCTCACTGGGGAGGAAGGGTTTCAAACCTGAGAGGCTGCTACACGTGCAGAATGTGCGACAAAAGATCACCGAAAACAGCTGAACACCTGCAGAATAGTAGGCTGGAAGATGACCCAGCTTGTAAAGTCTATGATGTGAGCAGAGTGTGGAGAGAATTATCCAGGCCTTTAATTGTTAAAAAAGTAAAACAAAGATACAACAACTGTGTAATATCTTCAGCACTTTTCTTTCTACGTAGTAGTTATTCTCTGAGATGCCACACAAAGCGAGGCTATTTCCTGAGACTGCAATTTAGAGAAAGATTAAACTATCAAGCTTCTGAATGATTGTTTATAACCATCTTCTATATTACAAGATCAAACTGAAAAATGTCATATTGCAAAACCAGGGAATTCCCCACAGTGCAAGTACAAGAGCACAAACCATTTGCTCCAAATTACAGATGTTACAACCTATTTCACCACGCAACGTACACAGGAGCAACTCTCAAAATCAACATGAAGCTATAAGCACCATACGGCTGCTGTAGTAGAGCACTACAGTGCTGGCAGGGTAGGGATAGTAAATTCAGCAGCATTTCTTCTTCATGGTAAATTAACTTCAGTCCACCTCCCTGTGGAACACAGTAGGGCTTTGGAGCTCAGTCCTACTCCAACTGAGATAAATGGCAAACCTCCCACCTGACCTCAACAGTGCAGGCACAGGCTTAAAATCTTGC
Organism: Mesoclemmys tuberculata; assembly: GCA_007922155.1. Classification (NCBI taxonomy): domain Eukaryota; kingdom Metazoa; phylum Chordata; order Testudines; family Chelidae; genus Mesoclemmys; species Mesoclemmys tuberculata. The sequence goes on from ML675603.1 coordinate 23,394,679, forward strand.
CTCAGAAAACGAGAATATAAAATGAAGAATTGCAATTAGGAACAGAATTATGGTTAGGAATACATTTAGAATGTTCCTGTGTTAATCAGGAATAAAACACCAACACCACAATACAGAGACTTACACAGATTTTATGTTCAGCCTCTCAAGTTCATAATAAGGAAAACAGGACACACTTAAAACTGAAGCAATCATTTTCTCTCCTTATCTAAATACCAGACATAACTTTAGTTTATTTTGCCCATACTAACAATGTGCGTACAAATCCCCAGAATTTGAAACATTTGCACACATGCAGGTTATGCACAATGGAATAAGCTTAACCGAACATAATTCAATACTGTTTTCATTTTATACTTCTTATATTATGCCAAATATTTTCCTTTTCCAATTCCCTAAAACAGTAATTTAAGGATAATACGAAGAATAGGATTAACAAGAGGAAGATAAAAGAAAACATCATCCAAGGTAACTCTTTACTCTTCCTCTCCTAGTGTGCCTTCACTTTCTATATTTGTCTTCCAAATTACAAGTCTCCAGGGCAATGAGCTTGGAATCTTTAGTTTTGAACACACCAGATTCTAATAAGGTTAATAATGTTTATTTTAATTTATTAATAGTTTAATAAAAATATGTTTATTTTAAAATGTTACCACAGGAGCCATTTTTAGAGGGGGGTTGGTGGGGAGGAAGAATACAGGATGCTGGAAAAGTAAATATAGGTACTATTTTGATTACTTAAACACCACAGAGTTATGTGCATGGTTGCAACAAAGAAGGGGTCCACCAGCACACTGTAGACTTGTATCTGAAGCTTTTTTTGCTGCATATGTTGGCTTATGTCTGGGTGTACCACCAATATTTTGAAGAAGACACTTTTATAATAATCACCCAAGGCAAACAACAGAAGTATTATTTTATTGGCATGATTTGGACAAGTTTCATCCCAGTTTGATAGCATGCATATGTCCAGCAAGATGAGCTATGCACGGAAGGCACAATTTGTCATCATTCTCAGTTGCACTCCTGACATATTTTATAGCTCTTGAAAATTGTTATCTCCATCAGTCCATAAAGAGGACCTGAGATGTCCTCTATAGCCAATCATATATTATTAAAGGGACTGCAATAGGAAAAACTATGTTACTTCGTACAGTTATCAGATATTGTACTTCTACTCCATGTATTCTGTGTTATTTGGTAGTGCAAACTATTTATCGTAGACATTACTGGACAGCTGATAGCAGCCCTTAGCTACCTGAAAGGGTGTTCCAGCGAGGATGGAGCTAGGCTGTTCTCAACGGTAGTAGAAGACAGAACAAGGAGCAATGGTCTCAAGTTGCAGTGAGGGAAGTCTAGGTTGGATATTAGGAAAAGGTTTTTCACTAGGGATGGTGGTGAAGCACTGGAATGAGTTACCTAGGGAGGTGGTAGAATATCCATCTTTAGGAAGTTTTTAAGCTATGGCTTGACAAAGGCCTGGCTGGAATGATTTAGCTGAGGTTAATCCTGCTTTGCGCAGGGCGTTGCACTAGATGACCTCCTGAGGTCCCTTCCAACTCTAATATTCTATGATTCTATTATTCTCGGTGACACCTAAAACACAATATTAAAGCAAAAGGCTAGATCCTGCTGCCATTCAACAAGAACAGTACAAAGCTCTAAGTGTCCCCAACAGAGACTTCCATCTCAGAATCACTCACAATGCAAGAAAGTTGTACATACATTATGCCTCCAACACATATACACATCTAAGCACAGCCTATCATCTAGCCACCAAACCACCCGTGAGATTAGTTTTACAGGCTGTCTGTTTTTTTGTTTTTTTTGTTTTTTTCCAAATAAAAAGGGAAACAACTGCTAGATGCCTTACCAAAGGGAAAAATGTAAATGATTTAAAAATACAACCTTTATAATATTTATACCTACACCATAACCAGTAATTGTTTGCCGTTCAACCTCAGTAAACCAGACACATTAACAGCCACATTTTCAAACTTGGAAACAGAAAGTTAGATTCATAAATCCAAGTGTGCTGTCCATCTAATAAAATAATAAGTGACCAGTGCACTTTTGAAAACCAGATTACTTGGATTTAGGTATCATGGAGTATCTTTAGGTTCAGAATGTTAGGCTCCCAAGCATGAAAATGTGGCTCTAGTTTTACCCTAGAAGGTACCAAAAATCGCTGTTCTCCTCAAGCACAAGTGAAAATGGCAACATGCATATATATAGCATACCATACAGATAGATGTTGAGAGGAAAAAATGAATTTAGAAAGGAAACGTAGAATTAAAATCTCAAGTAGCTAAGTCATGGTCTAACAGTGTGTCAAAGATTTTAAGACACGGAAGAGTACAAATCTTTTCTCTTTCTCACTGCACAGGGACACTAACATTCGACATCTATAATAATTGCAATTTTTAAAAAAAAAGTCACCAAAGAACATCAATTGCCCACCTACCTTTATGGAGCTGTGAGTCACTGACCCAAAATTCTAAGTTTACAGAAGTGAATGTTAGAATAGCACTGATTTTTCTTCACACTTCAAAGTGTTGAGAAAGCATGTTAGTATTCATTTAGCAATCATGAGTACAGAAGCACAGTGGTCAGCCATCTGAAAAAGAAAAATAATTGGAACTAGCTCTCTGGATTAGCTTGGCTCAATAACAAAAAAAGCTAAATGTTATTGACCCATATGGTCAGAGTAGAGAAGGTTGACCGATAGTTCACTTCAGAGATTCCATTACAATGTTTAAAATAAAGTGTGGTTCTCTCAGCTCGAATCCCTAGAAAACATCACCCAACATCACTAAATTCCATGTCTTTAATTTGCAACACCTGGCAGTTCCTGGTAGAAAGAATGGGAAGAATAATATTGTGCTTCTCTGAATAAGGGTATCAGATAAAAGAGTGTTGGAAACCTCACAATGCAGCTAGTCGCTGTATACCATGCCTTTATTTAGTCTCAATTCCTTAATACGCCACCATCATCTGATTGCCTTCAGGGTTATAATTAGCTAGGTTTATAATTAATGCCACTTTACTTAAACTGCATATGGTAAAGCAGCAGGAATGAAGAGTAAATACCAAAACTAGGTTTAAAAAACATTAAGACTTCAATGAAACTAATAAAAGAAACCCCAAAAAAATGCAGCAAAGACAAACCTGACGTCATCTCAGGGGTTATTTTAATTAGGATTTTTCTGCATTTTTCTACATTTAACAGTTCTCATTCACGTTCGTATAAGATGTTTAAATCGTATTGCTTGAGTTTTGCTAGTTTCACCCATAAGGGAAGGGAAGGGAAGAGGGGCCAAGGGGGACACACATTCACAGAGATTTATACAAGGGAAGTTCATTTTACAGACAAGAGTGAAACAGGTTTCGCAAACGAAACCCTTTAGTCCTGTCTGTTGCTCTCAGGAATGGTGTGGTTGGTTGTTGGGGGATGATGTGTCTTACTCATGAAAGCAACTTCTTGGGTAGAAAATTCCCCCCCCCCCATTTGATTAAACATGTGGGTAACCAATTACACAATTGTCAAGTCTACCACACATTTCATGTTAAACAGCAAGGATTAAAAAAGGAAGATAAAGACAAATCAGTCTGTCCTGATGGAGGAGATGTGAAAATGTCACCATGCTCTCTGTACTTGGGATTTTAGCAAGGAGGAATGGCCTATGTTTCTGCACCTTTGGCCCTGACAACAAAATAGTAAGAAATGCTGATAAGGGGCAATTGACGCAGAACATTCTTGTCCTTCTGGACTTACTAGAACAAAACGCTAAAAGAAATTAAGGAAACTTGGAGAAAGCCACACAAATTGAAGTACAACCTTGTCTCCTCAGTTTGTTTTCCTCCCTGAAAACTCTTCCTCTCTCTCAGTGTAGGCCAGGTACCACAAACAGATGGACTAAAAAATGTATATCAGACATCCTAAAAGACACATTCTTAATGTCTTTGAGAAAGTCTGACTGAGCACATATAATAGCAAGCCTTTCAAGCAAAAACTTTAGTAATGTCAGTCTCTTCCCCACAAATAAATTAATGAATTAACAAACAAACAAGATACAATAAAACCTGCCAAGAGTGACCACTCATGAGAGTTAGCATAAGTGGTTGCTTGTGAGAGGTGGTCTCTCCTCAGAGGTGGTCACTAAAGCAGATTTTACTGTAGTTTCAACTAGATTATAAGCCAAAATATGGCAAGCCATTTATCTACTTCAGTTATTTCAGTTATACAACTACAGTAAAGTGTCCAAACTCTTGAACACTTCATTTTGCTTATATATATATTGATTAAATATATATTTGCTCCAGATATATGTGACATCAGATATCAAGTTCTAGCACCAAGTAATATTTTTATAGCTCAGCTATACACCAACAGAATCCTGGTTTAAATTGTGAAGAGTTACCCAAACCATGACTATAATGGAACAAACAGAAATTAAAACAGTACTTCTGATGAACTTTAAAATGTCTATCAGGAACTATCGACCACCTCCAGCAATATTAAAGCCCTCCCAGGGACTTCAACTGTGCACAGAAAAAAAAGTAACGACATCTGAAAACCAAGCTTCAAGTGATGTTGATCCAATAGTGTCATCTTTTAGTCAGTCAATAAGGTCCTGATCCTGCTGAAACTAATCCATGTTATTGTTTTTACAAACATGATTAATCATAGAAATATCAATGGAAACAACACACACCTAAAGTGAATCACACATACAAGAATGCCATGTCGGAGCCTGAATTTATAATCAGATTAGAATTATTCTGCAGTGTGTTAGAAAAGATGTGTGAGATTTAGTGACATATCTACCCGCCCTCATCCCACTCTGTATTTATGTCCACCACAAGAAGGACCTAAATGACCCAATGTGCATTCACAGGCCCTAAAGCATGGTGCACTACCTCCCATTCTTCACCTTCAGTCACAACAGAACTGCTCAAAAATCAAAGGGCTGCAGCACCCCTTCCAAGTTCAAACCCCCTCTTCCTCAGAGCCTGCCCTCCTTGACTACAGTCCTCTTCCTCCTCCCTTCCACCTTCCCCCAATGACCCTCACCCCCTACAACACTGGCTTCTTCCTTCCCCCAAGCCATCTATTCATTCATCCCCTCCATACAATGCTGCTCCTCTGTTGTGCCTAAATAACAGGCATCTCATTGTCTAAGCTGGCTAGCACTACTGTTGTTGCTGAAGTCATTGGGGCAAACTAACCACACATCAAAGTACTTCCTGTTATCCACACTGCTCATCTTGTTGGTGCTTTTCACCCAGCTGCCATTCCAGAATAGCAGCACTAAGACCTCTAACCTCAGGCCTTGTGTCCCTATTGGTTTAAATTACCCTGATCACAAGGTCTTTCTGACGTAAGTAAAATTTAATACCGAATTTCCTTGCTGCATTACACCCCACCTACAAATATTAGCAAAAGGCGGGCACAGGAGAAGCTAGAAAACATGCAAAAAAAAAACCTAATTTTTTCTTGGTTCTTATTTTATATTTCCACCCAGTCTTCTCCCCACATTCAACATCCTCCCTTTTTTTCAATACAGTCTCTATGACTAGTGTCTTTATCCACTCCACTTCTACTTGCTTTCCCACAGATAAGTCTAAGAATGCTGGCCAGCGTCCAGCTGCCATTGTGCCCAGCTCAGCGTCATTCAAACATCCTCTCTAGATTTTCCTTCCCTATGCACAGCAAACTTCCCCACAGCCCCACACACATTCCTTCTACCTCCGTCTAGTGTAGCCTAATTGTCTGCAGATTTCCTACACTCACTGCAGAACATTACCTCATTAGTAAATGGTTGAGACTTTTAGCCCATAATGTGAACAAATGAGTCAGCTCAACCGAAAAAGAGAACTGTAATCAAAAACACAGATTTAGCACACACAAATCAGAGCTATGATCAGCTGATGCACTGCTGAAGTATGCCCTGTAAGGCTATCTAGTTTTTCACTAGTTTCTTAATGCCACAGAAGGAAATCACTCTTCTTCTGTTGATGAAACTGAACTTACTAAGTTCAGTTCACTTACTAAGGGACAAGGCAAAAGTTGGTGGTGGAAGGGAAAAAAGTTCCAACTGCAGAGCAGCAAAGCAGAGCAGCACAGCAGAAATTCAATCCCATAACCTCTTAAGCAAAAAGAGGAGGAAAAAAAAGTAAAAATATTTTACTTCCCTCATTCCTCCTACAACAGGTAAGTGCTGGAATTTCATATAAATGAGAAGGAAGGGCACATTCAAAAAACTGTAACTAAAACACTTCCAAAGAGTCAATCAACCCTTGTTGGCTCTATTCCAGCCTGAGAAAAAAGTAAACACCAACACAGAAAGGGCAAACACTGCGAAGGAGTGACTGTTTACAGGTAAGAAAAAGTCACACCTTCCACAAACGTGCTAAAGCATGAAAATTGAAAAGGTCTCTGAGGACAAAAAGCTCCTTTGGTCAAATATCCGACTGTTTACATGGTATGTTCCAATTTAAAATGGCATTACACTTACAGTCTTCAAAGTGTATGGTATAGGCCATCAATTACCTCCATCATACCACCTTAAGAAGATAGAAAAGACCTAAAAGCTTGCATCAACATTCAATCAATCCCTAAGAGATAAAGGAACTTTTGCTGTTGCCTGCAATCTAAGGGTCCAACTTATTAAGCATGCTTGATCCCATCAGGCAAGTCCCTAAATGCTCAGTGCAAAAGAGGCCTAACTACTAAGTTAAAATATACACCATTTTAATGGTAGCAAATATTAAAACGTGTCATACATACAACATTAAAAACAAAAGCAAAAAAGTTAAAATTTGGCCACTCCTCAAGGTAAGGAGAAGGTATTTAGTAAAGAATTTTAAACAGAAGTTGATTAGTAAAGAATTGAAGATCTTTAGTAAACTCTTTTGTATCAGAGATGAAAAAGGGATTATCATTAAAATGATCAAAATATTTTTGCAGCTACATACAGTCACAGAATCCAGCACCAATTACAGCAAAGACCAATTTTAAAAGGTTTCCTTATAAACTTTTGAAAATAAATCATACACAGTTCCTCATTAAGTGACATCTCAAATCCAATTACTTACACTCCCTTTTCTAAAAACTACAGGATTGTATACAACAATGAGGGGGAAGAGGGGAAACAATTCCTAAATTGTAGTCACAAACTAAAGTTTCACCAGCATATAGATCCTGATCCAAAGCTCACTGAAGTCTATGCAAGTGTTTTCATTGACTTCAACAGACTTTTCATCAGGCCTTTAGAGAGACATATAGAAAAAATATTACATAGTGAAACATTACAACCCCAATGGGTTTAGTGAATATCATCAATTATTAATACTGACTATGAATTTTACAAACCCAATGAATACATAAAATAAAGGAATAAAAGTCTGGTATTAGTATTAGCTCCTTGTACAGGGAGTGAAAGTCTGTTATTAATATTAGCTCCTTGTACAGAACAAATATTCCCAGTTCTCAAAACAGCGAGAAGGGACCGTATACAGCAGTTCCCAGTAATCCACACAATAAGCTCAGAATACAACAAATTTATGGAAATCTCTTGTCGGACAAGTCTAATAGAGAAATAGACTGTAGCAATATGTTCCTAAGGTTCCTTTATTAAATCCAGAAACATCATATACCACTCTCAACTCCACTGCACAATCACCACTTTCTGTAAGAGGGAAAAGCCACCAGAATTTTCCCATTTTGTTGTAAGCTCCTCATGGGTTTCTCAGATGAATACTTCCTAGGATCACCGTCGCATAAAGACTACATATATGCCTGCCGTGTCAGAAAGAATGACTTGGACAATTTTATCACAACATGCCTACCTGTTGCTCATACATATTTTGTACAGCAAGCCTGGAACTGGCAGGATTTTTATGTAGCTTATACATTGCCCCTCAATGTCAGACCTGAGTAATAAACTATAATACAATTTATGATATAAACTGCCTTTCAATAACCAGTTCTAAAGTCAGTTTTTTTCCTCACTGCTGTAATATACCATAAAGTATCCATGATTAACAAATCTGTTTCAAATTTATGGCTGTCAAAACTGAAAGATTAATAAGGGCACTCTTCTACATGTTTCACATGCTTGCATGGAATTAAATTCTGATATGCAATAACGAGAGTCCGATGTGAAATAGGTGCTAACTTCACGTTGAAATCCCAGCCGTCACTAAATTCTGTACACTACATATCTTTGACAACAATGAACTTAGTAGGAAAAAAAAATCACAACTGATTCTTTCTGAAGTTCTGATTGACTGTAAATGTTGCACAGCTCTGAACAGGAAGTCTTTACCCCTAAACACATAGAAGACAAACACAGGTGACTAAACCTTTCAGAAAGTTATATATGGTACTGCATAGTCAAAGGAAGGAAGTACCAGACTTTGGCTTTTTGGAATCCTTACTAGGGTTTCTGTTTTGTTTTGTTTGTTTTCTTAAAGCCTCCCAAAAGACAAACTGGCTTGAGGAAAAAAAGAAGGTCAACTACTTCTCAATAACTAGGTTATTACTGTGATGTTATAAAGATTGCCAACTCAGACTACAGCAATAGGGCCATTCACTTCTGTGTGTGTATCAAAGAAATGCTAAAAGGTCATAGTGTGCTCAAGCCAATTCACTTGTTAGAACAGAACAAAGAGGGTTGTTATCACATTATATTTACATAGCATATGCCCCAGTAATTATATTTGCTCTAAATTCATGAAAACTAGTGAAATGTTAATGGTGTTGTCTTCGCTTATGTATAAACCTGGTGATTGCTATCACATTACATTATGTATGTCTCTGTAGTTAAATAACCCTAGACTAAAGTGTGCACATATTCATGAATACTAATGGATGATACCTGTATTTTTTTCACTTATCTATCCCTATTCTAATGTAATGGCAGGCCATCGCAATATGTATACCATGGTAACTAAATTACTTGTGAATGTAAAAGAAGTAACATGTTAACTTCAAAGCATGGGTCTTTGCTTCAGCGATGGAAAACCCACAAACTTGGTCTGAGTTTAGTTAACAAAGCAAGAGCCCATATTGTGCTGAGAACACTTGCCAGAGTGTTTTCAAATATCAAGAGGAGCCCTAGCAGAAATTCTGCATCTCTGGATTGATGGATTCTGATGGAAAATCCTGAATGTTTGGACAGGAGATCCCAAAGCCATTTTGGGTGATCCTGAGGGACTTATGGAAAATTAGCAGATACAAAATCTGTGCTATCATTTAGACTACAAACTCAGACTCACCCATTATGTATTTTACCTGTTTTAACTTCTCAATAACTCATTTCTTTTTCTTAGCGAATAAATCTTTAGTTAGTTTACTAGAGAAATTGGCTGTCAGCATTGTCTTTGGCATGAGATCAAGAGTATCCATTGACCTGGGGTAAGTGATTGGCCCTTTGGGATTGGGAGTGACTTAATTTGTGCTGACTTTTGGTTTTAATAATCTTTCATCACAAAGTCCCATTTGTCTGGGTGGTAAAATAGGGGTTGGGGGTGCCTAAGGAGAGAGTCTATGGCTCCATGGTAAGACTAATATAGTGATCCAGGAGTTCACACTTGTTACTTGTTTGGTGAAGTCTAATAAAAGAACACACTTCCAGTATGGGGTGTCTGCCCCGTTTTCTGGACATGAGATTGGCACTCACAGCTGTGAGTGCCAGACATGGTGACAATCACCTCTACCTGTAAATTAACATCAGATGCAATCCACTGTTTCCTTCATGCTAGAAGTTTGCATTCCTCTCCGACATCTAAGAGCACTCCTATCAGTCATGATTACATTATTCACCATCGCCCTGACAATGTGCAGCTTCATGAAGGAGTCTATCCTCTACTCAGATACAGCCTGTTTGGTAATATCTCTTACTGGTTCCATCCACCTTTCAGAAAAGCAACAGCTTCGTTTTTGTAAACATCAGACCACATCTCACCCTTATCTGATATGGGTAAGACATGGGGCCATCATACGCAATGATTCAAAGTATGATTGTGTCATGGAGGCCACAGAAGTCATGGATTGCGTGACTTTCAGTGACCTCCACGACATTCTCTGATTCAGCTCTCTGCCCTGGGGCCACAGCTATCAGCCAGCAGGAACCCCAGAGCAACCAGCGGGTGGCGGGGGTTCTAGGGCTCTGAGCCGCTCTGATCAGCTGAGGCCCTGGAGCACCAAGCTGCCGTACAGGCCCCATAAACATCAGCTGCCATGGGCCGCGGGGACCCAGAAGCTCCAAGTCACCATGGCGATGGGGATCCGGAAGCTCTGAGCCACCACGTTGTGGCAAGTGCTGGACCACACCTCTCCTGCAGCACGGCTCAGGTTCTCACTCCTCCTCACCCCAGCTCAGGCATCAGTCGTCCCATCAGACTACTTCCGCCCCCCGCCCACCATTATTTTTAATAAAAGTCACAGACAGATCGCAGGCTTCCTTGAACTTTTGTTTATTGCCCATGACCTCTCCCTGACTTCTACTAAAAATAACAATGACAAAATCTTAACCTGATCCATGATGTTTCAGACAGAAATCACTTCAACACCACCAGATCAATGCCTGTCCAACTCCACTCCCGGACACAGAGTTCTCATTCTGGACTGAAGCAGAAGAAAAGCTGTTCCTGAGGGAACATCATATCTTGTCAATCACAGACAGGGAAACCTTTCATCCAGAAAAGCTATTCAGGGAGTGGGATGTGGCAAAAAGGAAGAACTCACTTATATAAGTTAGGAAAGTTAAATGCATTCACAAGAAAGAAAAACAGAAGGAGTCAGGCAAAACCAAGACTAGGAGAGAAGGCTGGGGTAGAAATGCCATATTTCTGCTCTTTGTCTCTTGCTCAGTCCCAGAATAGGCTGGGAATTTATGTAAAAACAGCACATTCAGTCCAAGGGTAAGGGCAGCCTCAGGTCATGGCAAAATGGCAGAGACCATTGTGTGAAAAGTCTTCCATGTTTGGGCCCGTCCCAAACTAGTTTTCAAAAAGAATGGGGCAATAACTCAGCATGCCCAAATGGCCAAAAAAAAAAAAAAAAAAAAAAAGATGAGTACTATGTCTGCCATAGTAAAACAGGGACTTGACAAAGTTTACGTAAGGGGGCATTCTCTGACTGCCAGATACAAAAGGCAATATCAGAGCAAGACTGTCCCATGTGGTTGCTAGCCTTTTGCCAATGTGTGTCACATTAGAGAAACTACTGTATCATCACTATTTTGCAAAGGTGCAAGCATCCCTTCTTCCATTTTGCTCAGGGTCTCACAAGATATTAGGCCAGCCCTGTGGCTTGACAACCCCTGAGACTGAAATTCTGTGGAGACTGAACAGTTACAGTGCAGACAGAAGCAGAGCAAGTGTCTTCTCCCTATTCCCATCAACTATAAGCAGAAGAAACAAACAGTCTCCATGCCCATGCTTTCTCCGGCCTCTCAGAGACACTGAGATAAATATATGAATATACACGTCCTCCGTACATCCACCCCCAATATTTATAAAAGACAACAAAGCTGCTTACTGAAAAATTTATGCAACAGAGCAATATCGCTGCAGAAATAGTTTAGTTACTTTACAAATATTACAAATCTCGTCAGTGAAATCTTTCAGACACTTCCAATGTGCAAGTTTCGTATGCAATTATCTAACATCACAACTTCAGCAAGGGCACAGTTCTAAATAGCACTTTCACTGAAATTAAGTTACTGACACCATTTTAAAGCAAAGTAGTAAACAGATTTACAGTAGAAATTCTGTCCATCATGCAAATATTGTCGCAGACAGTGAAATAAGTCATCAGACTCCATTCATCCATGACTCTGATGACGACAGCATTTATCTATTAGAATCAGCTTCTATGCACACAGGAGCAAATTGAGAGACTCATAGACTCTAAGGTCAGAAGGGACCAATACGCAGGCCAGAGAACCGCACCCACCCATTCCTGTAATAAACCTCTAACCTATGACCGCGTTATTAAAGTCCTCAAACTATGTTTTAAAGATTTTAAGGTACAGAGAATCCACCAGGAACTCAGCCATGCCCCATACTACAGAGGAAGGCGAAAAACCCCCAAAGCCTTTGCCAAATCTGTCCTGGAGGAAAATTCCTTCGTGACCCAAATATGGCGATCAGTTAAACCATGAGCATGTGGGCAAGACTCACCAGCCAGACATTCAATAAAGAATTCTCTGTAATAATTCAGAGTCTACAACCCTTCGCAGGCCATTGGCATATCTACCACCACTAATTAAAGATCAGTCAATTGCCATACTAGGCTGTCCCATCATACCATCCCTTCCATAAATTTAATCAAGCTTAGTTTTGAAGCCAGCTAGGTTTTTGACCCAACTGTTCCCCTTTGAAGACTATTCCAGAACTTCACTGCCCTCATGGATAGAAACCTTTGTCTAATTTCAAGTCTAAACTTCCTGACAGTCAGTTTATATCCATTTGTTCTTGTGTCCACATTGGTGCTGAAATTAAATAATTCCTCTCCCTCCCTCTGATGTATTTATAGAGAGCAATCATATCACCCCTCAACCTTCTTTTGGTTAGGTTAAACAAGCCAAGCTTTTTGAGTCTCCACTCATAAGACCTGTGTTGCATTCCTTGTATCATCCTAGCAGCCCTTCTCTGCACCTGTTCTAGTATGAATTCATCTTTCTTAAACATGGAAGACCAGAATTGCACATAGTATTCCAGATGAGGTCTGACCAACGCCATGTATAACGATACTAACACCGCTCTATCTATACTGGAAATACCTCAACTGACACATCCAAGGACCACATTAACATTTTTCATGGTTGCATCACATTGGCAGCTCATAATCATCTTGTGATCAATCAATATGCCAGGTCCTCCTCCTCCTCTGTCACTTCCAACTGATGCATTCCCAGCCTATAGCAAAAATTATTTTTATTAGTCCCTAAATGCATGACCTTGCACTTTCCACTATTAAATTTCATCCTATTTCTATTACTCCAGTTTACAAGATCATCCAGAACTTCTTGTATGATATCCCTGTCCTCCTCTGTATTAGCAATACCTCCCAACTTTGTACCATCCACAAACTTTATTAGCACACTCCCACTTTTTGTGCCAAGGTCAGTAATAAAAAGGTTAAATAAGATTGGTCCAAAGACCAATCCCTGAAGAACTCCACTAGTAACCTCGCTCCAGCCTCACAGTTCACCTTTCAGTATGACCCACTGTAGTACAATTTAACTAATAATTCCCCATATAGAACCATATCAAATGCCTTACTGAAACCTAAGTAAATTAGAGTCATTAAAAATTCTTGCTAGTGGCTTGTAATTTCACGTGCCAGTTCCTTTAATATTCTTCAATGGAGATTATCCGGGCCCCCCCAATTAAGTCCCATTAAGCTGTTTGAGTTTGGCTTCTACCTCGGATGTGGTCATTTCTACCTCCATATCTTCATTCCCATTACCCACCCTACCACTATGCCCAAGCTCTTCATAGCCTCATTTAAAACGGAGGCAAAGTATTTGTTTAGATATTGGGCCATCCCTAGATTATCCTTAACCTTCACCCCATCCTCAGTGCTTAATGGTCCCACTTCTTCTTTCTTTGTTTTCTTCCTATGTATATGGCTATAGAACCTTTTACTTTTGGTTTTAATTCCCTTTGCAAGGGCCAACTCTACTTGGCTTTTGGCATTTTTCACTTTATCCCTACATGTTCTGACCTCCCAGGGGTAGCCTTCCTTGCTGATCCCTCCCATCTTCCACTCCTTGTCGGCTTCCTTCTTTCTCTTAATCACCTGTCTGAGATGCTTACTCATCCAGCTTGGTCTACAACTCTTGCCTATGTGATGGGTATCTGTGGGTTAAAAAGGAAAGTTGCCTTTAAAAGGGATTATGTTGTTCACATAGAAGAGCGTGTGCAATCAATTTATCTGGAATTAGCATCAGGCTTCAGGATTTTCCAGAATTTAGAGTGTTTAAAAGTCTGTAAATAATTAATCCACTAAAGGAAAATATTCTCAAGGGTCTAGGTTACTCAGAGGATTAACCTTTTCCAATACAAGCAAAAACATGGATGCAGAAGAACACACACAAGCACTCCTAACAGCAGGTCGGTGAACACGTAGAGAGGAGACAAGTGTTAATCCTGACATTTTGTTTGTTCATTTCCTAACAATCCCAAAGTCAGAATCCAGCTGAAAGAGTGCTGAGAAGAGAATAGACTGTTTTACAGCACCCGGACATAGGCTGAAAAGGCTAAAGTCACGGTGTGTCACAAGGAAAAAAATATACCCCAGTAATGTTGCTGATTGATGCAAATACAATAAAAGTGTTTCATATAAATTTAATACTTAAAAATACCCACCCACCTATCTCTCTTAGCCTGAGAGTAACATTTAATGGAAACATCATAACACAACCAAAGTATTCTGTGGAGAAGGCAATGAAGTTATAAATTGGAATCCTCTGGGTCATTTTATTGCCCCAGAGGGCACAGAAAAACAGCCAAGTTACTTTTTTCCTCTACCAATCATATTTGCATCAGACAAAAGAGAGCTCAGAAAATAGAAACTAAGCTTCCTTCCAAAATCTTTTTTGCCAAGAGGTTAAGATAGCTGTAGAAGGTACTTTGAACTCCATATGACCCAAATATCCAGTGGACAAACTCAAGAAAGATCAAAATGCAGTCCACCCGAACAGTTGAGCCATGTATTGTTGCTAGTCTCAGAGGCAAGGCCATGCCACTCAGGTATTTATCTCCCAAGATAAGGGAGAATTAACACTCTGCATGTATGTTAGCTACAACAATACTGCATTCACTGTGTTGGTCCCAGGATATTAGAAAGACTTTTGTTGGTGAGAGAGACAAGCTTCAGAGCTTACACAGAGCTCTTCTTCAAACGAGCATGCATAATAGCTACAGATGGCACTGGTAAAACAATTAATTCTGTATATATGAACCCTAACAACTTTGTATAGATGGTGCCGGTATTGGGCAGATATGAATGAGTATACTGTATTTACGCTATTCATCACCATTAGTTTTGGGGGTTGGGGAACATAAGGGAAAAGGGGGGAGAAGATGCTGCAGTTGGAAGAGGCAGCACATTTTCCTTCTTATGCCAATTATGGCACTGCTTATTTCTGACCTTTCATAGCTGTGTGGACATGTAAAGATGAGAACATACCATAGTCCTTTAAATCTAGTTTAGTTTTATTTCCATGATATGAAAGCAAAACAGTGAGCATGAAAATAGTATTTTAATAGTTTGATTTATCTTGCAAATTGATGCTAAATTTTAAATTTAGGAATAAATTTTTCCTTAATCAGAATAAAGGATTTTATTGTATATGTAACACATAAGAACTAATCTCAGCTAATTTATTAACAGCATGGCTAAAAATCCAAACTTCTTGCAAATAGCTTTTGAATATATTCAGCACTCTTAACTACATCTGTCTCAAATGTTTTCAGGACATAATCCACTTGAAATCTAGTTAATTTCAAAAAGTGAAATAATATTTTTAGGTACAACACATGCCCAGAGTCCCCCCCCTTCAGCATTTTTTTCAAATTCACTATGACACTGGCCTGATTTTAAGAGCTTTTCTGTCCTTGATGCTGTGAAAGGACCCCAAAGCAACCAAAGGCCCGAAAGGACTCCCAGTGACTTTAATGGGAGTTGGACTGGATTGGACTGAAAAGTCCCAATACTGCATACACTGATGCACAAGTAGTTTCATTGAGTTCAAGGGACTACGCATATGAATAAGATTAAACACATGCATAACTGTTTGCAAGATTAGGACCTAAATGGCAACAGGGGAAAAGAGTGGAACCAATATAACGAAGTGCTAACACATTCACTATTTCTCACATACAGTTTTTCCTGATTTATGTGGATCTTTCACATGGCAACAGGGGAGATGAAAAAATCTTTTTTCTTTTAAATATGGGGAAATGTAAAACAAAAAAACTGTTAAGAGAATTATGGTGTATGTGAGTATCTCAGACTACTTACAACTCACTTTTTTTTTTATATAAACTTATTAGCTATTAAGTGGAATCAGAAGCCACCAGAACGTATTTATCTCAAAACAGAACTAATATGTAACTAAATATTGACTCCTGTGCCATAATTTAATTCTCAGAGCAACTAATCTCAGTGAGATGTAACCCAGGTTGATTTATCAGAGATGCAGAAACAATTACAAACAAAATAATACTTTCTGCATCTTCAGTCCTACCGATCTATAAGTCATACAATATGTAAAGAAATCCCACCCAATTTTTAAAAAAAATGGACACTACCCATCTTCTACATCTCAGGGGAATCCAGATGCAAAGTAAGAAGGAGAAGGGCTCAAAATGATAATCCTGGGAAAAGAAATATAAAGAACATATGACACCCTAAAGTTTTCCTGTACCAAGGCTTTACCATGAAGCAGCCAAAGCCAAAAAAAGATGTGTTCCAAGGGAATATGTTGTATTCTCTACCTCATAACGTCAGGAATACAGGGTCTGTGCCTTCAGAACAAAGTAGCAGACCCCACTGAAGAGCCCAGTGACATTCCACATGTTACAGAGAGCCCAAGAAACCAAAGCCATCAGGCAAGAGAAAATGACCTTCACTGATAGCCAAAACCACGTTATTACGTCTTTCAAAAAGAGTTCACTAAAGCAGATGCTCTCTTCTATATTCTACATCAACTGCTACAGTATCATATCTGCCTTCAACTATAGTCAAGTGACTCCATGAGTGAGAGAAGACAGATTTTCCTCAGGGGTCTGTCTCAAAAGTCACCCCTTCAAAGAAAATAGGATTTAAGCAAAATACTATTGCAACTGTTGTCTGTTAAAAGCATCTACAGCTTGGCATTTTCTTTTCTTTCTATTACATTACAATTTGGTACTGTTATGCATATCCTTGCTGAGGAAGAAGAAGAATAATTAGAGTTTGGAGTGAGGAGAGAAAACAGGGATCTGCAAAGCACTAAAATCTACTGGGATTTCTACTGGTTAATCAAGAAAGTCAGGCAAACACAGCCCATCTGTGCTAGATCAAAAGAGGACTACCACCACCGGATTAAAAAGAGAAAAGGAAGTTTTCTTTTAAGCATAAAAATTTATTTATTTGCACAGACAGCATTGAGGTGGCCACAGAAATAGTGTTTAGCAATGGAATTACGGAGTGCTTGGTTAAATGGTATCTGAATTTCAGCAAAGTGATAGGACAACAGGCTAACTGATGTTTGTGAAGAAAATGACTGCATCAGTTTAGTATGATCACAATAGGAACCAGAGGCCTGTCTGAGGCTATGGCAACACTACAACTAAGGCCTTGTCTACACTACAAAGATAAGACGACCTATGTTAGGTCAACTTACAGCCACACATGAATTACTGCAGTGACTGATGCCCACGCTACTCCCCTTGGGTAGGTGGATTGCGTCCTCACCAGGAGCACTTCTACCGACCTAAGAGGGAAAGTGTTGGGAACCGAGAGCCTGGTATCTCAGCTCCACTGGTAGCTCCCCATCTGGAGTGAGGTCTAGCCACTCAGTTCTCAAAGGGGCACAGGGGACAGAGGAGCTCTAGCTACCCGGCTTTCTTGTCAATTTCACAGCTCCAAATGGACAAGAATGACAGCCAACAGCCGATGTAAGGAAAGCGGTATCTACACAGACACCATGTCACCCTAACTACACCAACATAAGCCCAATGCCCCTTGTTGAGGTGGTTTTATGATGTCAGCATAACAGGTGAGTTACATTGGTGGGAGGAGCATTTCAGCGTGCACGCCTCCACTAGTTTATTGACAAAAAGCTGACTTTTATTGACAAAAAACTCTGTGGTGTAGACCAGCCTTTAAGTCAGTGTAACTTACGTCGCGCAGGAGTGTGAAAAAACCATCCCCCTGAGCGACGTAAGTTACACTGACATAAGCCCCAGTCTGGACAGCGCTATGTCAGCAGGAGAGCTTCTCCCACCGACATACCTACTGCCACTCGTTGAGCTGGATTACTTATATCAATGGGAAAACTCACTCCAGTCAGGTTAAAGTGGGTACACAAGAGATTCTACAGATGCACTGCTGCAAGCTCTCTAGTGTAGACAAGGCCTGGTTTATCAACGCTGAATTTGGCTTACAATTTATTTATTTTTGTGTTTTAAGGTTCCTGAACATCACTTCTTGATGAGAAACTTAAATTAACTAGTTGCTGTTTGCTGATAAAGAGGGTTGAAACTGCAAATACTAAAATAATCCCTTTCACCTTGGTGGCTCTCAAAGGTCTATAAACCCTGTACATCTTACTGTTTTATACTGCTGCAGATCAAAGTGGTATCTAAGCGCCTTCCATGTACAATTAATAGCAATTACAAAGTCCCTTGTGGACTCTATGGATCATTAATACACCACTGAAATGTAGCCACCTCTGAGTTAAAACACAAAAAGCCATTTTGTTGTGTAAGGCTGCTGATACAGTTTTTCACATGATGACTTCTCCAGATAAAGACATACGTTAAATGTAAATTAGGCAGAATGTAATCCGGAGAACAGGATTTTCCCAAGGACATTAGTCTTAGTATGCCTACTTCTTCTATAAAGTTGCTTAGAGTATAACAAGCTTGTATTTTAGGTTAGTAGTCAGATTCTCATATTGCCTCCTAGTAAACTCTACCCATAATCCACAAGGAAAACCATTTTTTAAATTCATAAAAGCCTTCCCACTTATCCAGCTACGATCTTCTCTCTTGGCTCTGTATAAATATGCTTTTCTGTCTGATTTTCTTCTCCGTGTGTCAGCCATCTTCTGCAACACATACAATAGAGATTAAATTGTTAATAGAAGCTTTCTTCTCCCAGTTCATCTCTTTTTCCTTTCGCAAGCAGTCATTAGGTAATGAAAGCTCTTCTAATTAGATGGGGCTTCAGCTCAAGGTCAGACAGAAAATTCAAAGCACACTGTAACACATGGGTGCTTTTTAAACATTTCTCATCCTCCTCCAATATTAACCTAATGGCCTACTCCATGGGAAAGAGCTGGTGATCTCAGGACAGTTCCTACTGGACAAGTATCTACAGCACACACAGACACACTGTGGGTAGGCAGTCTGAGTAGAGAAGCTAAGGACTAGATGCTCCTGGAGGCTGACCTATGTCACCCCAAGAAATAGGGTTGAGGCAAACTAACAGGATCTGTGGAAAAGCATGCACCAACACTCGCTATGCTGCACCCAACTTTTGATTAAACAGCAAAGTTCAGTCTCCAGAGCTGTTGCTGTAGTACCTTCCGTAAACTCTATAATTAAAGTGAATGCTTGAACTCTAAGGAAATTATTACATACCTAGTGTCTTCTCGTGAAACATGTGTCTGTCTGTCTTTCAGGATGACAGTTACCAGGAAAGAAAACAATGCCTCAAGAAACTCCAAGCACAAGAAATACCAAAAAAAAAAAAAAAAAACCCACACACCAGAGATTAACCTAAATAAAGTCTGCTAATCCCAGAAAATCTTTAGTTAATTTTGGATGGGACACAAGCCACATCTGGTCATGCTGGCCTTTTCTAAACTATGATTTAAGAGGGAGGAAAGAATGCATCCACACCTATGAAACAGAGGCTAAACCACTGCCTTGGCCAGCAGCTAAGGTGACCATATAGCAAGTGTGAAAAATCAGGATAGGGATGGGGGAGTAGCAGGTGCCTATATAAAACAAAGCCCCAAATATCGGAACCGTCCCTACAAAAACCGGGGCATCACCCTATCAGCAACAAAACTCCGGTAAAATCCCAGTCCAGCCACCATCACCACTTCCAACCTTCCATTTCTGCTGGTAAGGAAGAGAATGCTGTACTTCCTGTCAGAATGATATCTATCCTGGGATCCTACTTGGGGCCTCCATTATGGATCATTTCCCATCTAAAAAGAACCAGATAAATGTGAAATCTGGCTGCAGAGAAGGGAGCTTCATCTGTGTGTTTTCCCTCCCTCCTACGCCGCAGTCTTCTATTATTCTGATGCATGTTAACTATTTTGCTCTCCCCTGAACTCCTGTTTACTGGAAGGGGCAGAGGGCTGCCTCTTCTATTCCGCTCCCCACCCCAATCCCAACGTTCGTTTTATGTCTTCGTGAACTACCAGGTAGAAAGAACCCTCCTTTCTTTTGACTGGTGGCAGTGCAAATCTAACATACAGGCTGCGTACAGTAACAAAGTACGTGGGAAGAAAAAGCACATCTCTGGCGAGAAAACGCTGTATACATCTTGCCCAACATTTTTTTTGTTTTTTGTTAAAGCCATCCCCAGTACCTTTCCAATAGCTCTACATCCAAATACTAATGTCTGTGTGCTTTTATATTTGATTGCCATTTGTTTATTTACAAATGTATTACTACAAAGCTTTCCCATTCTCTGTTATGCATACTTCTGCTATAGTAGCAAAAGGAAACCCCATTTCAATGCTTCGTGTTCTCCTTCAGTTCTTGAAGGGTCTTCCCTAATAGAGGCAACTAGCCACTTCACAACAATTATGAAAAACCCATCCAGTACTACCCGCCTCTTCCCCCATATAGGAGAAGCTAACCAGGGATTTTGCTTCTCTGGAAATCACAGTCCTATCTCATCAGTATTTTAATACTCTATCCCAATGTGAAAACTTTAGCTCTCTATGAAGTGGGAAATCATTAGTCTGTAGGAGAACAGAGGGAGAAAACATAAAGGGGGAGAAAGTGTACCTAGAAAACTTTCTACGGAAAAAAACAAAACTTGGGCTCTGAAAGATGATTTTGTCCCTATGAATAACTATAAAGAAGAGCCACAATTTCCCCAACCTGAGTTTAATAAAGTGACTGTAAATGATAATCTAAGTAGTAATGAAGTTAAACTGGGCTCGAAAGAGAAAAGCAGGTCACTCAGACAACTTAATATGAAATTCACATTCTGAGGAGTTAAGATGCTGCTCTTGTCTTGAGCTTATCATTAGAAGCACCCTAAGAAAGCATACAATTCTGCATTCATTTCCACTTGCGTTTCTCACCTATCTTCATTCACACTCTAACAGAGAGTTCCTGAGATGTCCAAATGACCTTCTGCCCAGATTAGTGACTGTGCATGGTTTTCAAATGCACGATGGATTAAGGACCCAGCAATAGTAGGAAGCTGGATTATGTTGCTCATTGACTCCTTTTGGGATCTTATTCTTTACCCCATTCTTGTTCGTCTTCTTTTCTTTCTACAGAGCAAGTGGGAAGACATGGATGCACAGCTCTAGAAGTCTGGGAGAGAAAAGCAAAAAAATCTCTATGACTGTAGCTCTATTTAATTAATGGGTTAGCATCAGGAATCCAGATGTGCTGACAGTCACCAATCAAATCCCAGAGTTCCTAGTGTTCTGTAAATAAATATGTGGTGCTTTCTAAATAGTGATTTGTCTTCTACTGCATAACACTGAGATCACTTGTTTTATATTAAAACAAGTTATTTTTACCATGCGCTCTAGGCTGACAAACATCTCCTTTGCTTTATCTCTAGCTCTGTGAAATGAAGTCACTAAGAGTCCTCGATAACTAGTGAAACTAGGAATTTCTTATTTTGACATGATGTTTGCACTTTCCTGCCCATTGGGGAAAAGTCTTGCGATATGATCTGTGAGAAAACAGCTGGCTATTCAATTATAAAACAAGCTAAGATTTTCCAGAGTAGAAGCACATGAAAAGCTAAAGTCATGACTTAGGGAAGAGGAATTGAGAAAAAAATTATGGAAAGTGTACTCTCCTGTTAGTCTATTGTTTTAAAAACACTATTTCCTTTAGCAACCTACTGAAGAAATTTCTTTTTTATTGTAACCTTAGTTTATTCTGCACAAAGAATTGCTTGCTAATTAGGGGACAAGCTTCACAATTTCTACTAACAGTTTAAAACAACAAGCTAGCTCCTCAGGTGGTGTAAATCATATTTAATTTATTGAAGGCCCTCGGCTTTATGCCATTTCTACATTTGTCTGCTTATCTCTAACATGATAGTTTTCCAGTGCCACATCTGATCAATTCCACAATTTCAGGGAATGTCCTAGGCATCAATGGCCAGAACCCTATTGATTCGGGAGGAGGAAATCAGGAAAGCAAGAGGGGAAAATGAGGGACACATGGAGCTCTTGTGTCTGTTTAGCATAGCCACAGTTACAAGCACCTTTGTGATCTATAGAGCTGGTTAATTGCACCCATTAATGCCTTCCAACATAACAATACCCCTGCTCATTCTCCCAATAGAGTTCGACATGTTGATACCCTGAAAGACTCATCTCCCAGAAAAACAAAAATGGAGGCATGAAGGTATGCACACAGCTCCAGGCATGCGGCTGGGGGAAGGGTGGCATAATGCGGCTAAACAAGTTCTCTTACAGCAGCATAGCTAAGTACAGACTGAGAAGAATTCAGGAGTTATATTGTACAGTCATTGCAAGAGTTGAAAGAATCAAGTGTTTTTGATTCAGTCACAAATATTGCTATCATCATGCAAAATGCATTTATCAATAGTTACGAAGAACAGAATTTTTAAAATTTTACAGTATCAAGATGCCCTTTTTTAAAGGAAGGAAAGCTTTTTATCCTAGGAAATATTCAAATTCCCAGATACAGGTAAAGGAGAATAAATATTAACTTTAACCTGATACTTGTTTCCAAGATCCAGATGTAGTGCTGTCTGGCATTTTTCTTTAGCTTCCATTGTCCTAATAGGCAAAGAGCAGATAATTTTGCAATTCTCCTTTTATGCTGCCTGAGCTTTAAAATCTACAAAAATCACCCAAGTCTGAAAATTAAACATGCACACGTGCGCAAACACTGAGTAAAGGGGGTAAATATCACAACAGCACTATTATAAAACTAAATAAAATAATAAAACTCATCCACAGGTAATTCCAGACCCTAGATAGTTTGCTGGGTCAACACCCTCCACATTAAGGTAATAATGAACCTTCTCAACCAAAGTAAAGCAACTGGAAATATTGAACACTAACTATCAATGTACTAGAGAGACAAGGCGAGTTGAGGGAATTATCTTTTATTGGACCAACTTTTGCTGGTGAGAGACACAAGCTTTCAAACTACACAGAGCTCTCCTCCAGGTCTGGGAAAGGTATTCAGCATGCCACTGGACAGGTCTACACTTAAAACGCTACTGCTCTGGCACATCTGTACCAATGCAACTGTGCCACTGCAGTGCTTAAGTGAAGACACTCCTATGCTGTCTGGAGAGCTTCTCCCATTGGCATAGTTAATCCACCTTTCCTAGAGGCGGCACCTTTGTCAATGAGAGAAGCTCTCTTATCATCATGGCACTATCTACATGGGGCAGGAGGGTTATGCCAATATAGGTCTGTAGAGTAACCCTGGCCTCTGCTAAAATACAAGGTCCAACAGATAGGTTAGCATAAGTAGTTGGCCCATATTCTAAGGGACCATTGAAGGTGAAGTGACCCATTAACACCGCTGTAGTTAGAACAAAAAGGGGGGTTAGTGGCTTACAGATTGCTGTAATAAGCTATAAATACAGTGTCTTATAAAGACCATGATTTTTAGGGTCTATCAAAATTAAGAATTTAAGCTCCCAGGCTCATCTTTTCCAAGTATTGTGCAGGTTTCCTCTGAGGACAAGGACTGATAGAGTGATCACTCCATATCTGACCTGTGAAATGTGGTCACCCATGGGTGATAGGGTGTTTTTGACTTCATCATTCTCCTGTATGAATTCATTCAAGAGCACAGTGATTGTCTGGTTTGACCCACATAATAGTTTTTGGGGGGCATTTAGTGCATTGGGTGAGGCACAGCACATGTCATAGGCTTGTGTAGGACCCATGGCTCTTGAAAGGCGTGTTGATCTTTGTAGCACTGGAGATGTGTCTGGAGGTCTGGCATCTATTGTGCTGGCAGGAACTGGTGCTGCTTTGATTTGGTGTGTTGTGGTCTATGGGGAACTTGCTTCTGATGAGGGACATGGAGAGGTTGGGAAGGTTTTCCTCCGGGGCGGATTGGCAGGGGCCACGGAGGTTTTTCGCCTTCCCCTGCAGCATGGGGCATGAGTCGCTTGCTGGTGGATTCCCTGCAGTTTGAGGTCTTCAAATCTCACTTTTGAGGATTTCAATAACTCAGTCATGGGTTCGGGGTTGTTATAAATGTGTATGGGTAGGGTTTTGTGGCCTGCCTTGTGCGGGAGGTCAGACTAGATGATCATATTGGTCCCTTCTGACCTATGAGTCTATGAGTCTATGAGTCTATGAGTTGTTTGAAGGCCAAAATGGGTGTTCAGGAAAGGTTTATTTCAGGATGGGGTCCCCATCGAGTATGGGTTGTAGCTGCTGGATGATACCCCACATGGATTCCAGTGTGGGGTGGTAGGTGACAACTAGAGGTGTGTAGTCGGAGGGAGTTTTGTTTCTGTACTGAAACAGGTTCTCTTGGAGTATTTGCATGGCCCATTACATGGCACGATCTACTTCTCTGGTGGAGTATCCTTGTTTGGCTGGAGCCTGAAGCCTTGAGATCCCATGAGGGGAGAGCGTCTCAGTGGCTCCAGCCCAAGTCCAAACATCTACACAGCAGTTTTACAGTCGCACAGCCCGAGCTCCATGAGCAGGAGTCAGCTGAGCCGGGTCAGTGCACAGTAGTCTGAGATTTTCCCCTCAGCAATACCTGTCGTGGCACTGCATACACTCTCTGCTGCCTCATGCTGATGCACTATGGTAAAAAAGGCAAGGCCACCCCCAGCTTCCCTCAGTTTCTTCTTACCGGGCAAACTCTGATAAAGAAGGGAAGCAGGGTAGATCATGGAATGGACACATGCAACATATCTCAAAGAACAACAATTACGGAACGGGTTAGTAGACATGTCTTCTTCTCCGAGAGATTATACATGTCCATTCCACTTCAGTGACTCAAGCAGTTTGGTCTGGAGGTGGGGTTGAAGCCTACCTGAATAAGGATTCAAGATCCAAACATCCAAATCTGGCATCATCTCTAAATTGCTGAGAGATGGCATAATGTGAGGTTAAGGTATGCTCTGAAGACAACGTTGCCACCTTACAAATGTTTAGGATAGGCACTTTAACTGAAATGTCCACAGAGGCTGCCTGCAACCTTGTTGAATGTGCCATTACTCCGCTTGGTGGAACTATGTTGGCCAAGTTGTAACACAAGCATATTCAGAAGGATATCCAAGATGAGATCTTTTGAGAAAAGACAGGAAAAGACTGAGAACCCCTGCATCCTATCTGCAACTGCCACAAATAATTGTGAGGTTGATCTAAATGTCCAAGTAGAAAGCTAGTGCTCTCCTGACATCTGAAGTATGGAGTCTCTCCTCAGCCTTCTGAGCATGAGGCTTCAGGAAGAAAGAAGGCAGGGATAGTGTCTGATTGAAGTGGGACACCCCTTTTGTAAGAAACTTCGGATGGGGACCATGTCATTGAAGACGACCATATACAGAGGTCAGACAACTGAGCATGTAGTTCACCCACTCTCCTGGCTGAATTGATTGCCACGAAAAGGCTACCTTCATTAAAAGGTGTTGCAAGGAACAGATAGATAAAGGTTCAAAGGGAAGATCCATTTTGACATCATGTTTAAATCTCATGATGAACAGGATTCTCTAGCTTAGGGTATGACCATTCCAGACACTATAAAAATGTGATCAATATAGAGTTAGGAAAAAAGAGCAATCAATAAACAATGTAAAGGCAAGATAGCTGCTAGATAAATCTTTATGGAACTAATGGTCAGGACTTTTTGTTTTAGGAATAATAGATAGTTCAGAAAATGATGTACTAGATAGAGCGCAGACTGGGGAAAACCCTTTTCGCTGGGACCAGATGGAGAACCTCATCCACTTCACCAGATATGTACACCTAGTAGATGTCTTTCTCCCTTTGAACAAACCTCTTCCTGAAAGGTTATCTATGTTGCTTCTAGGCTGTGAGGTGGAGGGCCCATAAGTTGGAGCTGGACACAACCATGATCTTGAAATATTAGGTCTGGGTCTGGTGGAAGCAGCACTTTGTCCAAGAGGCACAGCAGAGTGGAAAACCAATGTTGTTGAGGCCACACTGGAGCTACCAGTATGATTCAAGCATGGTCTTGGCTGATTTTCAACAATACTCTGGGTAGGAACGGAACTGGAGGAAATGTGTAGAGGAGTTGATTTGTCCAGGGCAATAAAAAAAAGCATCCATGAAAGACCCTGGGCTCTGACCTACTCAAGAACAAAAAATGATGATATATCATATGGATTTTTATTGCAAAGAAGTTTATATGCAGAGTTCCCCACAGCTGAAAAAATGAATCTGCCCATGTCCAGACAGAAAGACCACTCATGATGACTGGTGAAAGACCTGCTTAACCAGTCTCCCAGATTGTTCTGAATGCCTGCAGGGTGAGAGAATTTGAGGCCTATGCAAGAGTCCCACACACGATTGCCTCTTGGCATAGCAGAGTCAACTGGGTTCCTCCTTGCCTGTACACATAGAACATGGCTGCTGTATTATCTGTAAATACAAGCAGAATTCTTCCCTTAATGTGGGGAAGGAATGCTTGACAAGCCAACCCAATGGCCCACCAACTCCCTTACATTTAGATGCAGAGTTAACTCCTGCATGGACCACAAACCTTGCATATGCAGGGACCTCAGGAGAGTCCACCAACCTAGGGCAGAAGGGTCTGTAACCAGGGTTAAAGCTGGCTGAGGAGGAGCAAACTGAACCCCCCACTCCACACGCATTTGAATGGTTCGTCCACCAGTTTAGAGACCCCAAGATCTGAATGGGCACTTGAACCACCATGGTTAGAGGATAATGAACGAGAAAGCACATCAGAGCTTGTTACCCTCGCAGTTTCCTGAGGTGGAACCGGATGTGTCAGACTACATAACTGCATAAGACAATATGACCCAGAAGCACTGCTGTGGTAGCAAGAACCTTCAGGTTCGAAACAATGGCCAGCATAGTCTGAAATCTCGGCCAAGGAAGAAAGGCCTTGTCTTCTGGAGAGTCCAGGAACCACTCCTATAAACTCTATCTTTTGTATAGGAGACAGAATAGACTTCTCTGTGTTGATAAGGAATCCAAGTGTATTGAAGGTGGTTTGGAGGAGACACAACACTCAAGACCGGGACTGGTCTCTCAGCATCCAATCTCCCAAGTAGGGACACTTGTACTCCTGACTTCCTCAGGAAAATGGCTACCACTGCCCTGCACATTGTGAAAAGCCATGAAGCTGCAGACAGGCCAAATTGTAGCACTGTGAACTGGTAATGGGATTGATTGACCATGAACCTGAGGAATTTCCTATGGCTTTGATGAACTGCCACATGGAAATACACGTCTTTCAAATCCAGGGCAGCGTAGATCCAAAGAGGGAACAATAGAAGCCAGCATGATCATGCAAAACTTTATTTTCTTCAGATGTTTGTTGAGCTGTCACTACAGCCGGGGCTGGAGACGGGGCCACGTGCTCCCCGTAACCTGCGGCCAGAGCTGTGCACCTCCACCCAGGGCTGGAGCTCAGGTTGCATACCTCTGGCTGCAGGGGCTGTGCTCCCAGGGCCCCCCTTCTCCCCGCTGCTGCCTTGGCTAGGGCCGTGCATCCCCTGTGGCCAGGACCAGCGCTTTGCGCTCCCCCCCGCCCGTCATGGCTGAGGCTAGAACTGGAGACAGGTCCACACGCTCTCCTCTACTCATGGCTTTGGCTCAGGCTGGAGATGTGCGCTCTCCCCATCCCCCCTTTGGCTTGGGCCAGAGTTGAAGCTGTGCACCACTAGAGCCATACACACATATATACACACCCTGCTACTTAAGCCAGGGCTGGAGCTAGAGCTGTGCCCCATTCCATAGCAGTGAGACTCGGGCTGTCATCCCCCACCCCCTGGTTACCTGTAGTAAAAGTCAGAGACAGTTCACGGGCTCCCATGAATTTTTGTTTATTGTCTACCACTTATGCCTGATTTTTACTACAAGTAACTATGACAAAATCTTATTCTTGATTATGACTATGTTCTTTAAAGTGGCCGTATACATCTTTCTGGAGAACAACCAACCAAGGTTCTAATTTATGTTCGCAGACCAATCCAACTAGATTCTCCTTCCAATTACTTCATTGGGAATAACCTCAAAGGTAAACAATAACATCAAAGTAAATATTATCGTGTGCTATTTTGCCAGGAAATACCATTCATATTAATATCTTATAGATAAAACAGTAACGAAGTTTAGCAAACGTGAATTTTGCAGCCAGATCATTTAATGAAACAGCACTCTAAATTAAAAACCAACGTGTGTTCAGTGAAACTACTTACAATCTTAATGTTATACATGCTCATCTGCTTTGCTGGACTAGTGCTTAACATTTTGCAGGACCAAGCTCCATCTAGACCAGGGGTTCTCAAACTGGGGGTTGTGACCCCTTCATTTTTATGGGGGAGGTTGCAAGCTGTCAGCCCCCCAGGCATGCCAGGAGGCATGCCAGTAAGGGTGGCATGGCATGGGGGGAATCATCACTTTTTGGGGGGAGGAGGATATCATAGCCAAGAATATTTTCAAACAGATGCCAGCAAAAAAAATTTGAGAATCCCCGAAGACAACGGCTTTAGCCAACATCATCACACATCATGATTCAGCAAAGCACTTCAGAATGTGCTTAAGTCTCACTCTTCGCTGAGAGTTGAGCACAGGCTGAAGTGCTTTAGGATGTAAACATATGTTTAAGTGCTTTGCATAATGGAATGGGCTTGAATACATGGTTGCGTGGATTGCTGAGTTGAGACATTGAGACATTATTTGTTGCACCATTTTCCTACTGAGATGATGTTCTGAGATAATGGAGACAGCAAACACTAAACATTTTAATTTATTCCCGCTGTACCTGCATAGACTGCTTCAGAAAGACGTAAGAAAGATTAAAAACTCATTTCTAGAACTGACATGGGCCCAGGAAAGTTGGCACATGTTCTTGCAATCTAGGCATTTCTACCGGTTTTTGCCAAGCAAATAAGACAGGCCAAGTTATACAGCTGACTATACTCTCATAAAATTTGGCAGGTGTGCTGACTCAATGTGTGGCATTCCCCCTAGCCTTTGATTAGCACAGTATGATTACAGAGAACAAGCTGCCTGTAGGGATGATGGGATCAACAGAACATTTTAACAGCAGGTAGGCATAGGAAAGAGCACAGACAGTTCCAGCAATTTTCCACAACAATCTTATTTTAACATACACATGTAAGTCACCTCCCTTTAAGAGGAAGAGGGGGACAAAAGAAAGAACTTCCCATCTCTCAGCAATGTAATCTGTTTTTCTACTGAGCTATGCCAAATCAATCCGTTTTGGTTCCCAATAGGGAAACTATGAGATTTCTCATTTATATTAAGAAATGCAAAAATATGTAGCAAGAGAAAATTTACAGTCGGACATAGTAAAGTGTGGCAGAGCACCAATTACAGTGACAAATTATTGAGACATTTGTTCTATGAACTGCAGTCTTAACGTTGTTGCTAACAGACAGTATCTGCTTGCAGCTTTTTAACAAGAGGAAAGCAGCTTATACAGCTCAGTATTTTTAAAAGCAAGGAAATAAAACTAAATTTCTTCTAATGCATAGCAACTAAGTGGATTACTCACGTGCGTATGTTACCAGAAAAAGTGTATGCTCCAAAAGGTTATTAATCAAAATACAAACAATGCTATTTCATGTCAAAAGGCACTGAGGATTAAAAATATGAATTCTTATCACCCTAGAGACAGCTACTTCACCTGATGTTGTGTAGGCTTGAGACAATAAGGACTATATCATTGCCCCTGCATTAAAACCTGCAGGAGCTGAAGGAACCATGAATGCACAGCAGCTGTTGAACTGCAAATATCATGTTAGGATGCGTAAGATAATGACAATATTAAAAATTATAATGCCATCATATATATCAATAGTACACTCTCGCCTGAACTATTATGTAAAGTTCTGCTCAGTATACTTCAAAAAAGGATAGCAGAAAATGAAATGATCCAGGGATGAGTGATGAGAAAAAATTGAGATTTGGAAAGACTTCCATATAAAAAGGAAGAGAAATTTGAAATGAGTTAGTTAAGAAAGGAAACACAATGGAGATATACAAAATAATGCATAAACAGAGGAGGTAAATCAGACAGACAATCCTATTAACCCTTCGGTAATACAAGAATTAAGGGACATGCGATCAAACTGAAAGGCAACAATTTCACATCCCAGGGTTTTACGATTTTGTTGCTAACACTACAGCACAGTAGGAAGAAAGATGCTGCAGTGACAGAAACGCAATCTTTCAAAGCGGTGTGTTAAACAGAACACACGGTTGTAACACCTCTTGCAAGTCGAGGATCTCTGTACTCCAAGAGAAGGTTGAAAAAGTAGTGCTGCTATTTAAGCAGTATTTTTTCTCCTAATGATGGAACAGGCCAGGCTCTCAAAAAATGTATTAGTCACTCAAAATTCACTTTCAGGTTCTCATGCCCTACCACAATGACAATTGTTTGGATTGCACAGACTTGCAATTCAAGTATTTATTCTAGAAACAACTTTCTAATCAAATACTAAGAAAAATCTGGATTAAATTTCTTAAAAGCTTGGATACTTTATAAAAAAAAGTATCCATCTCCAGTTAAATGGGACCTGGTAGTGTCCCTCTAACTTAAACATTCAATTTTGACAAGCAGACAGTTTCCTGGGGTGCAATATGTATACTGTTATGAGCTGGGTGAAACTATTTTCTGAGCTGAATTAAAAATCTTGTTCAAACTGATGTGTGAATACACCCTTCACTTAAGACAATTGTAAAAAACACATAAGGGGCCACACCTAAAGCAAGGACTAATAGAATCTGATCAGAAACTAACACCATGTGGGCAGGGGGTTTCACTGAGTGTTGTGCCCTGGGTGGGTGTGGGAATCACACAGAAACTGGGAAGGGAACAGACAAGAACAGACTGAAACAGAGTCAAAAAGTAAGAAAGTCAGCAATGGCCTGTGAGAGCACAGTGTAATCCTGGGAAAAACAAGAGAGAGATCTGAGTCTATTGGCTAAAGAGGCTTTGGACTATAAGGCAGGAAACTATTCCTTTGGTTTCTGATTCCTCCTGCACCGAGAGAAGGACTTTGTACATTCCTTGTAAATAAACAAGACTGCATGAAAGACAATAAGAGAGTCCATCAATTTCTATTCCAACTCGAACATCACGAGGGCCCTGAAATTTGACTAGCTACTTGGGTAGAAAGGGAAAACTACAGTGATTGCAGCAAAAAAAGCCATAAGGATTAAAATAAAAAACAAACAGTTCACTCAAAAGGTAAAATTTCACACAAAACAAGTGGTTAAACTCACGTACTGCATGCTGGTTCTGTGGTGTCATGGAAGGGCTTCTAAATTACTGAAATCCCATGCCTCTCACACCCAACCCTTTGAAAACGTTAACCCACACACAAAAAAAAGATTACGTCAACTTACGTTGTATATTTTACTTCTCTCTTGGCTGCTATCAGGGTGGTAACTGTATTAAAGCAATATGTTTGACATTATGATTATCCCAAATGGCCAATCATGAAAGAAGACTTTCAGCTGCAGACAGTATGCTTTAAAAGCTTAAACTTGTCACCTTCCAACTCCCTTCACTCACCAACCTCCAGTCTGCTAAAAATAATAGTTTCTGTGGATTTTTGCCAGGCTGGAATATTAATGATAAAAAGCTACAGAGAAGGCAGTGCCAACGATAACTAGTCCAATAGTATAGAGACTAGGATAGCTGAGAAATAAGATCTATTGCATGTGCACGCCTACAGAGGATAAAATTTCACCATTCACCTGTAAAATTGGATTTTTTTTTGTTTTTTGTTGATGTTTTGTTTTAAGCTAAAATAATGCCAGAGCCACTTGCCAAGGTGTCATATGAATTAATCGTTGGGGTTTAATTGTTTTTAATGTGTTTTAACAGCTATTTTGCATTTCTTTTAAATGCATTTAATCCAAAGGGAAAGAGTTAAGAAGATGAGTCACTAGCAGAAATCATCTTTCAATAGTGCTCTCAAAGTCTGTCTACACTGCAAAGCAAAAAACTCAGCAGCAAGTCTCAGAGCCCAGATCAACTGACTCAGGTTCACACGGCTGTTGCTGTAGGGCTCAATTTATCACTCTACAGGTTCTCACTCAGGCTGGAGGGCCTACACTGTTATTTTTAGCCTGATAGCACAAGCTCCAAGGAGCCCAAGTCAGTTGACCTGAGCTCTGAGACTCACTGCCACTGTTTTTTTGTTTGTTTTTTTCAATGTAGACATACCCTATTCTCACTGAGTACCTTGTTGTTACAAGGCCAAATCACCCAGAAATAGAAATCACGTATTATTTCTGAACTGGGCACTTAAAATGTACAGAATAAGAGCATGTATCATAGAACATTTTTAATTAATTCATAGCTAATCACAGTTTGAATTTCTATATAACTGGGAAAGTGTTTTCAATATTTCTCTTTAGCCTATATTAGTACAAAATGCTAGAAAATTAGCCTATTTATTAATTGCTACTTGGGTTTAATTTTCACAAAAAATTTCAAAATGTGAACAAAAAGCCCTGCCAGGGAATTTCAACTCAATGCTACTACTGCATCCTCAACTCCTCCCATGGAGTTTGGGTATTCTAGGAGGCTAAAGCCTGTCTACAGCTGAATCTGAAACTGTTAGCATCATGAAATATGGTTCTTCATAGTAAGGTGAAAAAATGATTTAAAATTCCAATGTAGACAGAGTAGAACAGTGCGTAATCTTGCATATTAGGGAGCTTGTGTTGCAATAATTAGACTTAGTCCTCAATTTAGTTTCTTTGGTCATTCTAATAACAGTATTTAAGACAAAAACTTGCTCTAAAATTAAAATGCATCTAAATTTAACCACGATGTACTGAGTGTCTTCTCTCCTGGATGTAGATATGCAATGCTGTTTAGCATTAGTGAGACACAGGCACAGATAGAGAAAGATGAGACCAATTTATAATAAACTAAAATAATAATGTCTCTCCTAGCTGACTAGGGCAGCCAAGCTATAACCATATCTGCCAAGAGAAGAGAGAAAGAAAGAAATATGTATTAGAACGAAAAACCTTTGCCTACTTTAGTATTAACACTATCTACCATACACTAAGTGTACGTCTACAATGAGCAACCATCTTTCTATAAAGATAAGCTTCTGCTGCTGATAGAATAGTAACTATTATGTTTCTTGGATTTTCTTTGTGGATTTTGGATTATGGAACTTCGCTAGCCTGCATTTAATTTTGGAGGGACAGAGATATATACTACAGTTGTTCAAACCAAATAATCGTTAATTGCTTAATGAAAGCCTTGCTCAATCTAAAAAGATAGGCATGACCTAATGGTCTGAGCACAGAACTGGGAGCCAGGGATTTGCAAGTTCCAATCCCACCTCAGATACAGAATTCCCCTTTATAGCCCTGGACATATCACTTAACCTCTTTTTGCAAAATACTTCTCTAGCTCAGAGTCATTGTGAGATTTAATTCAATGTTTGTAAAGTACGTCAAGTACTACCGAAATATGTCTCTTTTAAGACGTTAGCCTGTCTATATACCATCGGCAGTCTTGTTCAGTAAGTCATTATTCCTAAACATGTATTATTTTGATATAAGCTCTCTTTACACAGGAAAGTGTGCAGTTCACACTTACTCTCATGTGACTGTGTATATTTGCAAAGTATGCTGTCTAATTTTCCAAACACAGAAACGCCTTGCTTCACTGAGTGACTAAAATAAAATAACGAACAGTGGACAACCATAATACTCAAGCCAACTAATCCAAAACAGACCTCTTCCAGTTTTTTTCCTCTCCTTACAATAAAGATTGGGGGGTTCCCCTGAGCAATTTTCCTTGATTCCACTGAACTAAGTTCCATATTCTCCATTGAACCACTATTTCGCTTTCAATCGAAAAGACCTCTACTAGCCACTTGTCCCAGTTATATACTGGAGTTATATTTTCCTCCTTTAATAGGCTAGTTTAATAAAAACTTAGGAAACTGATCTCAGACTATAAAGTCAGAAGGGATCATTATGATCATCTTGTCTGATCTCCTGCACAATGCAGTCTACAGAATTTCACCCACCCATTCCTGTAATAGACCCCCTAACCTAAAACTGAGTTACTGAAGTAACAAATAATGATTTAAAGATTTCAACGTACAGAGAATCCACCAGCAAGTGACCCATGCCTCACGCTACAGAGGAAGGAAAAAACACCCCAGGGCCTCTGCCAATCTGCCCTGGGGGAAAATTCCTTCCCTACTCCAAATATGGTGATCAGTTAAACCCTGGCATGTGGGCAAGATTCACCAGCCAGACACCCAGAAAGGATTCTCTGTAGTAACTCACAACCCACCCCACCTAACATCACATCACAGACCATTGGGCATATTTACTGCTAGTAATATAAGATCAGTCAATGGCCAAATTAGGCTGTCCCATCATACCATCCCTTCCATAAATTTACCAAGCTCAGTCTTGAAGCCAGCTAGTTTTCTTGCCCCCACTGCTCCCCTTGTAAGGCTGTTCCAGAACTTCACTCCCCTGATGGTTAGAAACCTGTGTCTAATTTCAACTCTAAACTTCCTAATAATTAGTTTATATCCATTTGTTCTTGTGTCCACATTGGTGCTGAATTTAAATACCAGGGAGGGAGAAGAGTTATTTATCCCTCTGATATCTCCCCTCAACCTTCTTTTGGTTATGTTAAAGAAGCCAAGCTCTTTGAGTCTCCTCTCATAAGGCAGGTTTTCCATTCCTCGGATCATCCTACTAGCCTTTCTGTGCACCTGTTCTAGTATGAATTCATCTTTGTTAAACATGGAAGACCAGAACTGTACATACTATTCCAGATGAGGTCTGACCAACACCATGTATAACGGTACTAACACCGCTCTCTCTCTACCGGAAATACCTCAACTGATGCATCCTAGGACTGCATTAGCTTTTTTCACAGCCACATCACATTGACAGCTCATAGTCCTCCTGTGATCAACCAATATGCCCAGGTCCTTTTCTTCCTCTGTCACTTCCAACCAATGCATCCCCAGCTTATAATGGAAGTTCTTGTTGTTAGTCTTTAAATGCATGAACTTGCAATTTCCACTATTAAATTTCATCCTATTTCCATCACTTCAGTTTACAAGGTCATCCAGATCTTGTATGATATCCTGGTCTTTCTCTGTATTGGCAATACCTCCCAACTTTGTGTCAACCGCACACTTTATTAGCACAGTCCCACTTTTTGTGCCACGGTCAGTAATAAAAAGATGAAATAAGATTGGTCCCAAAACCAATCCCTGAGGAAACTCCACTAGTAACCTCCCTCCAGCCTCACAGTTCACCTTTCACTATGACTCATTGTAATCTCCCCTTGAACCAGTTCCTTATCCACCTTTCAATTTTCATATTAATCCCTATCGTTCCAATGTAACTAATAATTTCCAATGTGAAACCGTAACAAAAGCCTTACCAAAATCTAGGTAAATTAGATCCACTGCATTCCCTTTGTCTAAAAAAAATCTGTTATCGTCTCAAAAAAGATGAGTTTGGTCTGGCACGATCTACCTTTTGTAAAGCCAGGTTGTATTTTGTCCCAATTACCATTAACGTCAATGTCCTTAACTACTTTCTCTTCCAAAATTTTTTCCAATACCTTGCACACTACAGAGGTCAAACAGGCCTGTAATTACCCAGATTGCTTTTTTCCCCCGTTTCTTAAAAATAGGAACTATGTTAGCAATTCTCCAGTCATGCGGTACAACCCCTGTGTTTACAAATTCATTAAAAATTCACGTACCAGTTCCTTTAATATCCTTGACTGGAGATTATCCAGGCCCCCCAAATTAGTCCCATTAAGCAGTTCAAGTTTAGCTCGGATGTGGTCATTTCTACCTCCATAGCCTCATTCCCATTAGCCTCCTGCCACTATCCCTGAACTCTTCATTAACCTCATTAAAAAATGAGGCAAAGTATTTCTTTAGATATTGGGCCACCCCTAGATTATCCTTAACCTCCACCTCATCCTCAGTGCTTAGCAGTCCCACTTCTTTTTTCTTTGTTTTCTTCCTGTTTATATGGCTATTGAACCTTTTACTATTAGTTTTAATTCCCTTTGCAAGGGCCAACTCTACATGGCTTTTGGCATTTCTCACTTTATCCGTAAGTGTTCTTACCTCCAACAGATGGCTTTCCTTATTGATCCCTCCCATCTTCCACTCCTTGTAGGGTTTCTGCTTTCTCTTAGTCACCTGTCTGAGAGGCCTGCTCATCCAGCTTGGTCTACAACCCCCGCCTATAAATTTTTTCGCCTTCCTTGGGGGAAGGGGAAAAGTAAAGTAACTAGAAGGACACAATATTGTAAGCAAACTTCTTATTCCTAGCTGAAAGTAGTATCTCAGATATTTATGGTGCTGAACCACTACCGACATCTAGAGATAAACATCTAGGCAGTCCATAGACGCAAAAACAAAATATCATCCCCAGAGGTATCACTATGTATAACCTTCAGAACTATGTATGCTAAACAATCTGTTCCATCTTGTATTTAGCTGTGACACTATGAGTAGGTTCCTCAGACCTGAAGAAGAGCTCTGTGTAAACTCAAAAGCTTGTGTCTTTCACTAACAGAAGCTGGTCCAATAAAAGATCTTACATCATCCACCTAGTCTCTCTAATATCCTGTTTACCGACGTGGTTACAACACTGCATACATACCTAGAGTTATCAGTTGCCAAATTTTCATTCTTAATGAATCAGGGAACATTAAAAGTCTTTTCTGTGCAGGAGGCATAAAGAGGTAAAGCAGGAAATTTTCTTCATTTCCTGAACTGTTACCAAGCAAGGGAAATAAATATTAACTTGTTCATCTAGGATGAAGTTTTTATACTTTTACAGTCACCAATCTCACCTACAGCAAGGAAACTTTCCCCACAGACTAAGTAAAAGCCACATATACTTTATTCCATCTCTTCAAGTCAAAGTACTAATCTATCTGACATGGATCTTAGCGTAAGCTGATTTCCCTCTCAAGAAACAGAAAGAGGTGGGATGAGGGAGAGGAGGACAACAATACTACTCCCTACAGGCAGTAAAACTGTGCAGAAATAGAAAAACAAAAAACATACAAAAAAGCCAAACAACCCACACTCACAGCTGCCCAACACAAAATCACCACTCACTCATGCTCTCACATAATCCCTAGAAAGAGTGTGGAAGCAAGCAAGCAAGTTAGCTTAGGGTGACATTTCAAAAGCTCTTCACTGATCAAATACATCTTAATTTTTTTTTCTTCAATGCAAGACTTACAAAGCATGAACAGCTGTTTTTCAACACCTGAATGTAATAAATTCTTCCCTGCACACAGAGAGAAACAGGAATAATTCATATTGCATTTCTATTTCCATTAGAAAGCTGTGAAGAGGTCTCATGAATGCAAGAACAATGTGGTAACAAACATCAGATACGCTACCTTGCTGAAATACTAATGCACTATGGAAAGCACCACACTAGAAGCAAACTTGGGTCTAAAACTGATTTACTATTTAGCTCCCAAGGCTCCACTAGCTGGAAGATAAGTCCATCAGTTCAAACCCCCCAGGTGCAGCAATGTGATTTTAGATAGAGGTCATTTTTTAAAATTTGGCTAACATTAGTGAAAGTTTGGTCTACAATTTGGTCCACAATGGATGCAGTGATGCATAAATACTCATCTGTTCCTACTGCTATTACAAACCTAAATTTAACAAGTTCCAGAGGGGTAGCTGTGTTAGTCTGTACACAGCAAAAACAACGAGTCCTGTAGCACCTTAAAGACTAACAAATTTCTGCAGGCATAAGCTTTCATGGGCTGCAACCCACTTTGTCAGATGCATGAAGTGGATAGGTATACCTCCTATCTGTGATTTCCACTTCATGCATCTGACGAAGTGGGTTACAGCCTACAAAAGCTTACGCCTGCAGAAATTTGTTAGTCTTTAATGTGCTACAGAACTCTCATTGTTTTTGCTAAATTTAACAAGCTTCAGAAGAATCTAAAATTCACATTTTCCAAGTTTCTGCTGCCTCATATAGGCTTTCACAGTGCTTAAGGAAAACCATTTTTACTTGCTTTCCATCTGTGGGCCCTTAGTAAGGTAGCTACAGGTGTATAAAGGATCATTATGTGAACAAACGAGAAAAGGTCCGACAGGCCAAAAACTGAAAATATATTAAACACTACACTAGTTATTTTTTATTACAAGAATGAAGAAGAGGAAAAATATTTATGGATATCCAGAAAACAACTGGATTTTTCTCTCTGCAAAGGAAGAACAGATACTATAAACATCTCAGAAACTTTTCCCATCATCTTTAATAGGCACAAGTGTAAGGAAATGCTGTGTGAAAGGCAAGACAATGATTAATTTTTAAGCCAAAGGCCATTTCTACTCTAGTAGCTTTTGCCAGCATAGCACTGTTGGTTAGGGGTGTGGGCTTTTTGTGATATTTCTAGTGATATCAGCAAAAGCCCTAGTGTAAACAACAGCCTGACTGGCAAAAAAAGTGATTTTGCCAGTGCTGTATAGCTTATTTCACTCACCCAACTGGCATCAACTATACTGATGAAAGAAAATTTTTGCCCACATAAACAGCATCTGCACTAGAAGGGTTTGACAGTATAGGCATAACGGCATAACTACATAGGGCTGGTCCGTGGCTACACATTTATGTCATTATAACTTATTTTGCTCAGGGATGGGACTAAGCCACCCCCCCGAGTGACGTAAGTTACAGCGCCATGTCAGTGGGAAAACTACCACCACTCATTGGGGATGGATTAAATTAAATCGAGGGGAGAGTTCTCTCCTGTCGGCTTAGAGTGGCTACACTAGACCGCTTGCAGCAGTGCAACTGCATCAGTGCAGATGTGCTGCTGTAAGCTCTCTTATGTAACCATAGCCTACACGAAAACTTACATCAGCATAGCGAACTCTCAGGCAGGTGAAAAATCTACATCCCATAGACATAGGTAGCTGACCTAATCTTCGGTGTACACAGTGCTAGGTCAACATAAGAATCCCTCCATCGACCTAGCTACCACTTCTCAGGGAGGTAAACTACAGCAACAGGCGAACCCCTACAATCGCTGGGGTGAGTGTCTGCACTAAAGCACTCCAGTGGTGCAGCTACAGCACTGCAGTTATGCCACTGTAGCATTTTATGCCCATATAAACTGGTTTAAGTATAGCCACTCCCACAGGCCAAACAGTTTTAGTGTAGACCTGGCATAACAGAAGTCAGATTACCTGTGCAAAGGACTAATGTAAAAAAGGTAGGATCCTAGCTATTGTAAACTGCCATAGCTCACTGAACCTAATTGAGCTATGACAGTTTACACTAGCTGAGGATCTGCCTGAGGATATTTATAGTTACACTAATAAATCCTTTTCAAGTTTGCAGTTATGTTTTATAATCTGGAGAGAAAAAATAAAACATGCATTTAAATGCAG
The DNA here is from genome assembly GCA_007922155.1 of Mesoclemmys tuberculata. Lineage (NCBI taxonomy): Eukaryota > Metazoa > Chordata > Testudines > Chelidae > Mesoclemmys > Mesoclemmys tuberculata. The sequence goes on from ML675603.1 coordinate 23,434,292, forward strand.
ACTCTGCAACCACCTCCTAGATATGCTGGAAACAGTTTCTGGACCAGATGCAGAGCTAATAGCGAAAGACTTGCTTTTACTGCTAGCTGAAGGTGTAACTTAGGCTGGGTCTACACAGACAGCGGCAAATTTGTCGCCCTCAGATCGATTGCTCTGGATCAACTGAGCGGTCTGTGTAGACCCGCTCAGTCGATCCAGCAAGCAATGCAGGAAAACCACTCCGGTAAGTGGCGTACCGCTGTGTCGAAGGGAACACTGATCCCTTCGATGCAGCGCAGTGTGGACGGTGCGCCGAGGAGACTCAGCGAAGTCGACGGGAGATGCACAAGTGATTTACATCACTTGCGTATCTCCCATTGACTGCCGCCGAATTGCAAAGGTAAGTGTAGACTGGGCCTTAACCATTGCCTCTAACCCGACTTCCATTCTGTACATAAAGTGCTGCTTTAAACTTGAGCTACCTGGACCATTCAGGGGTTATGGGTTGAGCTCAAACACTACTGATGCTTGGCAGTGGGCATGCTATCACAGGCTATGCTCAAATTTGCATAACCCATTAACTGCTAATCCAAGCATTCTGTGTTTCAAGTGTTGTTTCGCAGCATGGTCACTCTCACTCAGGCTAGGCTAGCTCAAGTGGAGTAACTCAAGCTTAACTGTTGCAGTGAAAACAAAACCTACAATGATTTAAACAATAGTACAGCTGCATCCAACAGTACTGCTTTACTAAAAATAAATATCAACATTTAGCAGAACTTCACACACTTGAAAGATTTATACTCTGGATGTTAAATACTCTTGAGGGTAAAGTTTTCTATTTAAAATGTCATATTTCATCTTTTTTCTTTTACATTACTTTTAAAACCTATGGCTATGCTGGTTTTAATCCATATCATTCTGCTTCAGGTATTTGTCTAAGTGAGCTAAACTTTTGGTGCTCTTGTGAATATCAAACATTAACTGAAATTCTTCAAAATAAATCGTATGGCAATATACTAAACCAAGGGTTATAGCAATAAGATGACATGGCTACTATTTTAACAAGGGTTCTCTCTCTCTCTCTCTCATTAACTCACTTCCTGTAAATGAAGTGGGAGAAATAAGATTTTAGGCAGGCTTTGAACAAGGTGCTGGTGGTCACTTCACAAACCTTGAGCAAAAAGGCATGGAGATGTGAGGAGGAAGAAAACAGAACGTAAACAAAGGAAGCATCAATGCATTCATCAAAGCATTACTAGCAGAGTGCAATATAGGAGCCAAGCTCAGTGATGGAGGCCAGGGCAGAACCGAAGTACAGTTTTATTAAAGGCTAAGGTGTCAGTGGTACTTAGATGCATGATCTCCAAGAAACTCAGTAGGCACTGCAAGGTATAGTGTTAAAAAGTGTTTAACAGGGTCAAAAGCTGCCTCTAAGCCAATACTGAACCAATGTCCCAGCACAGAGTTTAGAAGCACTAAACTGCTGTCTTTCAAAAGAGATGTGAAAACAAAAGATCATTTAGACTTACGGTAATTAAAAATCATATAGCCCATTTTTATAAGAGATGGGAAGGTGATAATCCAAGCAAGATTATGCTTCTAAAAACATAGTTTAGTCTGTGGCATGCAAGATTATGCGCACACATTTCCAAAGTGCCTAATCATTCCAAAGTGAACGAAGGCAGTAGCTAAACTGCTTTTGTAGGTCTGAGTCTGTTCCTTCGTGAAACAGGGCCCTGGGCGTTCAGAAGATTGCTGTATTTTATCAGCACTCAACTGGATACAAATGTATACCTTTGTGTTGGCTGGTTCCATGGAAGAAAATTATACATAGGCCATCCTAAATATAGATAGTGAAATCACACAATAGTCATTCACAGAGAAGGAGGTAACACTCCCTTAACACTTCAGTTTTCAATTAATAGATTTGGAATCCACCCAGACTGTCTCTATATCCCAGTACCAAAACTGTAGATGTTTCAGGCCAAATTCTGGCATCCGTTATATCTGTGCAATTCTGTGGAGGTCAGTGAGACTGGAAAAATGAAAATGAGGGCAGGATACAGCGCACCATGCACCAGCTCTGAAAGGAACCCACGTTCTCTTTCAGTAAATCATCATTAAACCAGACAGATTATAAAACCTTATTACACTTCAGTTCTACACTTTGCAACACATAAAACCTCATAATTCTCTCAGAGTCCAGCACACCTGAGGCACACTATCTAATCTTAATGCAGATGTTTTCACATGGCTAGTTAAGGAAAATAAATTATCCATTTTCACAAATGTACTGCTTTGAAAAACAGACCACCAGCTGCAGAAAAATTAACATACTATCAAAAAGTATGTTACGCCCAACATACTATAAAATGTGTTGAATAGGTTAATTAGGGATGCTGTCACACATGATGAAATTATCTGATCTGCAATTGGCAATGAAAAATGTGACCCAGCAACATTAGAAGGATTTTGAAAAGGGATGGGGGGGAGGAGAAGGAGATGACGACATGACAGAGTTTAGCTTCTTACAGTAAGAACTGTATTTCCTACCAATACCAAGAGCAACTCCGGGAGTGGGGTCGGGAAGGAATTTTCCTCCGGGGCGGATTGGCAGGGGCCACGGAGGTTTTTCGCCTTCCTCTGCAGCATGGGGCATGGGTCGCTTGCTGGTGGATTCCCTGCAGCTTGAGGTCTTCAAATCTCATTTTTGAGGATTTCAACAACTCGGTCATGGGTTCGGGGTTGTTATAAATGTGTATAGGTAGGGTTTTGTGGCCTGCCTTGTGCGGGAGGTCAGACTAGATGATCATATTGGTCCCTTCTGACCTATGAGTCTATGAGTAGTCTTTGAGCTCAGCTGGTTTCAGGACATAACAGTTTCATGCCATATATTCTGTGATCTTATACTCTCCTCTCTCCCAAGCTAAATATACAAAGATCCTACAGTAGAAAAAAATCTGTGCCACCCTGAGAGCCACCTTTTACAGATCAGCAATCTCTCAGTTCTTTCACTAGTTAAGCCAACAGTGAAGCACACATGCTGACAGCATGTACAAACTCCAGCCAATCTGCAATCTAAATTTCTTTCATCTAGTTAGCTTTCATAACAGCACCCATCACCATAGCATCTGAGCCCCTTAAAGAGCCCAGTCCTGTGTGATCTTCATACCCAGAACTCCCATGTGCAAAAAGAATAAAAGGATCCAGCCCACACGTTTTAATCAGGCCAATAACCCAACACCACAGCAATTTTAATGTGGACAAAGTGTCTAGCAAAACAATAGGTTAAAAAAATCAGGTCATTCTAAGTAAAAACAGCAATTTACCAGATTTGTATGTTAAATGCTCTATTGCTTTCTCTTATATTTGTAGACAGAATACATCTAAATAAAAGTCTCTTGATGAGCAGCAGATAGAAGTAGGTCATCCCAAATTCATTAAGAAGGCCTGTGCCTATTGTAACAACTTTCTTGAAGCAAAGTTTTAAAGGTTAAGCCATTTCATAAACTTTAAAAGTTTCTATACGCAATCAGGCCTTAAAAAGAGCAGGCAACCTCTGAGCTCCATATTAGAATTCCTCTTTTACTTTCGGGTAGAATATAACAGTAAAGCAGACAGCCAGCTATCTTTACTGCCTCTGTCTAAGCCTGAAGATAATGTTGTAATTATCAGTGAAACCCAATGGATCCAAACTCTTTAGAAAAATGTGTTGTTGACTGATGATAATCAAAAAGGCAGTTCATGAAGCATTTCCACGACCCAGAAAAAAAACCATCCAGAACAGTTTAGCCTTCTCACTTGCAAGGCTCTGAAAGAAGATTGTTGACAAATTATTCCCACTCAAACATTTCAATTCCCTTCACTTACAGCTATGAAGAGTTTCTGGTATTTTACAAAAATGGTACTTTCTGACAACCCGGCATCAGCCAGGTATAGCTGTAAACCCAATCCTACATTCCTTACTCAGGGCAGAACTTCCATTTAAGACAATGGGAGTCTTCTCCCCTTGCAAGACCTGCAGGATCAGATCCTGTAACTGCAATTCAGTGTTACGTTAATGGTACCCCTCCGCAGGACAGCATTTGCAATGGTTTCAGTACAAAGTTCATAATAACTGGCAAACCTCACACATTCACACAGGTTCTCAAAAGTTCATTTATTTATTGGAACCAGTTTCCTCTACAAAATTAGGCTGGAAACTTTAAGAGGATAATCTCACAAGAAGTCCATACTTTCTAGTTGGCCTGGAAATGCCACAATAATCTGTTCTCTCACTGTATTTCAGCATTTTCCTTCTGGTCCTGACTTGGACCAGAGTGTGCAATGGTGCAGGGAACAGACAGATGAGAAGTTACATTTTTCATACTTCAGAGACAGATTAAGATTGGTTTAAGGATGGCAGAATTTTTAGCGTAGTTTTATTTTACAAAAATTGCTTCGCCAAATCCTCAAAGCTAGAGGATATATAAATCTCAATTAACACAAGAGGACTGAAGGCAAACTTACAGGTAGAGGACAACAATTCATTCTACTCACCACAGCGTATAATTCTGGAAGCGTAATTTATAATCAGTACTTGAAAGAAAAAAAAAGTGCCAGTGAATTAGCATTTCCAGCACTTGAGTGTCCCTGTCAAACATACTGTATCTGAGGGTGACGCTGTTGCTGCAGTAACAGGTAATGAGAAACACAAGTTAAAAACAACCAAGTAGCATAAGTATCCAAACTGTTTATTTACGGAGGCACCACCAGTTTGTTTTTCGAAGAAATATCCAGTTCTTAAAATACCTGCAACATTTCCAGATTTAAGGAGCAATCAGGAATATTTCATGGATTTTGGATATTTTGTAGAACGCTTGAAAGATCAAGACCTGATTTTCTCTCCTCACAAAAAAGAATTTACTACAGTATTGGTCCTTCATTGGTTCATGTAAAATATTTTCAAGTTACAGAAAAACAGTAGAAATATTATTACAGTGAACTCTTTGTTGGTTTTTTTTCTTTTGTCTCACCATAGGCATCTGTATGCCACGTAGCTTCAAGCAATCTAAGAACAAAAATGTGCCCAGTCTCAGGAAATAAGATTTCTGAAAGAAAGACTTGTCTTATTACATTTTGTAATCAGTCTATCATCTTTGACCAAAGGCCTCCAGTGGATTTGACTGCAAGACAACAGATATTCCATTGCGAATATTTCAAATTACTATTTTACCCACAATATCCCCAATTGTGTTCTGCAAAGAGACACAAACTCCTTCTTCATCAATCTTCTCAGTGAAAACTGATGTCTCTGACCCTATGCCTAATTAGTATCCCAGAGACAAGCAAAGCAAGGGAGACAAAAAACCAAACTTTGTTATACATTCTCAGAATTGAAAGCAACTCCCACACCTGAGAACTTAACTTCATCTGCCAGAGTGCCATGCCTGATGAAAGAGATAGAAAATAAATATTATAAAAGGAAATTTACTATGTTCTACTGCTAATGCACAGGTCCTTCAACTACAAGAATTTGTTTGGACAGAGACAGCATACACACATCTCCCATCGGTACTTCCATTCATGGAGCACTGTTACTGATCTGACCATTGGTCTAACCAAACCATAAAAAGAATTCTTGGTGAAAAGTAAGTTTATAAGATAAGGAAAGACATTTAGAATTTCTTCTCTTGTCTCCACATTTTAAAGAACACAACTGTCCACCCCACTCCCTCCAAAAAACCAAAGCCCCTCACTTAAAACTATATATAGCAACACCTGCTCCTACTCATGTGAAACATGACTAATGTTATCCATACCTCATACAGACGTCTTCACCGCTAATCTGGACAACAGTGGTGCTACAAAAATCAGTCGTTCACAGTTCAATAACTAGTTCTTTCATCCCTCCCCCGCATTTTATCAAACCTGACGGTTATACGTTTTTTCCACCTATTCATCCTGTTACAATCCAGTTTTTCTACTGTGGAAGTAAAGATGTCTGTCCGTCAAAATTTCAGAATGTAATTTAATTAAAAGAAATAATCCTAACCTGAGATTAAATTACTCTATTATTAAGAATTTAGAGTTTTAGGCAATGGCCAAAAAAGGTATAAAACAAAGTTTGCAATTGATCACATAAGCTATGAAAAAATGTTGAAAGAATCTGATGTGTGCCAAAGTGACTTTTTACCAATTAAGTTTTACGACTCTTTTAGCTAATCAGAAACTAGGCTATAGGTATATATTATTGGCCAGGTTCTGATTAGCCAGAGTACACAACCTTACAAAGTCAATGAAAATATAGTTTCCCCAATAATACTGCAGAGAGAGAACATCCATCACTCCATTATACCAATGCCTCATAATCAGTCTAATGGAGGGAGAAAAGTCACTGGAACTGAAGGGCCTCTCAAGATAAATTTCCGCCCACTTCTATAACTATCTGAGTTGCCCTTTATGTTTTATCCCCCACCCAGGCTTGGCTTTGGGATACACATGGGAACAGATGACCATTAGCTCATGACAACAGTTGATTCCACTGACCATCTATGTTCAGTACATTCGGGTGGACCACAGTTCATTTGTGAATTTCATAGTTGAGTGAGTTGGGTCTGGAAGCTGTGGACCAGTGTAAACAGTGCCACATCGGTCCATGCTAGGTGACGGGGAAAATATACATAAAGGTCTTGAAAGCACAGTCTGGGGTAAACAGCACTAAAGTCTTTCATCCAATGCTAAGGTGGAAGAACTACACTACGGAAGGCCTCACATTAGCTGAGTTGGTGGGTAGGTAATGCCATATCACAAAGTAAATGGCAAGAATCCACAGGAACATGCCAACCCCGTGAACCACATGCATGGCGAGATGGCAATCCACACAAAGGTCTCAGGGGTGCCGGTGGATATTAGAAACTGGTCAACAGTGCGGCACTGTGATAGACAGGGCTAGGGGCATCCAAAGGCCTGGAAACTGTGGCTGGAGGCATAAAAATCCCCCAACAAACCCTGCGCTTCACCATACATTTTGCAACCACCCGAAGAGACAGGGAAAAACTGAAAGGAGAGCGGAGAAAATAGGCCTCCCCGGGGGAGAGACGGGATTGAGCACTGAGAGGCAAGGAGAGGCTCCTCGTGTGTGTGGGAGGCGCAGGATTGGAGATGCCCATGTTCCCCCCTTGAGCAAGACAGCAAGGAGTCCCCCCGACAGTGGAGGGGGCGCCTTTCCCCGGGGGCCGCCCTGGCGGCTCCAGGCGGCGGGGATTTCGCGGCGCCCCGCCCTTACCGTCGATGTTCTCCCGGTCGCTGATGTGCTGCAGGTTGCAGCCCGTGTCCTCGCGGCTCAGCTCGGGCTCGGGGCGGTAGGACTCCAGGCGCGAGTGCGCATTCCTGCGCAGCTTGGGGCTGGAGGAGACGCAGCAGGAGGTGGTGTTCCCCATCTTCCCGCGCCGCCTCGCCCCGGCCGCGCGGCGGGACGCAGGGGGAGCCGCTCACCGGCGGCGGCGAGGAGCCATGGGCAGCGGGGCAGGCGCGAGCGAAGAGGGGGGCCGGAGGGAGAGGCGGCGGCGGCGGCTCCCGCCAGCGGCTCATCCAAGAAGCCTGGCCCGCAGCCCGGCCGGCGGAGCGCGGGGCGCAGCGGCTAGACCATCCCGCCCCGGCACGCGCCGCACGAGCGGGCTAAGCGCGGGGCGCGCGCGGCCCCATGGCCGGCGGCGGGGCTGGGCTGAGCGGACCGCGGGCCGGCTTCGCCTCGCTCCCACCCGCGGCGGGTCTGCAGAAAGGTTCCGGTTCAAGGGGGTGGTAACGGCGGGGCCGGGGCCGGGGCGGCGGGGCTCGGCTGCTGCTCCGGAGAGGGGATTCCGCCCGGCGCAGGGAAGCCCCCGGCTCTGCTCTGGCGCCTCCCCCTGCCGCCGCTGCCCTGGAAGGGAACGGAGCAGAGGCAGCAGCGCGCAGGCGGCGGCGGCCGCAGCGCATGTGGGGAGCGGCTGTCCAATCCTCGGCCTCCCTGCAGCTCGCCGCCACGCGCGGGGCCTCTCCGCCGCCTCCTCCTCCGCTCTCAGGCCCTCGCCCCCCTTTCCCAGCTCCACCCCAGTCACGGCCTCCCCCTGCGCAGAGGACGTGCTGCTTCCTTCCACGGTGCGGCTAGTGTGCAAAGTAGGAACCCTCGCCCCACGCCAGTAAGCCAATTTTCTTCCCTTATTGCTTCATTACTTTTTCTAGGCAAAATAGAGGGGGGGGGTTCCGGGGTGCTGGAGCTGGGCGTGCAGCCGCACCCTCTGGCTTGAATGGTAGCAATGACTGAGTTACAGTGTTGTGCAAGGGCCTGCGGGACTCCCGTTACAAACGTTGTTCTAGTGCCCTGCGAAGGCTTCTGCTTTTGCTGCAGAAAAATGCCTGGATTCGAACCTCAGCGACCCTCGAGCGCGTGTTCCTGTGTAAACAGACACGTTTCAGTCACAGGCATGCGGTAACAGTTGCTCCAGAAGTTTAATCCACTTGTGGTTTTAATCTTTAAAAACGTCTTTACAAATAATTGTATGACGGCTTTAAATGAAACACAGAACAAATGTGAAAGTAATAGAGGTGGCCCAGCCAGGCCGTCTAGTTAAGGATAGGGCTCTGGGTTGGGTTTTGGGAGTGAATCAGGACTAGGGGACAGGTTTAGCAGCAGTGAAATCAAACAGTTAGTTCTTGCGTTATTTGTGGCCTAATGACAGAAAACTAACATGAGCCTTTGTTTTCTTGAGATATCATTTCCATTCAAATCTAAACCTGTAAATAGGCCCATTTTAGTTTACCATTGATCGGGAGCCAAAACTATACGGACTAACCTTCTAATCCAAATTACATCCTCTCCAGCTGGCAACATCTATTCGTCAAAGACAGGTAGGAAACTTCCTTTGGCAAATGATATTCTAAGCCATAAGATGCTAAAGTATTAATTTTCATAAAACTCTAGCTAGCCCTGAAGATGACAAAGATAATCTTCTAAACATGAAGTGAGTGTAACCCAGGGGTGGGCAAAGTTTTTTACTCACGGCCACAATGGGTTCTAAAATTTTACAGAGGGGCCGGGCCATAAATAAACACATTTATGCACACAGCACCCAACACACTGCACCCCAGCAGCCAGCACTTCAGACCACCCTCCACCGTGAAATTGACTGTCCGTTGTCAATTTCAGAGGCAGAGCTGGAGAGTGGGGCCCTACTTTGGACATGCCTGCAATAGGGGAAGAATTTTTGCTCTGGTCCCCTAGTCACTAGGGGAGCCGCGTTCCAGAGCCGCGGCTCGCCGCAGCTGAAGAGCCACATAGCCGCGGCTGAAGAGCCGCATGCGGCTCGGGAGCCGTGGGTTGCCGACCCCTGGTGTAACCAATGCAGTGCTGTCTTCCTGCCCTCCAGTGCCTCTATATTCATAGTGCTGAAGGTAGCCCACCTGAAAATGCCCAGGTCAGGGCATGCTGCAAAAGGAGAGCAGATTTTCTGAAAACTGGGGCTCACATTGAAGTTAGATTTCCCCAGCCTGTCACAAACAGTACTCCACACTGGTTCTCAAGAAGCTAAAACAATCACAGAATCATAGAATATTAGACTTCAGGAGGTCATCTAGTCCAACACCCCGGCTCAAAGCAGGACCAACCCCAATTAAATCATCCCAGCCAGGGCTTTATCAAGCTTAGCCTTAAAGACGTCTAAAAATGGAGATTCCACCACCTCCCTAGGTAACCCATTCCAGTGCTTCACCACTCTCTTAGTGAAAATGTTTTTCCTAATATCCAACCTAGGCCTCCCCCACTGCAACTTGAGACCATTGCTCCTTGTTCTGTCATCTGCCATCACTGAGAACAGCCTAGCTTCATCCTCCCTGAAACCCCCCCTTCAGATAACCACCCCCCCCTTTACTCTTCTCTTCTGAAGACTAAACAAGTCCGGTTCCCTCAGCCTCGCCTCATAAATCATGTGCTCCAGCCCCCTAACCATTTTTGTTGCCCTCTGCTGGACTCTCTCCAATTTGGCTACATCCTTCCTGTAGTAAGTCACTCAAAATTTGACACAATACTCCAAATGTGGCCTCACCAATGCCAAATAGAGGGGAATAATCATTTCCCTTGATCTGGTAGCAGTGCTCCTATTAATGCAGTCCAGTATGCCATTAGCTTTCTTGGCAATAAGGGCATGTCCAGCTTCTTGTCCACTGTAACACCCAGGTCCTTTTCTGCAGAACTGCTGCTTAGCCAGTCGGTCCCCAGTCTGTAGCAGTGCATGAGATTCTTCCATCCTAAGTGCAGGACTCTGCATTTGTCCTTGTTGGACCTCATCAGATTTCTTTTGGCCAAATCCTCCAATTTGTATAGGTCACTCCGTATCTTATCCCTACCCTCCAGCATATGTACCACTCCCCCAAGCTTAGTGTCATCTGCAAATTTGCTGAGGGTGCAATCTGCCCCATCCCCCAGATCATTAATGAAGGTGTTGAACAAAACTGGTCCAGGACCAACCCCTGGGACAACTCCGCTTGTTATTAGGTCCCAACTAGACATTTAGCTGTGATCACCACCCATTGAGCCTGATGATCTAGCCAGCTTTCTAGTCACCTTATAATCCATTCAACCAACCCATAGTTCTTTAACTTGCTGGCAAGAATACTGTTGGAGATGCTATCAGAAGTTTTGCTAAATTCAAGATATATCATGTCTACTGTTTTCCCCACATCCACAGAACCAGTCATCTTATCATGGAAAACAATCAGATTGGTCAGGCATGATTTGCCCTTGGTGAATCCATGCTGACTGTTCTTGATCACATTCCTCTCTTCCACGTGTATCAAAATGGATTCCTTGAGGACCTGCTCCGTGATTTTTCCAGGTACTGAGGTGAGGCTGACCAGTCTGTAGTTCCCCAGATCCTCTTTCTTCCTTTTTTTGAAGACGAGCACTATATTTGCCTTTTTCCAATCAGCTGAGACCTCCCCCAATCACCACAAGTTTTCAAAGATAATAGTCAGTGGCTCTGCAATCACTTCAGCCAACAAGAAAGTACACAGCCCCCTGTATTGCATTTCAGTCTCTGGCTCCCAATCAGCAACTCTGCTCACTGTATAAAATGTTCTCCTACTCTCCAAAGGGTCAACCACATTACCAGATCAATATTGGTATGGATCTCATGCAAAACACCACGCTGCCAGCCAATTCTTCAGTATCTAAAGCTAAAGGTTTATTATAAGAGGAAAGAAACAAAGAAGAAGAGAAGTTAAATGATCAAAGCAATCAGATACATACAAATGACTTCAAAGTCCATATATATCTTATAAATATCTTAGCACTATTGTGGGTGTGCAGCTTGTACAGTTCCTCTGGCATGCATCCAGTATCTGGATGAGTCTGTCAGTCCTTTGTTTCAAAGCTTCAATTGTAGAGATGTTGATCCAGAGGTAAGGAACGAAGACAAATGGAGATGGTACAGCTGTCTTTTATGTCCTTTTGTCATGTGGCTTGTCCCAAACACAAGCTCACAGCACATGGGCATGGAAAAGCACTTGCAGTCTCTCTGACCACAAGCATGTCCCTACATGTCCTGATGGCTCATAGATGCAGCCCCTGGCTTTTCTCCCTGGGCTCATTGTATAGCTGAAGGCCCTCAGTGAGTCATCAGTGCTGACACTAATCTGCCTGGGGGTGGGTGTAACCCAGTAGCACAGCACAAGTTTTTGGATACAGAATATCACTCATCTCCATAATTTACAATACAAAGATGATACATATACATAAACAATATTACTATATTTTGTCAATTATAATCTTTCCAGTGATACCTGACATGGCATATCTTGTAATATCCACTGCAATTTTTTGGGGGGGGCCTGATTCATGATTGTTGAATACTTTGAATTGTCAACATTAAAATACTTCTCAGGTTATAAAAAGAGCTTTGTCTTGTTGCTTTACATCCTTGTGGCTCGTAGCAGCAGTCTCAGGTCTCATGATATTTGGTATTCTTAAAAGCTCAGCTCCTGGAGTCGTGATAACATGAGATTCTCTGTTTTCATCTTTTAAAAAGTTCCTAGACTGCATGGTTGCAAAATAATCTTTGATATAATGTTCTAATGCACCCTAGAGGCTCAGAAACCAGAAAGCAAAGAAAAAGGGCCAAACTTTTAAAAATGAAATCTCATTATCTTTTAGCTAATCTCATGATTTAATGAGGACTGACTCATAATATTGGAATGCATGGGATTGACAGAAAAGGTGTGTAGCCTTTATAAATGAGCTTTTCATGAGTTATTAGTTTACTTACCCAGGGCTATTTGTACTCTAATAACATACAATTAATGCGAGCATCTTTCCTATTTTCTTCTGTTGGGAGTGAGTGTACTAAATAGTCTGAGTTTCATCCAAAGAAAAAGAAAGAAAATAAAACATTTTTTTGCTTTTTGTAAGAAAAGTGGTGGCTTGTGCAATGTAATGTCTAGTAGTTCTTTCCATCATTAGCTAAGTGCCACAGTGACTGAGCTAACTGCCTCTGACCCCTCCTGGTCCTGTTAAGTGCACCCTCCTTTCAAGACTCAGACCTCTAGCTATCATCCGGCTCAGGACGGAATCACACAATTCTCCCACTCACAGAGCAGGCCCTGGGTTGCAGTCCTCTTGTACTAACTGTGGTTGCCTCAGCAGGTCTGACTTTGGCTCATACCCTGCATTTCTGTATCTCCTGGGTCTATGATAGTGGTAAGCTCTGACCAAATTGCCTTCTTCAATTAAAGTATTATTTTTTAGAGTATTTAAGAGAAAACCTGTCTTAACAGTAAAACACACTACACACATCTAGCTTACCAGGTTTTTAGCTATCTTCCACATGAGAACCCTAATAGGACTGGCTTCCTATCATCTTCTTACCCCTTCCACAAGGATCAAGGCAGTTTTTAACTGTTTATAGCTTTTTTGATCTCAAACCTCCCTGCCTGACAAAACAGCTGTCTCATTTCAGCTTTCCCTAGAGCCTTGATGGATGCCTTTGTCTTTCAGTTGTGTGCTTGGGTGTTCTTATATGGGAAGCAAGCCACTGCGTTGCCTTCCTGTACAGACCCATTGAATTTGAGCACTATAACCACAGAAAACATTCCATTACCCCAATATACAATAATTTGCCCGCACTAACAATTATTACATAACAGTATTCATTACATTATTACATATTAGTTCATTCCTGGCACACTAGGTTTTTGTAGACCCTTATATATTGTATATGTTTTGTTCTATAACACTAAGAAACTTTGACCGAAAATAGGCACTCATAAAATGGTGATGAGTGTTGTATAAATACGTATCTAAATAAACAAAGCAGAAATATTTCACAGACATACATTTAGCCATAAACTAACAGAGTGTATTCACTCTGGAGAATCTGTTTCTCTTGGCTCTTAGTAAATCCAAAGTCTGTTGTAGGAGATATGTCATTAAATGCAATGGGCTGGATTCAAACCATTTAATGAGTGTCTCAATCTTTTAAAAATAGACCACATTTTATTTGGGTCTGTAAATCTGCAGTTAGACGCCTAACTTAAGGCATCCATGTTCGAAAAACTTGCTTCTATCTCCTCATTCATCTATTAGAACTGAATACAAAATTCATATTAGATAAGAGAGAAGTCAGAGAAAATATCAGAAGTTGTTACTGAAGGTGAGTTTTAAGACAATTAAAACATTTATGTATTTTTAAAAAGCAGGTCTTTAAAATATATGATAAGTTCTGAACAAGTTAATGTGATTCTCTCTTTTCCTACTTGATTGCTTATAGTCTCAGTTATGTCTTGACTTGTATTCTTCTTGATTTCACCCTAAAAGCTCACTCAGCTGTCACTCTATTGACAAAAAAGGCCGGTGCTATATTATGTATTTAAAAGATAATGCAAAGGGAACAGAACATTGCCACAGGATAATGGACTCATGCTGGTGCTACACAAGAGCTGAGACAAATACACCTGTGAAATAAATGTCAAGAAGATATTCTTGGATGTTCAGTTATAATGACTTTATTTCAGCAACATCAAATGCATGATGTAAATGTAATCTTATTATTTGATTGATCTTGGTACAATAAAGTCAGAGCTGCTCCCTGTACCATTATTAACTTGCTTAAGTGCCATTGACTTCAAAGGAAGATGTGTTGTGTGCTTCACTGGATCAGAGACCAGCATGAGCTTCTTTCTTCCGTGACCAGCTCTGTGCTGCCTCCTGCAGAATAACCATAAGGCCTCTCAAAACTAGGCCCAGGCATCTGAAAATTGGCTTGCATGGAGCTGACTGGGCTTATATAGCACCTAATCCTGCATGACCACATTTCTTGAATGCCACAGAAAGGAAATGGGCTTAAGAAAGGAAGGTTACTGTCAAGTTGTGAAGATGGGACCCATCACGGTTTATAAGGTCTGATGTCTGGGATCTTCCTCAAACAGTCATGAAAACCTGTAAATGATTGGGACAGCCTGAGGTGGATCATTGTACTGCTTAAAATAAGAAGTCTTTTGACTCCAGGTACCACTATTGATGTATAAGAATCTGGAAGATAGTATTTAATCCAAGACCATTTTCAGTCTGTATAATAAATAACATGAGAAACAGAAATTATGTAAAAATAATGAGTCCTGTAGCACTTTAAAGACTAACAAATTTAATTTCTGCAGGCATAAGCTTTCGTGGGCTGCAACCCACTTTGTCAGATGCAAGAGAGAGAAATCAGATAGGGGGTATATGTAGACATCCAAGGGTAAGGAACAACAATGGGGAGGGTAAGTGTAGGAAAGTCCATTCAGTTAGAGTAGATGAGGCCTATTCACAACCATTGATTAGAAGGTGAAATAAGGTTTAGAAAATAAAGTCTGTTATCCTACACATAGTGAGAAAAACCAGTTAAATAAGAATAAATGCCATTTTTGTGTTGAGATATACATAAAAAAAACCTATATGATGATTAGACATTTAATCTGATCATTCAATTTATTTGTGTTTATTTTGGACAAATTGCATTTCTTTTCTGACTCATTGTGTCCCATTGTAAAGAATTACATAACCTGACATAAAACAACAACCATTTGGGACTTTAAAGAGGTAGATGCCCTGTGGTTATGTGGACTATCTGTCAAATGAAATTGAGAACTAGAGACTTCCAGTGCTAAGTACCTACACGTCAAGGGAGTAGAGAGAGAACAAACATAAGGGTTTAAATAACTGTGGAAAACAATGAAAGAAATGTATAAAAGTATTATTTAATGAGCCACTATCTGCAGAGGAGAATAGATCTTTTAATGAAGTCCATGAATAAAGAACAAGTGCAATGTAAATACCTACACATACAAACAGAACATAAACATTGCACCAGCACATACCTATCAACAGAGTGTACTCAGTCTGGCTATTCTGTTGCCACTTGCATTTAATATACCCACAGTCTGCTAAAGGAAGAATGCTATTACACCCACTGGGCTGGATTCATCCTTGTTGTAACTGCACTGATTTCACTTGGAGAACTTTGTGCTCAGCACTTCCAAACATCTGACTGCTATTATTCATCAGTCGTAGAGACCCAGATCATCGAAGGTAGGTAGGCTCCTAAGTTGCATTGAAATCAATGGCAGTTAGGAACCTAAATACCTTGGAGGATCTGGGTCACAGTTCTTCGCTCTCTCACACACTATTGAACTTGAGAGGCAAAGGCCTCTAGGGAAAGGGGTGAAGAGGGGTCTGGATAGTGCTGTCTGTTACTGTGTGGGCCCTCGCTTTCACCGCTTCTGTGGCCAAGCAGATAGAAAAGTCTTTTCTACCTTCCAATAAAGAGGCTGCGAGCACTGCTGTCACCATTTCATGTTGTGGGCTCAGTGCCCGGCCACTCTATGCCACCACTGCCATGGGAACGAGCCTTCCCTTCTCTATCCATAAAGTGCAGAGATTTTTTCTTTAAATGTAGAAATTATTCCAGATTGTCTCTATACCCAAGTTTCATCTCATCTTCTCAGCCACCTCAGGTGCTTCAATATCTGCCTTACAAGATAAATGCAGTTAAGGATGACAGTTTCAACCATAGCAGGAGATGCTGATGAAGGGCAGCCTGCAAGTTCTTCAGTTATCCTACTCCTAGTTGCAGCTGGCCTGGGAGAGAACTGTTCCTTGACTCATAACTCAATATGTTTTGCCACAGACAGGGCCAGACCTAGACCAAATGGTGCCCCGGATAAGGAATGTATTCAGTGCCCCCGAGCCTTCCGTTTTGGCATGCCTACCTCTTTGGCGCCCCCCATGCCATATATGTACATTTTCACAATTAGGAAGTAAAACAAGGTTCACAATATCACAGCAGGAGAGTCAAGGAAAATGTAGTTCTCAGAAAGTCTGGAAGGTTCCACGAGATTCTACAATGGTCCAGAACATTGTAGGAGGTTAGTGAAAAATGAATCCGCATACAGAATACCTGAAACATTTTACTTCAAATATTCTATTTTCCCTTTTATCATTAACAACAAAAACAGCACTCCGAGCCAGCGTCCCTCAAGCCTGGCACCCCAGGTGGTTATCTGGGTCGCCTGCCCCTAAATCTGATCCTGACCACAGAGCAAGGCAACATGCTAGAGATCCGTCCAGTTAGAACTCATTTTAAGAGTAGGTATTTAGTAGTTGAAATAAACAGTTGGTTAGATGTGTATAGAGAAATACTGTGTTTATATGATGTTTTGTTGGGGCTGCTAAAGTGTCTTAGCCTATGAACATTTTCCACTAGATTGTTTGTTTATACTGTGCAGGCAGGTCCACAAATATCTGACACATTTCCTTCCTTGGTCACATAGGCTCGCTCTGTAGTTATTTTCTTTAGGCTACAAATGAAGTTCAAGCAAAAAATAAAATCACTAGAGCACATGAAGTGACAGGGGCCAGTGTGCAATCATGCAATTAGAGTTTGCAGGTAGGGTTTTCTGGTGTGGCTGTGGATCCAATTATAGCAGCCAGGAGGAAGGGAATCAAATGCTTGATCACAAGTGGATTTCAAGTGAAATTAAGTACATCTGATGATAGTTATAACCCTTCTGTCAGGTGTTGTCAGAAGCAACAAGGGCAGCCTCAAATAGCTAGTGGTTCTGCTTAAAATTAGAGGGTCACACACTTTGTTGCTTCTGTAGGCTATGCTCATCGCACATAGCAGGGCCTCCTGGAATTTTTCTGTTCCCCGTGTGCCCCCTCCCTTCCTGCTGTATTTCAGGGACTGCCTGCAGCCCTCATCCCTCATGCTACAGACTCTGTGTGCCCCCCCCGGTCCAGGTCTTCCATTCTTCCCCCATCCTCCCTAAGGAGAGGGGTTCTGTGTGCCCCATTGCCTCCTCTGCCATATGCCAGAGACCCCATCTGCTTTAACATTTCCTTCCCCGTATTATTATCCCCCATTTTTCCCCCATGCCAGGTGCCCTGTGTGCCCTTCACCCCACATACCACAGACCTCCATTCCTCCCTTAGCCCCATGTTATGGACTCCGTGTGTCCCTCATTCTCTCCATATCAGGATCCCCAGTCCCGTTTCTCGCCCATGCCACAGCTCAGGGTGCACCCTCCTTCCCCTCCAGCCTATTCGTTTTCTTTCCGTCTGGGAAATAGATCATTCAGAGCGTCATCATCTTAAACACTGTGAGCAGAACTGTGGTGAGAGGTATTGTTACGCTGGACGATGTTAATGCATCCCTACCTCCCACAACTCTGCCACTGCACCCCAGTCTTCCTGCACCTGAACCCCCTGCATAAAAAGCTCTGCCAATGCACCCCAATCTGTCTGCACCCCACAGCTCTGCCAGTATATCCAAACCTGCCAGTACCCCAGCCCCCTGCAGTCACAGCTCTGCCGGTGCACCCCAAACCCCACAGCTCTGCCAGCACATCCAGCCCTGCAACCCAGCTCCCTGTACCCCACAATTCTGCCAGTGCACCCCAGCCTCCACCACCAGCTCTGCCATTGTAAGCCACCACCCTGCACCCCAACCCCTAGCTTTGCCAGTGCTCCCTAAGTGCCCTGCACCTCTGCCATGCAGCCCAACCACCCTTCGACCCCCCCCCCTGCCACTGCAGCCCTCCCCCCTCAGTTCTGCCAGTTTTCCTTCACTTCAGGCACAGCATGTGAGCCAGGTTACAGGTGTGGAGAAGCAATGGCAATAGGGACATTTCTGTACCAGTGAAGACTTCAGGGCGATGTCTTCCTGCCTGCAGTGGGGAGGTCTGGGTACAGCAGAGGAGAGGGGCCAAGTTGCAGGGAAGAACACAAGTGAATAGTTCAGGGGCATGGCTGGAGAGGTGAGACTGAATCAGAGCTGGTGGGGCTCAGTTGGTGTGTATGTGGAAGTGGTGCGGGGGGGCAGAACTGATTCAGTTTGCTAATAGCAGGACACGCTATGTACAGTAGCCTAAATGACTGCTCACTCCTAACAACAACGTAACTTTCCCTGTTCAGAAAACTAAAAAGTTGAATGACAAAAGACTACATTAATGCCAAGTGTCAGTGTACAAATACGTGTATTGAGACCTTGCTCAAAGAGGGTAGAAGAAATGTAGCGTGGGCAGTTTTACAACCTGTTTTCTTTTTTTTTTTTTCCTTTTCGTAGGCTGGGTCAACACTAGAAAATTAGGTCAGTATAAGGACGTTACTCAGAGGTGTGAAAATCCACATCCAAGTGATGCAGTCAAACTGATCTAACCCCTGGTGTAGGCAGTGCTAGGTCAATGGGAGACCTAGCTTCCATCTCGTGGGGAGGTGGAGCACTTGCTGTACCCCATCAAAGAGCTGCGTCTACTCATCCCCCTTGAAGAGCTACTGCTGCATCAAAGAGTCCTCCCAACTGTACACCATCTTAAAAGAGGGGAAACAATAGCATACAGGACCCTGGCTTCAACAGGATCCTTACCACAAGGTAAAAATCCTTTCCCACTTCAGTTCAGTTGTACTACTCAACCAATTCTGAGTTTACGTATATTTATATGGTAATATAAGTGGTATATATATGGTAATCAAAGTATCACTGGAAGAATTCTGAGTAGAAAATCTGTGCAAATGAATCTGTCTGTTATCCATTGTTGACCAACAGATGGGAGCAGAGAATTTCTTGCCCTCTAGAGCTTCAGGCATATGGCTTACAATAGCAAATGGTGGTGATGGTTACGAAGAAAAGAAGGGAGTCAGATGAAAACCAAGCGAAGAGAAAAATAGAGCCAGTTATGGATCATAGTGGGAATTGGTTAGGAAGAAAAGGTCTTCACGTGTAGCTAGCTGTGAAAGGAAGAGATGCATGCCCATTGTCAACATGCACGAATATCAAACTACCTAAGAAGGCAGACAAAATCAATGAAGTACATTTTTTCTTTTTCATGATGGGATCTTCTGTTTTTATAGGAGAAAACATCATTAAAGCAAAGGGTGTGGGAGGGAAAGTACATGCATGGGAAAGAGATAGTAAAAAAAAAATCCATATGGAAAATATTTAAAATTTCAAAAGAGAAAAATATCTGCCAAATGCAATAAATCATAAGGTGTAGTATATAAGCAGAAGAAAAATGAAGGCATGGGAAAACAATGACAAGGGCAGAAGCAAACAGGTCAGTGTCCAGACTAAAATATTTAGTTAATCCATAGCTAGTTTTAGCTAGTGTTACTGAGAACTTCAGTGTTTTCTTTATTATTCAGTATGCAGACCCCTAAAAGGGTAGCGTACGATCTGAAAATTTTCACTACACTCATTCCATCAATTAACTTTTTATTTTTCTTACAGCCTAGCACTTTATACCAAGAAAAGAATTAAGAAGTGGATAGGAGCAAATACTACAGAGAAACATATTGGTCAATGTCCTATTGGTTAAAAATTTTACAATCGAAGTAACACTGAGAATGCAAAACACTCCAGAAACCACCCTGCTGTTTACATAATGCAAATTTACAAATACAAACTAACAAATACCCCTAGGTTTTAAAGGATAATTGTTCAGAAATTAAAACCAGGTAAGTCAGTGGCCTTTCATTTCTTAATGGATTACCCTGTTTCCCAGAAAATGCAGCAGTATTCCAGAAACCAATAACATGCCATCCAACTCTGTGAAGCCCCAGGAATGTGATAAGTGATGTCAAAGAACTCGCGCATGCTACAGAACTCATTTTCAAAATGTGGTCTGTAGAGCGCCTTACATTAGCTATCAAAATTTGAATAACTTTTGTAGTGCCCTTCTCATCTGAATTATTCCTGGGGAGAAGGGCACGCAAAGAGCAAACCGAGCTTCCTTTTTTAGAAAAGCGCATGTCCAGTATAAACTTGTTTTTATGCTCAGATTCGTGCCTATGGGCATGATATCCTCACAGAAAGAAAAGGTCTCTCTTTTGTCATGGAGAAATTGTTCTTAAAGGTCTCTTCCAAAGCAAATAACAGGAATAGCGGAGTATTTAGACTGTGTTTAACTGTGCTCTTCAGAGCTGGCATAAAGTTGAATCCAGGGCTTTGTAGATCAAGCCCTGAACCAGGATGTATCCACAAACTACAACTCTATATGGGGGAAGTCTGCTGTGAGAGACTGCTGGGGCCTGCCATGGGTACCAGGAAGAAAAAAGCAGAGCATGGGTAAGGCTAGAAATGCCAGAAACCAGGCCGACAGGGCTATGAGCACATGTGGAGAGGAGCAATCTGATTTCTTGGGGAGGGTGGAATTTAGTGGGTTAGCTCCTGCTGGGTTCCAGTTACTCTTAGTTTACCATGAAATGGGATATCAGATTAGAAATAAGGAAACTGTCCCTACTACTACTGCTGTACACAGCTAGAATGCAATCGAGCACAGCCTCCTTGTATTTTTTTCTCTCTTCATTGTCTCCCAAACTAGCTTTCTTGTGCCAGTATGTGTGTCTCCTGGCATCAGGATGGGCTCCTTTCACTTGGCCCTGGGGTCCAGGATTTTTAGAGCTATAATTATCCAAGGGTATGGCGTGGTAGTTATTTAAAACAGTGGGAATGCCCCTTCCTGAACAATTAAACCTCTTTTACAGAAAAGTGAAACAAAACAAAACAAAGCGTAAGCAGCGCTACCTCCAAGTACTTTGCCAGCTGGAGACTGTCATATGAATAAGAGGCACATTGTGTTCTACTGTCTTCTGCCCATTTCATCTTTAAAATACTTAAGCCTGATTCTGATTTCACACCAGTTGGAGGTGTAATTCCATTGGTTTCAATGGAACTACTCCTGAGTTACATTATTGTATGTGAGATCAGAATCTGACCCTATTAAACTAGATTTTTTTTTTAAAAGACCAACTTCTATTCCAGACCATGGACGCACAGCATTGCAGAAATATTCTAAGAGCAAATTCTGGACTGGGTTTTTGGGGACCAAATGTGTCCTTTGTTTATTCATTTCCTCCCCTCTGTTTCTGTATTAATATATAACAGTACATTGCCATGATATTATTTGTTAATATTTGAACAACTTTTCCCCGTATCGGAAGAAGGAAAGCCTCGAGAGTCCATCAAACAATCTGGACCACTAGTACATTTATATGCAGCAGGAGTCAATAGCTCCTGTAATATGAGCCAATTTAGATGAGCCTTCCAGCCAGCGATAAATGCATGATACACAACAGCAGCTGGAAAGGTACATCTCTGCATGTATTTGTACTTGGGCTGAGTCCACTATATCAGGGATTTCAAGGCCTCCTGGGAAATGATGACTTTGGCCTCCAGATTCCTGGAATGAGGAAAGTAAGCCTCTTTCAACCAAAACTGTAGAAGTTGCATTATGAGCATTGCAGATGTAAGCAAGGTCTGAGTGTCTGAGCGACACTCCCCCTGCTCAGCAGCTGAAAGGGGGGCCCGGTATTTGCATGGGCTTTGTATTTGCATGAGTACAACTAAGTACTCAGCATACTGCATAAGCACACTGGGTGCTGAGCATGATGGGAAATGGTCAATGGGTCTGGTATTTGTGTTACAGGTCACTTTTGTGTTAACTGCAGGGGTAATGAAATGTTGTCCTTCGATTGCATGAACAAATGGCATCAGATCTGTGTTTAGCCTGTTCTGATAAAATTTTAACTCTCACCTAAACCGAGCCCAACAAGAATGGTGGATGGCTGTTTCAGCATCATAAGGGCAGCAGGAAGGGGATGAGAAGTCTCCGGTTAAGATCACACTAGCTCTGGCAAAGGCTTACTTCTCAGGTGTGGATTAATTATTTCCTTCCACTGTTAAAAGGTAGAATTAATGATTCCTCTTCGAGTCTTTTGTTTGTTAAAAGCAGGCACATTCCTTTTGTGTCAACAGAAGGTTTTCCGGGGAGCTGAAATTTACTAGGAGCTGAATCACTAGAGGAATTAGGAAACCTTGACTGACAACTAGCAGGGAGGAGCCAGCAGTGGGTGGTGCCTGCAGACAGCAGGAGCAACAGTTGTCAGCGCCTGCAGGTGGTGGGCGCTTTCAGACGGTGGGAACCAGGAATGGTTGTTGCCTACAGATGGTGAAAGCCACCAGCGGGGACTCGAGGAGGCCTGGAGGTAACAGGAGACAGCAGCGGAGGCAGGAGCCTGCAGAAGGGGACTGACTGAACCCCAATCAAGAGGTGGACATTGCAACTACAACAGTCAGTACAGGGGAAGACAAGAAAGAAGAGGTGAAGAACATGCCCTGTACTCTGGGGTGGGTTTGGCTCATTGCGTTAATGAATTCTGTTTGCCAAACCAGTGCTGTGTTACTTCCCTCCTGTTATAAAAGGTTTACTTTCTACACACAGGCTACATCTTCACTGAAGTGGCAAATTCGCCACCGTCAGATCGATTTCTCTGGATTGACTGAGCGGTCAATGAAGACCTGCTCCGTGGATCCAGAAATCGACATATTAAGACCACCTTCTCAAGTGGCACAGCGCAGTGAAGACAGCACATAGAACAGAAACAGAGAAGTCAATGGGAGTTACGCAAGTTTTCTGCGTAGCTTGTGTAATGCCCGTCGACTGCCATTGAATCTCAGAGGCAAGTGTAGACAGGGTCTCAGACTCTGTGTTTGTGAGAGGGAAAGTATTCCCCTTTGGAGTGCCCAGGGGATAGTGTGTGATTTTCCAGGTGACTGGGTGGGGCTCGAGCCGGTTTGGTGTTGTATCATTGATAGAGATCCCTAGATATAGAACCCGGCCCTTGCTGGTGCCGACTCTGTCTGGCAGAAGGGTTATATATAACTTGTTAAGTATGTGTGACTGCTGTGAGACACTGAAGTCGCATCAGCAGACTAACCCTGTCCACTGAGTCAACCCAAACTAGTTGAGCTGTGCAAACCGGCTCCAAGATTTCTTTTGTGAAACAGGTGTTAGACTTATTTTCAAATTGATTAAAGCTCCAATGAATATTATCACCTGTGTTGGGGTGAAAATTGACTTCTCAGTTTATTTTCAACCCAACAGATTGAAAAAGTTAGTAGGTTGGTAGTAATGCTGATTGGAATTCCTGAAGTGACCAAGCTTTTACTAGTGAAGTGTCTAGACATTAACCTTTTACCTTTTATTGGGTAAGTGGCTACAATTGTGAGGCACTGCATGAAGGCACTTGAAGTGGTAGAGACACCTGAAAATATTGGTAATGCAAAAACTTATTATTTCCCGTGCTTTAGTCTGATGGTTATATAGAAGTATTGGTCTTAGAAGTCCACAGAGCCAACCTTGTGAATTTAAGGAATGGATAGTGGAAAGTGGAGTTATTACCATCCTGAGTGTGAATCTTACAATGAATTTGTTCAGCCTTCTCAGATCTAGAATGGGTCAGAGTCCCACTGTTCTCTTGGACGTTAGAAAATATCAGGAATAAAAGCCTCTTTCTCTAACTCCACGGCATTTCTTCTATTCCTTCGGTTTGAAAAAGGGATTTGCTCCACTAGTGATGTCTTGTGAATGTAGGGGTGGCCTGAAGTGAAGTGAAGGGAATAATCTCAGTGAATTCCAAAGCCAACTCTATGTCAACCGGAAAAAAGACAGATTAGTGAGAGGAGGTGTAAGTGTACAATGTTCAGGCTGAGCTGCTCAGGAGAAACCTTAAAAATGCTGCTATACCAAAGGCTGATGTCACAGCTGTGGCAGATTTCCATTTCTGTTGCCAGTAGAAGAAAAGGATAACTTATGGAAAGCTCTCTTCTATCACTTAGCACGTTGAGTAACCTATTCTTGCATCTGGTAATAAGAAGGTGCCTATTTTCTATATGAAAATTGGTACAGACCTAACAAACAGAGTAAATCTGGAATCCCTGACTTTCTCCAGCATTTTGTTTCTAGTCCCACAAAAGGCAGATTTTCTGGTTTATTTCACACATCCTGAGTTAACCCAGAACTCTTTGGACACATGGCCCTCCTTGTTGTCACTACAGTTTCTATTGAACGTGCTACAGTATCAGAGGTATCCTAAGTAGCTTGAGGGAATATCTAGCTATATTCATCCACAACTGTTTGTCTGTTTTATCCACTTGTGAGCTCTCTAGAATAGGGAATTGCTTCATTCTTTACTTAAGAAGGATGGTCCAGAGGTTAGAGCACTAGCCTGGGACTTGGGAAACCTGGGTTCAGTTTCCTGCTCCATCATAGAGTCTGCATGACTCTGGGTAAATCCTTTAGCCTCTCTGTGCCTCTGTTCCCCATCTGTAAAATAGGGAGAATTGCACTTCCCTAATCTCATAGGGGTGGTGTGAGGATAAATGCATTAGAGACTGTGAGTTACTCAGTTATTACAGAAATGGGGGCCAAATAAGTAAACAAGATAGATTATTCAATGGTATTTTAAGGTATACGCAGCAGAGTTCTTTGATGCATGTTCTGTGCCTGTCATGAAATGCCTGGTTGAGATTAATGTAATGAAGGAACAAATCACTTTGAAGTTTCTGTGGCTTATGAACTTCTACCCACAACATCACTTGACTGAGTGAACAGGTAGAAGTAAATTATCAACTGAAAGAAGAAAAGCTAAAAAATATGAAAGTAACCATCTTTCCACTATAAATAGAGCCAGTATAAATCACCAGAGCTTGTAATATGGGCCTGAGAAAATTAGTCACTGACCTAAAAACACTTCCCACTGGATGTCTGCAAATACATTTCACATACTGCGAAAAAATAATCACTGAAGAGAAAAGAACAAAAGTAGATAAGGAAACACCATATGGAGAAGTAAAAATAGATTACTGTACAAAAATAAAATTATAAGAAATATAAATATAAACAAAGTTCATTGTTAATAATACTGCCTATTTAAAATACTCAAAAGCCAAAAGACTTGAGGCTGCCTCTTAGAAATAAAACAGTTTTCCTTTAAATCACCCAACATTCCCTAAGCTCAACAGAGGTGGGTAATTGCACATCTCCAGTCTGCTGCAAGCTTCACAGCAGCAACGGTATTTTAGAAGTTTGCATTCCCAAAGATGACTTGAAAATTTTCTTTAAATCGAGCAATTTATGGTTAAACAAGAATTCAGTACATTAATTAAAAACATATTAGGCCACGTACTCAGCTGGTGTAAGTCAGCAAAGTTCTATTGAAATCAAAGAAGATGCAGTAGTTTACATCAGGGTCTGGCCCAGTTTTGTTTTTTTTTGCTGTTTAGATTAGTGATGTCCACGTCTGCTGCAAGTCACTGGCTCTCACTTTCCAGGAATGCACTCGACTGATTGACTCATACCAGCCATAGAATTCCAGTGGAGGTGGTTTATTGGAATAAAGCAAGTCTGTGTTTTTACATTAGAATTTTATTGTTTTCCAAAGCAGTTAGTATTGGTAGGCCTGATACACCATTCCATCACTCCAGTTTTATAGCAATGTAAGTTAATTGCACTCAGTGATGTTACTCTAGTTGTACAACAGTGTGACATGATGGTGAAGCTAGATCTTTGTTTTCAAACTGGTCTTCAAAGGAGAAGATTCAGAAGACATTAAATCATAACAGTTCAATCACAGAGCTCACTGCAAGTAGAAGCACATTGTGATAATTTATTAAATTCTAGGAAATGATGTGGAAGCACATTACAGCATATGACTACAGGCTGCAACCCTCCTGGTTATGCTTGACTTGAAAACCAGAAGATATTTCTTCTCAGATACATTTTTCATGAACAAACAGTGCAGAAACAATTACCTATCTTTCTGCAGCTGTTGTTCTTCGATATGTGTTGTGTATGTCCATTCCACTGGAGACGTGTGTGCACCTCAAACACAGCTGGAGAATTCTTTCCCTGAGCGTCACCCATGAGGGTGGTTTGAGCATCCTCTGTTGTCACAGGCCCCTGCATGCTGGTGTAAGAGGGCAGAGCTGCCCTGAGACCCACCCCCCCAGTTCCTTCATAGCAGGTAGACTTCAAGCCTGCCTCCATGTTTGTGAGTCAGGTACAGTGGAATGGAAACGCCAAGCACTAGAGAAAAAATGCCGAGCGCTATATTTCTATAACTGTTGTTCTTTGAGATGGGTTGCACAGGTATTGCATGTGTTGCACATGTCCATGACCCATGTTCCTTCCCTTCTCTGTCAGAGTCTATCTGACTGGGGGCAGCTTAGCCGTCTTAGACCAGCACACAGGGATGTGTGACAACGGAGGTTGCTTGAGTCACACTGCTGGGTTCTCCGACATCTGTGCTCAAGGTGGACACACGCCTACAGTGTGGAATGGACGTGTACAACGCATCTCGAAGAACAACAGTTACAGAAAGGGAGATAACTGTTTTTATTGCTGCACTGCTGGAGATATCGGTAGCAAGAGGGTAAGTAGGTCCCTTGTGGTTGCATACACCTCCAGGGTGGTTGAGAGCAGCAATAACCATAGAAATCTTCCAGGGGATGTCCCTGCTGCTACTTGGGTGCACGACTCACAAAATGCCCCCCGCCCATGATCATCCCATTACTCAAAGAATTGTGGGGACGGCAAAATTATTTTTCGCTGTTTATGCAGGTGGTGGATTGAAAAAGGTGGGGAATGGATACTCCACACACCACAGGCCAATTACATCTCCAGCAGTTTATTAGAATCACTCTGCTGTATTGTTCTCTTATTTGAATTAATTACAGTGATGGCTTCAAGTACAGCAATTTGAACTTTTCCACGTTGCATTTTTAAGCAAAGACCAGAACCAGAAGGGTTGAGGATGAAGGCTACAAACAACACTGCCTTTTTTTCACTCTTATTATCTTTATCAATCATGCTGGGAATCAGAATTTTGAATAATCTGATCTCACAAGCAGATGCTGCTGCATATTTTCTGGGTGTGCATTTTGAAGTAACATAGACAAGGCTTTTTGCTGTGCCAAAAGAAAAAAGATCAATGTCACAGTGTTCTTTCTGTCACAGAGAAGCCCGTGTATTTTACAAGAGAAACAGTTTCCAGTTGAATGTATCAGTTGTGTCACTGAGCAAAGCTTTGCTGCTTTCTGTGCCACTTCTCCACAAGAATCTATTCATACCAGCTGTACAGCCAGTCAGCCACTCCAGGTTGCTACCAATTAGTCATTTGGCAATTGTGAGCTACAGTTTTCCCTTTCTCAAGCTGTACACACTGCTGTCTAGTCAACCTTGAGTTTTACAAATCTACCTGGAGGTCAGGGGAAGTGAGAAAAGCTGTCTATTCCATCTACTGACATGATGGAAAAGATTCTTTGGGAGTAGACAGAAGAAATACCCCACATCCCCCCAGCAATAATCAATAAAGAACCCAGTTTCTTCAGGAAGTCCTAAAAATGTAAGTCCATCTCTCTGATTCTTCCTGATGCATTTTAGACATTTTAAAAAATGATTTTACTGCTCATGAGATGGATGGATTGACTGCTAAAATATAAACTCATACTTAGTCCCATATCCTGCTCCCATTTATGTCACTGGTAGTTTTGACATTCATTTCAATGAGAGATGGATTAAGCCTTACATCGCTGCATAATGTAAGTCAGAACCCTACCATGCATTTAATTCAACCAGGATAGCACCTATTTGGAAATAGGGCTTCCTCCATGGTAGTTTATTTAGACAGGCAGTAATTTTATATTATCTTATACAAACACACGGTGTAGCAGCACCAGAGAAGCATTAAATACATCTTAAAAACACAGAAGAACATTATTCAGTGCCTCCTAGACAACAAGAGGTATTTTGGCAAGATTACTATAGTACCTACTGATTAAATTCCAGCTTGCTCTGATGTATAATTAAAATCCATAAATAAGATAAACGTGGGAAACTTTCACGAAGGAGAATCAATGGGATGACATTAGTTGGCACAATCAACCAATGCACTACGGAATTAACATGTAGGGCTGCTCCAGCAAAAGACAACAGCTTGATTCTGGATATAATTGCACTGCTCAGAAATACAAACTAATGCAGTGCCCATAGCCAGTTATCATTTCTATCGTAGTGTTAGCAGGTGCTGTCTGAAAGTGGAAATCCAGCATTGTAATGTAATGGGACATGAATTAATCCAAAACAGCTAGTCTGTGATAGCATTAGGCATATGTTACTGTAGCAAAACCATCATTTATCAGTGCATGGGAGAGCAAATGCATTTCTCCACTTCTGATTTTGACTTTTAAATTCGTAACAATATAAATATTATAGACACTGCCATAACTAGATGATATATGAGACCCCGATAAGCACAAAGACTTAATATCAAGAGTGAAGACACTGCTGCTATAAACCGTTTTCTGAATTTTTCTAGAACACGACACAACAGCTAAGAGCAAAAGCCATACACTGAAATCAGTGCACACTACCAAAAAGATCTCTTTAATTCGGACTGTCCCTTGTTAGTGAATTTATCACACTGTTATGATGAAGCTGCTAGCAGCAATGGCAACGCACCAGTATAAATAGGGCCCTACTAAATTCAGTGTCCACTTTGGTCAATTTCATGGTCATAGGATTTTAAAAATCACAAATTTCACGGTTATGGATATTTAAATCTGAAACGTCACGGCGTTGTGTTTGGGGGGGTACCAATCCAAAAGGGGGTTGTGGGAGGGATTGTAAAGCTATTATTGGGGGGTCGCGGTATTGCCATCTTACTTCTGCGCTGCTGCCTTCAGAGCTGAGTGGCCACAGAACAGCTGCTGGCCAGGCATCCAAAACAGTGCCGCCACCAACAGCAGCGCAGAAGTAAGGGAGGCAATACTCCTGGGGAGCTTCCTGCAGGCGGGGGCGGTTCCCGAAGGTGGGTTTGACCTCGACCCCCAAGAGCGGCCCATGCAGGGGAAGAGGAAATCCTGTCCCTCTCCAGCCTGCCCAGGGCTAGTAGCTGGAGCCCAGTGCACAGTAGCTAGAGCCCTGGCTGGGGTCCCCCCAGTCTTACCCCTCTCCGGCTCCAGGCCCAGTGCTCAGGAGTTAAAGGGGCCTTAGGCTGGCTGTGTGTGGGGGAGGATGGGGGAGACCACGGTGTCCCCCTGACGACAGAGCCTTGGACAGTCACCTACTCACCCACCCATAAAGCTGGCCCTGCCCCTGCTAAAGTGATGACTCCCCCCCATACCATGTCACCCTGACCTCTGTGCAGCCGCTGGTGGGGGTGCTGCCTTCAGAGCTGGACTCCCACCCAGTAGCTGCCACTCTCCAGCTGCCCAGCTTGATGAAATCTGGTCTCCCCTACAACAGCTATGGGGGAGACCAGATTTCACGGGGAGATCAGATTGCACAATTTGTGACGCATTATTCACAGCTATGAATTTGGTAGGGCCGTAAGTATAAACAAATGACAAAAATAGCTTCAAACATTTTCAGAACTGCATCAATTATTAATTTATTAGCTTTATCTGCATACTTCACAAAATTATTCAGCTGGAATCCAGGTAGAATAAACAGTGATTATTCTGGATCGATTTGAATTTTTGGTTAGAATGAAAAATACATCATTTTATAGCCATGATTGTGATGTTCCGATCAAAAACAAAAATCTTGCCCAGAATAAACATTCATGATTTAAAACTCTTTCCTAGGCAGCAATGAATTCTTTCTTCCCTCACTCTCAGTCCACATTACTGTCAATCCCCAATCCCTTTGAACCCAAGTACTGCAGTGATTTTTAGTCTCCTTCTGGCATTGTGGATTTTGGAGGTATGTTGCTGATGTGTTTCCCAAACACTCATGGAACCAGATAGTTTAAATCAGGGCTAGTCAACAGGTGGGCCAAATCTAGAGTGCCAGAAGCTTTTCAATAGACTGCACAAATGTTATTTGCTCAATATGATCATTATTGTTATTGTGGCCTGAAAACCGTTTCTCTGGAGTCTGAATCTTGACTATCCCTATGCCAAGAAATTTAGACCTTGACAAAAAATAACTATCTACCCCTGGTTTAAATCTTCGTTTGTATTTTTATACAATTATGCAAAAGGAGTGTTTTTTTCTCTAAAATCTTAATTAAATGTTTTACTCTACAAAAAGTTCTAAAAGGGTAAAGACTTTTCAGAAAAACTTGAAATGTTACTGACGTGGTTTCCATGAATCAAGGTAGAAAATGTCAGTTGGGTAAAAGAAAAGTATCAAAAAGAAGAAGAAGAAAATAAATAATAAAAAGTAACATGTATATAGCATTGTCTAGCTGAGAATCTTAATGTGCTTGATGTAGGTGGTAAGTATTACTATGCCCGTTTTTCAGATGGGGAACTGAGGTATGGAGACAATACATTATTTGACCAAGGTTACACAGCAAGTCAGGACAGAGTTGGAAACAGGAGCCAAATCTCTTGACTCCCAGTCTCCTGCTGTAATCAATAGGCAACACTGCCTCCTACAGTAGCTTAACTAGGTCTATTGCTTCCCAAACAGAGAATATTATGGGTCCTCTCATGAATCCTGAACGTAGAACATCCTTTCAGGTTTCAGTATCAATTTGGCTCCCTCTGGTGATTGATAACAGCAGAGCCTGAAATATCCTTGCAGCTCAAGTTTTAAATGTGAAGTATTTCCCACAGCCATCTGTCTGTCTGTTTTTCTTCACTCTCAAATGAAGACTTCCATTAACCTCAACAGATTTTGGATCATATATCTTAGCACTGGGTACAAAGGGCTATACAGCTACAGCAGAACCTTACAATATAATGTGTACAACTCTACTACAATATTTGGCCAATCCAACAGACAGTTGCCATTACTTTCTATTGAAACTATTCAAATGAGCTTGTTGAGTATCATTCCAGTGAACATTGCTGTCTGTGTTGTACAGATGAGAGCATCCAAACTGAGAAGTGCTTACCATAGCTCCTGTTGGTTCATTTAATAGATTTTGCTGCCTAGGGTCTAAGCTGGTTTCCTGCTGCAATTATTGGCCTATGTAGTGAGGTGACATAAAACCTCTTGTCTGTTCTACTATAAACGTCATTTCCATCAGATATAGTCAGCATATCTTTGAGTGTCTTTTATCTTATGGGGAATCGTTAATGGTACAAAGCAGATGAATTTGTCAGGAATCTAGCCCTTAATCAGATCTAATACATGTTTTACCATTGTGCTACGTAAAGATTTTACTTATTAGGCAGTTACACCTTCATCAAGTGTTTGCTTATAAACCCAATTGATCTTCTTACAATATTTCTCTGAATTAGCACAGAGTTAATGTATTATTTTAATAGGATTATTTTTATATTAGCTACTCCATTAAGAAGGTTTAACTTGACTGGGCATCTGTCCAAGATCTTAGATAACTAATCTCTAAATGTGGCCCACAAATTTATCCATTGTGCCAAACCATGAGGGACATTAATTGACTCATATTTTCTCTTTGATCTATATACAGATTTCCCCTGTTTAATAGTATTAATTGTTATAAAAAAGTCAATTTTATTGATAAATAAAAACAATTTTATTTTCTATGTGGAGGTCTCTCAAGTGATTTGTATACAAAGAAAATTAATTTTCTACTGAAATATACTTTCATTTTTTTAAAATAGTCCTCTATAGTTTAACTGTAAAAGTACTACATGTACATGTATGAATACACAGTAATTATATACTTTACACTTCTCCAGGGATAGTGAATACAGTTTAAACTTTTCTTTACCTTTTATAATACTACTGGTTCTAGCAGCATTCTCCATTTTAATGACAGGGAATACCAACTCAAACCAATTATAAGGAAAAAAATTAACAGCGTCAACTCTGTATTTAAGTATATACACATGTAAAATTATTATGCGTATGTATGTATTGTAGGGAGGGCTGGTAGTGCTATTACTAAGTTTGCCTGACACTTTCATTGTAAGACCCTATTTTCAGTTGCTTACAACTTTCCCAAATTTTAGCTACTTAGGATGAAATCTGCCATGCCAGATGTTTGCCTCAGGCTGAATTTTTATGAAAAATGTCATCCAAAATGGTTGGTGGTTTCCAAGAAAAAGGATAGGGAAAAACATTGTCGAGGAAGCTATTGATGTAGAGAGAGCTCTGGTGGAGTGTGTGCAGGGTGTCACAGTGGGGATTGTAACTGTTGATGGCAATAACAAAAATCAATTCAACCAGAGATCCATTTCGACAACCTCTGTTTAGATATGGTGTCTCCCTTAAATTGTTCCGTTATGGAAAAAATTAGCTTTGGTGACTCTCTGAAATTCTTTGTCCTCTCAATGTAAAAGGCTTCAGACATCCAAGGTATGAAGCATTTGCATCTCGTTTTTTCTCATGAGGCTTCAGGAAGAACAATGGGAGATGGAGGGTTGATTCAAATGGAATGATGTAACTATTTTAGTCAGGAATTTGAGATGTGATCTTATGATAACTTTATTCTTGAAAAATGCATATAGAGGGTGTGCCATGAGGGCCCTAGTTCTCCTGCTCGTCGAGCAGATGTGATAGTGACGAGGAAAGCCACCTTCATGGAAAGGTGTTGAGGTGAACACGTCACTTATGGTTTAAAAGGGGCCCCCATATTAGGTATTGTAGCACCAGATTGAGGTCCTGCTCTGGAGAAAAAGTGTGGCACTTGGAATTCTGATTCATCGCAAATAGATCTGTGGTTGGAAATCCCCATTGTTTGAATATGCTTTACAGTACCTAGTGTCCATTTCCCACTCATGGTCCTGGGAAAATTTTCTGCTCAGTTCATTTGCAGTGGTGTTTTATCATCCTGGAGGTAGGCAGCTCAGATGTCGATGTTGTGGCAAATGCACCAATTCCATGGTAGGATGACTTTCACGCAGACAGAGTATGACTGTGCCCCTCCTTGGCATTTTATATAAAACATACAAGCAATGTTGTTTGTCAGTACCTTTATGGTCTTGTCCCTGATAATGGGAGCATGCATTACAGACTGCCTGTAGCTCCAGTAGGTTTATGTGTAATGTTGATTCCGATGGGGACCAGCAGCCTTGGATCATGTGGTTGTGCCGGTATGCTCCCCAACCTAGCAAAGAAACATCCGTAGTGATTATCATTGATGGAGAGGTCTGTTCAAAGGGAACTCCTGTGAAGATGTTGTGTGGTTAAGTCCACCAACATAGAGAAGTTTTACTTTCGTTGGCATCATAAGAAGTTAGTTTATACTATGCCTGTGTGGGATATATACTGTTCTGAGACAGCCCTGCAGGCATTGCATGTTTGACGACGAATGTTGTTGCTGACTTGTGGCCTAAGAGTTGCAGGCAAGTCCTGGCTGATGTTTGTGGGCTGACTTGTGTTGCTGCAAATAGATTGATTAGAGTGGTAAATCTGCCGGGGCAATGAGGCTGTAGCTTCCAGAGAATTGAGGTAGGCCTCGATGAACTCCAGTCTCTACACAGGTATGAACATTGATTTTTGTTCATCTATTTGTAGACCTAGCTGCACAAAAAGAGCTACTGTCTTTTGGTTCACTTCTAATGCTTCTTTTCGAGTCAAGACTTTGAGCAAATAATCATCCAAGTAGGAGAACTCCTTGTCTGCAGAGGTGAATGGTCACTACGGCGAGGACTTTTGAGAATACTCATAGATCTGTAGACAATCCGAAAGGAAGTATTTTGTACTGGAAATGATTTGTTCCCAGAGCAAACCTGAGAAACCTCCTGTGTGAGGGATGTATTATTATATGGAAATAGGTATCTGGGAAGTCGAAGGCCAAGAACCAGTCCCCTTGTCTGAGTGCTGGAACTATCGTGGCTAGTGTGACCATCCTGAATTACTGGGTCTTCATGAACTTGTTGAGTCTTCTTAAGTTGAGAATGGGTCTCCATTCTCCAATTTTTTTCTGGGTTAGAAAATAATAGGAGTAGAAACTCTTTCCTTTGTGTTGTGTTGGTACTGGTTCTCCTGCACCCAGGTGTCTGAGGTGGTTTACCTCCTGTCATAGTAGATGTTCTTCAGAAGAGTCCCTGAAGAGGAACGGGGAGGAAGGGTGGTTAAGAGGATGGAGGTAAAGTGGATGGAATAGCCAGTTTTGTATAATTTTGAGTACCCCTTTGTCTGACGTGATATTTTGCCATGCTGAGTGGAATGGAGTCAGACAGTCTCTGAATGGGTGGGTGGTGTTGGATAGTTCCAGCAATAGAAGATGTGGGAGGTGTGTCTGGTCCTCGGCCAAACCCTCAAAACTGTTGTTTAGAGGGAGGTTGTTGGGACAGCAAGGGCTGAGAAGGATGAGTCTTTATCTTGCAGGTCTCTGCCTCTGCCTTTTTGGGTCATGTTCCCTCTGTGGCTGGATATAGGACATAGATCTGGATCTTTGGGCTGAATAATATTTGCCCTGTTTTTTCTTTTGTGTAGGCATGCGTATGTCCAAAGATTTGAATGTCACTCTGAAGTCCTTCAATGTGTGAAGGGACTCATCAGTCTTGGATGCAAAGAGATTGAGGCCTACTCAAGGGAGAGTCTCAGTGGTTGCTTGCACCTCTTTAGGAAACCCCAAGAGGAGGAGCCATGAAGTTCATCACATTACTATGGCCACAGCTATGGAATATGCCACCAAGTCTGTGGAGTCTAGTAAAGCTTGTAGAGCCCCTCTGAGCTAGTAATTGATCCTGGGATATATTGGCTTTAAATTGTTCCTTTTTATCCTCCAGTATGTGCTCAATAAAGTCAGATATTTCTGAGTAATTGGAATGATTGTATTTGGCCATTAATGTTTCATAATTTGTGATCCTAAACTGTAGGGTCATATGAGGTGGATCTGGAATGGTGTTGTTTGCCCCACTCATTCATGGCCTCTACCACCAGAGAGTTTGGTGTAGGGTATGAAAATAGAAATTCCATCCCTTTCAAGGGAAGATAGTATTTTTATCCACTCCTTTGCACTTGGGCAGAATTGTTGCTGGTGTCTGCCAAATGGTCTTGGCTAGATCCATAAGAGAATCGTTTATAGGGAGGGCAATCTTGGGAGAGGTTGACTTCTGGAGGATGTCCAACAACTTATACCGGGACTCTGCAACCTCTTCCACGGTATCTCCAATGAGTCTGCAATCCTCTTGAACAATTCCTGGAACTGTTTAAAATCATCCCCGGTTGTGGGTAGTGAAGAATAATAGCTCTGTCCAGAGAGAAGGATGAAAAATTGGCACCTGGGGTGACTTTCTGATCTGAAGTCTGCTCCAGCTCCTCAACTGCCTCTTCTGGAGGTTCAGAGAGTGCAGGTACAGAGGATGATGGAGAATGCCTCAACCTTTCTCTGTGTGGACTGGAAGGTTTAGGGTAGTGTTGGCGGTACACTGTCAATGGGCCCCAGTAAGGCCACTGAGGTGGAAACAGTATTGGTGGCAGCATCCAGGGGTGTCTTTACCACCCTTGAGTTTCAGGTCTGGGGTGGTATTCCGATGCTATAGTATAGCTGGTCTGGTAGATGTGTTTATAGGTGAGGAGTGATTGGAGGAGCAGATTTCAACTTCATCTTCATCATCCTCATGGCTGGATAAAGGAGGAGCTGATCTAAGTAGTGTGGTAAGAGGACTTGGTACGGAGCACGCTGGCGTAAGATCGGTATCTAGGAATGGGGATTCTGGCACCAAGGAGATCAGAATATCTTTGTGGTGCAGAAATTTCTGCAGTACTGAGAGCATCGGTACTGAAGAGGAAGTTATCCGCGATACTGATGCCTTTAGCGCTGTCGTCGGTGCTTAGGGTCATGCGCTATGTGCTGTAGAGCTGGAAGATGGTGCCATAGACTGTAGCACTACTGAGCTGCTCAGCGCCACATGTTTGAGCAGCTCCAGCAGTACTGAGGCAGGGACTGTAAGTTTCCCTTTCTTGCCCTTATCGGAGCTAGCCCACGTAGGGTTTTTGGTTCATACAGTACCCATGGTACCAGATGGTCCCTCTACCTCAGAGGTTGACAGTCTCGGTGCGGACAGTACCGGAGTGGTCTGACAGGCCAGGGAACATCTCTTTTTTGTGTATTCCCGAGACGGGACGGTGTGAGCCTGTTTCTTTGTTGCCTTTTGGGGGAAGTGCTCCTTCCTTTGAGACAGTGGTAGGGAACCTCTTTCTGATGTCACCATTCGGGACTGGTGCCCAGGAGGGGTCTCTGAGCCAGGATCCGATGCCAGGCACAGAGACTTCTCTAGCATGAGGAGTTTGAGCTGTATGTGTCTCACCTTCCTGGCACAGGATTTCAAATGATGGTAGAGGGAACATTCTGAGGAATGTGTGTGTCGCCAAGTCAACAGACACCAGACACTGTGAGTGCCTGTCAGAGACTGGGATAGATGACCAACAAGTGAGACAATGTTTAAAATCCAGAGACCCGGGCATGCCCCTTGGAATAGGGTTTCTCCCATAAGGGAGGGTACCTATACTGTACTAAGGGGTATACTGATAACTGAAACGTAAATGCCTAAGTTAAATGAGATTTATTTTTTTAAGAAAAAGGAAAATAAAATAGGGAAGAGACCAGGTAGGAACTATGAACTAAGTAAGTAGGTCCTAATTGATACTCTAAAATTAATCTAGATTAAAGACAAAGCTCAGAGGTGCTGCCAAGTGCTCCATCTCAAGCCAAGGGCAGTAGAGAAGGAACTGAAGGAGAGTTGGCTGCACAGTGCTACGTAACTGCCTGAGGCAACGTGAGATGGGGACAGCGCATGTGCAACCCAACCAGGCCCTGCAACTAAAAATCAGTCAGAAAGGAATCTGTAAATTACAATTTTTATGGATATGATGGCTTTGAATATTGGAAAAAGAGGCCAGTAATGATCAAATTATACAGTCATTTTATTACTAGATAAATCTTTAGTGGTTACCCACAAATAAGAGTTACTTTTAGCTTTTCCAATAATCACAAAACAGCTTTTATGGTAGAATTAAATACTAAAAAAATGAAACTTTTATATAAGAGAAAATTTTTACTCCGTCCATTGGCGCTGTTTGATTCTTTAATTGTTGCTTGGATAATAATAAATACAGCTGACACTGAATTCCACCAGGTGTCACTATAAAACAAGCATAGGAATGATTTACTTTGTTTCGAATTCTAACCTGAAACGTTACAACTGCTGGGGAGCTGCATTCTCAAGTGGAAAAGCCCTATGTCCTCTCCGCTCAATTACCTGACACAAAAAAACCGTGCAATAGGGATTTCTTCAATTAGCAAGTATATTTAGAAGCCAACCTATTGAAAAATTATTTATCAAGCTTGGTTTTACAAAAGTGTCAATAAATAATGTTTCATTTTATGTTAACAGCCATACTACTTATTCAGGGTACATTCCACTGCCTTTTACACAACTGGCATTGGCTTAGCAAAGGAGCAGAGGACAACTAGATGATTTAGGCATAACAGGTATTTAAAATTCTTCTATTAAAAAGGTGTTCTCTCTCAAGAAAGTTACTCTAACCATGACAGACGCACTTATTTTCCCTTTTAAATTCAATGTGATGTATGTATGCTAGGGAAGTTTAGGCATATTTAAAAAAAAATCAGAAAAGCGAAATACCTCAGTTGAAAAGAACACAGGCTAAAAAGCAGAGGTTTTCTATTAGTGTGACTAAGTGCATTTGCTTCAGGGATGGTGGTAACTAATTATTTATACTAGATTTAAGAATACAGGGCAATTCTGGGAAAAGTCATATTTTAGTCATGTGCAAGTTTCATCAGAGCATGATTTTAAATGCAAATTGAAGACTGGTGACAGGTGAGGGGCCCAGCGCAGGAGAGGTGGGAGGAGGGCAAGCTGGAGTGGGAGATGAACTGGTTATACACTTTAGCCTGTGGAAACAACCAACTGTACAATCCTCTAGTAATAATTTTGTGCTTTATCCAAAACCATAAGCTTTTAGGCACTGATTCCATTTCTTTTCAGCAGAGTCCTGGAGCATGTGCTTAAATTTCAGCCATGTGCTTAAGTCCCATTGACTTCAGTAGGAACAAAGCATGTGATTAAATGCTTTGAGGACTGGATAACACCTTCAGTAGAACAAGCATCTCTGGCCTAAGTCTTAAAACACCTTTAATTCTGCACTTTTTGATTATTTCATTAGACACTGCTGGTGTTTAATATGTGATTTATGTAGCCATATAACTGAGTTATGCTGTGTGCTACACTCTTTCAGAGAGAGGAGTCGTTCTTCCTGCCTCTTATGTTTTTCTCCAAGAGGTAACAATTGTTATAGATATATCTGGTGAAGTCTTTATTTGATGTGAGTTCAACCACATTTGAAGCATCATGGAAGTAAGCCCTCAAATGTGGTTGCAACGGCCAGGAAGTGGTTTACATTCAAGTTACAAGCTTCTAATTAACTAGGAACCACATAACAAAACAATAGCTTTGCTGCATGACAAGACTTCTGAGTAGTGACATTTTTACAGGATGTATTAACCACATCAGCCTGCACTAATATGGCCATTAAAGGGCAGGAAAAACCTCAGTAGGTAACAAAACAAAAACACTTCGTTTTCTGGTTTTTCCATTTAATTTAAAAAGAGTTCAAGCTGCACTTGATATGACTAAGAGCTTTCCCCTTTAATCTACACCCAACATTAAGTTCTCACGATGTCAGCAGCTGCTGTGACTGTTTGAGATGGCTGAGGCTTGAGATGTTGCTTCCAGGTCATGGGAACCCTGCAACATTTGTAATTAATGAAGTAGTGATAACAACCTGCCGTTCCTTTTGGGGCACTGCATCACTATATCTGCCATGCAAGTTGCCATTCCTACAGTGCACTGACAATTACCAATAAACTACTCTCATCATTGCCTGCTGGACACCAACGAGGTTCATAATAGAGGCCCATTAGAATTTTGTGAACAGTACAGAGGAGGAAGACAGGCTGTATAATAGACCTTATAGATGGAAAAGATCTATTTGATCAGCTTATTAATGCACCTGCCAGATTAATTTGGAGTAATTATTGTTTTGCTCTAAAATTTAATACTTGAAATCTGGAAATTTAAGAAACTTGTTCTAAGTTAATGATCTCCCACTATCCAAAGATACTAATGCCACATTTGTTGAAATAATTAAAGTGATCTTATGTTTATACAGTACCTTTGATCTGGAAGAATCCCAAAGTACTTTATAAACTGATTTTACAAACCATATATTGCATAGGAATCACTTTATTCAACACTGAAACAAAGCCATTTCTGCATCAATTGTTTAACAGCTCAGCAACAGCACACAACAATGCAGTGTTATTGTGATGCTGGCAGAACAGGTACTAGTTTATGCCAGAGTGCCAAGCCAATTCATTTGTGTAATAGCATGGATCAGAGTGACAGTTAAATGTGTAAGTGTGTTCTTGGTGTTTAAACTTCATGAAAACGAGGGAGATGTTACTTGAATTGTTTTCACTTATCTGAATCCCATTCTAATGTAGTAGCAAACATTACATCATGTATATTAAATGACCCATCAAACAAGCAAGAAACTTGTGGGACGCAAATGAACAGAAAAGTAATAATTTCAAAGCAAGTGGTCATTCTGTGTGATGTTGGAGGTCAAAGACAAAATGCATTCCTCACTCTCCTTCATCAAAGGAAAAGCCCACAGTGTAGTGACATTGTCTGCTTTTTTTCTGTGAGAAGAGTCTAGAAGTATGGATTCAAGGAAAGACCCTGCATCTCTGGACTCTTACACGGAAATATATCAGATGCAAAAAGTGTATTCTCAGGGACAATCTGGGTACCCTGAAAAGACTTTTGAGAAACTGGCAATTTATTACATCACTGCAACCATTTGGAATTACAAAGTGTGACTCATCTGTGTATATTTAACCTGCTTTAACCTCTCAATAACTCTCCCTTTCTTTTCTTAACTAGTAAACCTTTAATTAGTTTACTGTAGAATTGGCTTCCAGTATAGTCTTTGGTGTAAGACTGAGAGCACCAACTGATCTGGGGTAAGTGACTGGCCTCTTGAGACTGAGAGCAACTTGATGTGGTGTGATTTTTGGTTTCAGTGACCATTTATCACGAAGCTCAGTTTCTGGATGGCAAGATAGACGGGAAAGTCTAAGAGGCGCGTCTGTGACTCTGTAGTAAGATTGATATAGTGATGCACAAGTTCACATTTGTTACTACCTTGGTGAAATCTAATTATAGAACAAACCACAGGCTTGGGGTATCTGCCGTTTTCTGACATCTAACAGGAGGTTGGCCCTCACAGTTGTGAGCCATTCCAGACAGCTCACAGTTATCACTGTGTTAAGGAAAAAAATTCTTCACACTGTTTTGATTGTGGTATCATTACCATACCTCCATAATCAGACTGGTTATGATCAGACACAAGAGAAAACTTTAAGTAGGCAAAATGAGGCTATTCCCAGTTAGAATGGGAGTGGGGTGCTGGCCTGCTTTCAATAAATAGGAGGTCTCTAAGGTATTATATGGCCCCTCAGCATATTATCCGATTTCATCACAAATCACTAATGTATTTATCCTCACAATGTCCCTGTGAATTAGGGAGGTGTTGTTATCCCCATTTTACATATTGGGAACTGAGACAGAGAGGATAAGGGATTTTCCCAAGATCACACAGGAAGTCAGTGGCAAAGCAGGGACTTGAATCAAGGTGGCTAATGCCCTAACTACTGGACAATCCTTCCCTTTTCAAGCTATATTGATG
Organism: Mesoclemmys tuberculata; assembly: GCA_007922155.1. NCBI lineage: Eukaryota > Metazoa > Chordata > Testudines > Chelidae > Mesoclemmys > Mesoclemmys tuberculata. The sequence continues at coordinate 23,475,263 of ML675603.1, forward strand.
AACTGAGAGTGGCAGGATGCATGCTTTGGGATATGGATCCAGGGCCGCTACCTGTATTTTCATAACATTTGGACTCGGATTCTTATAACAATTAGCTATAGGAAGCCCAGATTATTTTTTGTGTCTAATTGCAGGGGATTGTCTTACTCCTTCTTGCACCATGAATACCAAGTCCTCTAGATACCTTAGTAAGCTCAGCTAGTGAAAGTTTTAATCAATTTCAACAGGTAATCATCCAACTTTTGAGAGTAACTATGATCTAGGAGATATGGCTACTAAGGCTCTATATAGTATACCTCAGATGGGTAGGTCTAGGGGACGAAGTGAAGGAAATCCTAAGAGACTAGCATTATTCATGGCAGACATACCCATATAGCAATCTATGAAATCAAGAGTGTCTGAACTAATGTACTACAAGAAATGAGCACAGTATGAGAACCTATATGGAACAGAATAAGCCAATAAGGGGTGGTCAGGATTAATCAAGCTTGATCTTGGTCAATCTTTTTGGCTAGCCAGCCCAGGATGGGAAAGGGTAGAAAAAGTAACCATGGAAATCCAACCAGGGAAGTGACAGAACATCTGGACTCCAAGCCTATGAGTGTGAATGCTGGGGACTGAATCTGATCATCTTCTTGGGACTGGGTTTCAAACAGGTCTGATTCTAAAAAGAACCACTTTGATGCAATATGATCAAAACTTTCTGGATTAGCTCTAATTCTACCTAATTCGGCTCAGGACAGCTGAGACAGCTGGCCATGGATTTATGTGACACTGAGGGACAGTTCCAAGTGCAGAAGAACTTATCTGACTTTTCTGTTTAGGCTTTTGCATCTTGTTCTGCCTAGGAGGGTGAGAAACATCACCTTGATTATTTTGTCACTCTTCATATAAATGGCTACAATTCCCAAAAAATAGCACACTCGTCATGGCAACATGCAAAACAATGGAGAGTGGTTTTAAGGTGTTGTTTGATCTTCCGGTCAAGAAGTCCTTTGGTGAAAGTCCACCTAATTGACTACGATCAAAATCCTTTCTGTGTTAACCTGATCCTATGATGAAGGAAGGCCAAGTCAATCTCACAACACATCATCATCAGTGAGCCCAACTCCAAAAGAGTTTGAATCTTAATTTTCAGAAAAAGGAAAATTAAGGTGGGATTTTTCAAGCCAATGGAAATTGAGTTACACTCAGCCCCCTAATGCACTTTTGAAAGCCTAAGCCTTACTTGATATAGAAGATGCTTCGATAGCCCAAGAAACAGACCTTCATTCTGCAGATCTTTGCACTGTGCACATCAGGAAGTCCCATGGTGCTGTCTTTCCACAAGAAGAATGAGCAGAAGCTATGTATTGGCAGAAATGAGGTTAAGCATTAGACTTGTGCAAGGAAGAGAAGTAAACTTCAAGCCCCTGGTATGCCCTTTTCCTTACACACACACACAGTAAAAAAATGAAACAGAGGTAGGTGAAGAATGGGCTTAACAAAAATCCTCTGGCTGTATTTCTATTACTAGAGAGGAGTAACTTTCTATCTGCAATATAATGCGCTTTAATTGAGGCTTGCAACCCACTCCATTGCATATCCTGCTCATCCTTTTTATAGTTTTTGCTACATTCAATACATGTCCAGTGCAAGATCACGCTCTGATTACGAAAAATGTTTGAACAATATGTCTTGTAAACAGTTTGACATATGTCAGAGAGGAACGGTGTGACCTGTGAAGACTAAGGCCATGTCTAACAGAGTTAAGTCGCCTTAAGTTATGTTGATGATCATAAGTCATTTTAATAACATCAGTTCAGCATGTCCACAGATTGCTCTTTTTGTCAGCAGAGCACATCCACAGTCGTTGCTCTTGCATAGCCCACTGTGCAAGTCGCCACCTTCTGTCACCCTCTGCTGCTGTAAGCTATGGGAATGGATTGAGGTGCATCATGGGAACATGCTTGTCACCCTGTGATGCAGTTCTTCCTGTCCCATCATTCCATGGGCTTCCAGCTTCATTTTGCTCCATTTATTAACAGCCTCTGTAAACTGCATTCATGCCGTATCTGCCTGACAGCATGAATCCTGAATTGCTGAACATTGTGGTGATAAGCATTATGAACACAATGTGACTAGTCCTGCAGTATTTCAGGAGCAGTAAGACAGAGAGTGAATCAGTGATGCTTGCTCTCCTGTCTGCCATGGAAAGCAATAATTCAGGATTGCTTCTGGTAGTCATGAAACAGCTTACCACAGTGGACCTTCAGTACTGGGCTTGGGAAACAAGCCCTGAGTGATGGGATCGCGTCGTAATGCATGTGTGGGATGATAAGCAGTGGCTGCAGAACTTTTGGATGTGTAAATCCACCTTTCTGGATCTGTGTGCAGAGCTCAGCACGGCACTGCAGCACAAGAATATGAGACAGAGAGCTGCCTTCACTGTGGAAAAGCAAGTGGCTATCACTATGTGGAAGCTGGCAACTCCAGAGTGCTATCAAGCAGTCGCAAATCAAGTTGGAGTTGGAAAGTCCACCATGGGGGTTGCAATGATGCATGTGTGCAGGGTCATTAATCACCTCTTGCTATGAAAGACTGTCACTCTTGGTAATGTGCAGGAAATAATTGATGGCTTTGAGGCAATGGGATTCCTCAACTGCGGTGAGGTGATAGATGGAACGCATATCCCAACTTTGGCCCTAGACCATCTTGCAGTGGAGCATATCAACTGAAAAGGCTACTTCTCCATGGTGTTGCAGGCACTGGTAGCTCTCCAGGGCCATTTCACTGACATCAACGTGGGGTGGTCAGGGAAGGTGCATGATGCACGCATCTTTTGGAACAATGGACTATGTAGAAAACTGCATGCTGGGACTTTCTTTCCAGACCAAAAGATTCCAATGGGGGATGTAGAAATAGTGATAGTGATCTTTGGAGACTCCAGTTAACCTTGCTCCAATGGCTCATGAAGCCTTACATTGAGAACCTGGACATCAGCAAGAAGCACTTCAACAGGCGCTGAATGACATCTGAATGTGCCTTTGGTCAATTAAAAGGGAGCTGGCTCTATCTTTTTGGCTAGTTAGACCTCAATGAGGAAAATATTCCCATAGTCATTGCAGCCTGCTGCTCTCTCCATATTAGGGAATCGAAGGGACAGAAGTCTCCCCAAGTGTGGACCGCTGAGGCTGATTGGTTGGCTGCAGATTTTGTGCAATTAGAGGGGTGCAGTGGGAGGCTATCTGAATCAGAGAGGCTTTGAAGGAGCATTTTGACAATTATTCCCAGTAATGTGTGTATATGTGATGGATTGGGCCAGACATGTTTACTTGCCACCTTGAATTATCCCTGTAGTGCTTGCTTCATGAGTGTTAATTGCAAGGAGCAAATATTCCTATCTATAGGCACTGTATTTCAATGTTAGCACTGAGCGAGGTATGTATGTACTTCACAATAAAGACTCATTTAACTTCAAAGACTCAAGTTTAATAACAGGATCAAACACAAACTTTTGGTCAAACTGGGGACATGACAAAGAAGAACAGTCTCACGGTTAGGGCTCTCCTAGCTTTCTTTGGGAAACCAGTCCCTAGGCATGGAGTGCACAGGGTACTGTGAGGAACCAGGAACACCCAAGGAATGCAGTAGGGGAGTCTAAGGAAGTGTTCTGTAGTGGCTGGAGGGGCAGTCTGGATCCAATATGCTCAGATTGAAGGTTAATGAGGAACTTCAACATCTCTGTCTGGCCTTCCGGGAGCTTTATCATTCACTGCTGCCACTGTGTCCTTTCCCAGCTACCCAGCCTGAATCTCTCATTGATTGTCTCCCTCTGTGCTCGTTTCCCTATGTGCAGTATCGGTTGACTGCAGTACTTCGTGAAACATATCCTCCTTATTCCTCCTAGGTCTGTGCCTTACCTGTCAGAGGCACTCCGCCAGCGTGGAGGAGTGAATCTTCAAGAGCACATTTGCAGAAGGTATAGTAAAACAGTGAAGAGACAGTATTTTGAGTGCTCTCATAGCCATGAATCACAAAAGTTACACACACCTCTTTCTCATTATCCCTTGCCCAGCACATAGGTCAGCATGAGTCCCAAATATGGTGAGTTTGCGGGGGGGATGGGCAAGGGAGAGAGGGCAAGAAAGGACAAAGGGTGGTTTGCGAAGGGGGTTACTATAAGTGGCTAGGGAGCATATTCTGAATATTGGTGCCCTTTTCCACTTGAACCCGATATCTCACTCCTAGGGATGTAACCCAGGATACAAGGGTGCATCTCCTACATGCATGTGGATTCAGGCCAGCTCTGTATGCTGCTCACCAGTGTGCCACGCTGGGCCCTGCAGAAATAATTGCTGGTTGGCTTGGGCAAGTTTCCTACAGCAGGGGAGGGGGAGGAAATAAGGCAGCTGTCCAAAGGAACCTTTGGCAGAGGATTGCAGAATATCTTCAGGAAAGTTTCCTAGAGATCTCTATGGAGCATTCCCAGGACACCCTATGTACATTAACAAACTTTTCCACCGTGGTCCCACTGCGTAGATGGATAGGCTCTGTTCTTGATCTCTGTCCCTTATCCCTCCTTTAACATATAACATAGCACATGAGAGCTCAATCTCCTTTCACTGTGCAGTTTCAAAGCACTTACCAAAGTTCCCCTCTTCTGCATCCTGCATGCCAGAGCTGGCATGCTGGGACTGGCTAGATGTCTCTGGAGTGGAAAAGAGGTCCTGACTTGCCACGCCACTGGACAACCCTCCTGTGTGTTCCAGATTGCCCTCCATCTCCACTTCCTCGTCCATCACTTCCTTGTCTAGGTTGAGTCCGCTGGCCACTGACTCCAGTCCCCCCAAAGTATCCACGGGGCTCCTGGCAGTGGAGGTGGGTCACTGCCGAGGTTGGCATGCTGCTCCCTATAGAAGCGCATGTCTTCAGTGCCGCACCAGAGCGATGACTGACCTCTCATGCCTTCTAGTACCCCTGCCTCAGCTCCTTGATTTTAGCACGAGACTGAGTGTCCCTGTCGTGTCCCTTCTTGTCATGCCACTTGCAATCAGCCCGTATTGAAATTCTTACAGCTGGTGCAAAACTACAACTGCACAGCCTCCTCTCCCTATATACTCTGCAGATCCAACAACTCTAGTGTGCTCCATGTGGAAGAGCATCTAGTGTGTAATGTTGTCATGGTCTGTTGAGAAAATGCTATGTGAACTGTGCACACCAAGCAAACAGGAAAAGGAATTTCAAATATTCCCAGGCCTTTAAATGGGGGAGGAGCGCATACCTGCGTACCTTCAGGGAAGCAGAGTTCAAACTGTAGACCAGAGCGGTCATGACTGGCATTGTAGGACACCTCCTGGAGGGTAGTGAGGGTGACATAAGCAAGCGCGGTGTCTACACTGATGCTGCATCACTCCAACTATGTTGTAAAAAGCTCTATGCTGCTTGTCAAGGTGGTTTTATTTTGTCCATACAGTAAGGGAGTTGCATTGTTGAGAGGATCTCTTCAGTGTGTATAGCTCCACTGTTCTGGTGACAAAAGCTGACTTTTATTGACAAAACTGTTTAGTATAGACAAGGCCTGAGTAGTGTTACACCTACACCAGTCAGTGAGAATTTTTTCCAGGCTATTCCATAGCTCCAAGGAAAATATCGAGTTCAATGTCTCATTTTGGAGACTTAAGTTAAAAGTGTCACCTCACACCTTTAAATTTGGTTTCTATCTATGTCTGTGGTCACCTGACAGTCTCATGCCTATGGAGACTTGTAGTCCTGAATGCAACACTCCTCATGGGAAAAGACCCTTTCATCCATGCCCTTTTGCTTGAGAATCCCAAGCAGGGAAGTCTTCAGACATACTTCCTTCCCTACTTTTTCTCTAGAGGTTGAAAGAACATTACTTACTTTTCAGCAAGTATGGTTCTTGCAGGTGTGTGGATCCCACTGAAAATGCACATAAGCCACATCAGTATGAGACTGGACATTTTTGCATAGTGGTGTCTGTTGGGGCTGTGCACACACCCTGTACCTCCTCATGTTCCCATGCAAGGGCATAAAGCTTGGGGGGTTGCTGAAGCCTCCCTCTGTCCCCTTGCAATTCAAAGCGTCTGGGAGCTTCAAGATGGTGGGATTTAGGGCATCACTTGAATGACTCAAACTGTGATTAATGCCAAGTGGCCTTTGAGAAAACTGAATGCCAGTCTCACCTGTTTCAGGATCTTTGGTATCGGTGCCCTAACTGGGTCCAAACAATTTGAAGCTTCCCATATGAAAAATCTTTTCCACTTCAAGAAGTCAGTCTTCCTGATAGAGGATTTTCTGCTTTGCATGAGAATTTTTTTGAACCTGCACAGAGCAGTCTCTGTACTGCTCAACCAGCCAACATAGAAGCCACCAGTCATAATGGTTGAGGGTACAAGTGCAAGATCTGATTGTGATTCTGGGATATTATATCTGGCAGTCCAAGTCTGACATCCAAAAGTGGCTTGGCCAATAAAGGGCTATCAAGATGACTGTACCCTTGTCCCCTGATCTTGGATAGTATTCTGGGCATCAGGGAAATTGGTGACACAATATGAGGTCTATGATAGACTCCTTCAGTGACTGCTTGTGGTTAGACACTACATGCCTGCTTAAAAGGTCTTCCAGGTGTTGCTGACCCCTGGAAACTGTAAAGCCAGTGGGTTTAATCTCTGTTGTTGGCACTTCATCCATTGTCTGATGGCTTCCTGATAGAGAGGGGATGATCAGATGCCTTCCTGTTTATTTATATAGTTCATCACTGACGTGTTCTCTCTCAGGATCTGCACCTTCGAGTTGTGCTGAACAGTCAGGAATGCTATGCAGACTAGTCTGATGTCCCTTAACTCCAAGAGATTCACGTGTAATCTTAGGTCATCATTGTAATAATCTTGAGGATTCATTAAATCAACTATTGAATGAGTAAGGAACAGAACTTTAATAACACAGACAGGAGTGATTCCCAGGTGCGTAACTGGGAGCAGCTATGTTATATCTGATGTAGGGCACATCTCTGCAACATTGTCTGACATGTGCAGAGTGGAAGGAGGTTGTAAAACATCCATTCTTAGAGTCCTGCTTTCACGTACTTGCTGAAGGCTTCAAGGCACTGTCCTTTGTCTGTGCTTTCAGTTGCAAATGCAGTTTTCCTAGAAATCTTTGTAGTTTCCAAACTCATTCACCACTTCTGACATCATGTAACAAACTTGAGGGTTCATTAAAGAATAAACTATTGAATGAGTAAGGAATAGAACTTTAATAATACAGACAAGAGTGATTCTCAGGTCTGCAGCTGGCAGCAGCTGTGTTAGATCTGATGTAGAGCATATCTTCCAATTCACCCAACTGTGTCTAAATCACAATCTTCTACAAGCATATCTCTACATCCTGAGGTCATTTTCCTTATGCATCTGCAGGAGGTTCACATGGGCACCCCAACTGCATCCCTGAAGCATCTGTGATAAATGTCACAGTTTAGGAGAGAACAGAGAAAGGGACTTCTTTTGGTACATTCAGTGGGGCCACCCACCTAGTTAGTTCTCATAAGACCTGGGGCAGGACTGTGACATTTTTGTCTATACGGTGTCTCAACAGGGTGTACGTGGACCTCACCTATAGGTGTAAGGGGTGATGGTCAAGTCTGGGAAGTGGCATCATATGCATGCATGACAACTGTGGTACGCCAGCCCCCCTCTCTGGCGCTCACCCACTGGCAACAGTCTCTGTAGGCAGTGGGGCCTGAGGTAATCCCACCCCAGTCCGGGTAAGTCTCTGGATCTTCCCCTCTCTTTGGCCCCTCCCTACAGGGCAAGCGGGTGCAGGCCTTACTGTAGGCCTGAGGGGCTGTCTCCCCAACCTCACTGGGGAGGGCAGCTAGCCTGTTTGTGCCAGTGGCCCAGCGGGGTACCTGTTCTTCCTGTAGGCTGGGGGGCCAGGATCAGGGTCTCCTCTGCTCTGCTTCCCCAACAGTAGAAACCTCTATCTCCAAACCAGGGGAAATCTAGCAGCTCCTTCCTCTCCTCCCCCCAGTCTTGAGTGTAGGCAGGGTTTAAGTACACCTGGGAAGGCTCTTAATTGGTTCCAGGTGCCCCTGATTGCCCAGTGTGAGTTTAAGTACACCTGGGTAGGCTCTTAATTGGCTCCAGGTGTCCCTGATTGCCCAGCTGTAACCTCTCTCCTGCCTGTAGGGAAGAGGGCTTTGAGCATTCTAGGGCTCACATATCGGCCCTGAAGTACCCTGCCGTAGCCATCTGGCTTGACTTTACCACACAACATACTGCCTAACAGCCCCAGACACATACACATTGTCATTGAATTAGACTCAGGTCATTGAATAGCAATGGGAGAGACTGAATCTGTCCTCTGACAAGTAGGTGTAAATGGGGGAATGGTCCCACTATTGTGGGAAGTTTCCTGACTCATACACTATTCTAGTGGAATTGGCTAGCAAAAAGATCTCCAATTCCCTTACTTGGAGGCCTGTCTGACCTTGAGGACTCTCCTTTCACTCTCCCATATGACAGAGTCCACTTAACCCCCACAAAGCTGGGCCAAGCATTCCTAGGAGGCTCAATCCCCAAATCTTGTCATGGTAAGGTGACCAGATGTCACAATATTCACAGCTTTTTCTTATATAGGTGCCTATTACCCCTCACCGCCTGTCTCAATTTTTCACACTTACTATCTGGTCACCCTATGTCATGGTCATTTAGGATCGGGACTGGGGTGTTCCTACTCCAGGGTACTCTATTTGCACCAGACACTTCCCTGATCCACTGATCATTACATATAGTTGAAAGCAAATACAATTTATTAAACTACTAATAAAATAATAAGGAAAAAATGGGACAAGTTAAAGGAAACAAGTAACCCCACTCTATGGGCACAGGTAAACCACAAACAACAGTCTCTGGAATATAAGGAAAGTTCACAGTCTGTGAACTCACATGTCCCAGGCCTCCTTTCCAGGTCCTGGCTGTGCTGCGGTGATTCTGTGGGTCGGACACTTGCTCTGGTGGTGGCCACATGCCTTCAGGCTCTAGGTGTCAGGACCCTTCTTCCCAGCATCAGCCCTCCCATTGGAGTTACGATCCCCCTTCAAGTCCAGCCTTATCTGGTGGTGTCTCCCTGAACTGGGCCCTCATTGTCCAGGGTCCCCCCTCACTCATCCCAAATGCTCACTGTACTTGGCTCTGGATTGCTCCATCTCCACTCTGCCTCAGTGCTGCTGCCGTTCTGCCTCCAGCTTAGTTCTTTGGTCCCACTGGCCCTGGGGATTGTCAGTCTCAGGGACTTAATTTCTCATTGGCCCTTCCTCTTTCTTTTGGTACTGGCAGAGAGCCAATGAAAAACTCCCATTATTTCAACCCTGTCATCTGCTATGGGACAAGGGACGATTTCTGTAGCTCATAAGGAATCCAAATTGCGATTTCCAAACAGGAAAAGTATGTAATCCAAGGATCCCGTTCTCCTGCTGGGACCTGTCTCTGATCAGACAATTGCTCAGATACAAGTAGATATGGATTCTCTATCTCTCTAAGTACACTGCCACTATTGCCAGGTATTTCGTGAATATTCTTGGTGTGATGGAGAGTCCAAAGGACAGAACTCAATGCTGGTAATGGTTGGGCTCCACTATTTACTGAAGGTACTTACTATAAGCCAGATTGATTGGGATATGAAAAAATGTCTCCTTCAAGTTGAGAGCCATGAACCAGCCTTAAACTTGGAGAGACAGGATGATAAAGGCAAGCATTACCATCCTGAACCTGAGACAGCGTATTTGTTATCTTCTCAGGTATAGGATAGGACAAAGACTCCCTTTCTTCTGCATCAGGGAACACTGGGACTAGATGCCTCTCCTGAACTCTTTTGGTACTTCCTCTCCAGCTCCCAGATGAAGCAAGGAGGTCACTTCTGATTGCAGTAGTCTCTCATGAGAAGGATCACTGAAGGAGGACAAGAAAGGGGGATAGGTGGAGGGTAAAGAGTGAAAATGGATGGGTTAGTCATGGGTGATGATCCTTAACACCCATCTATTTGATGTAAGGACAGATCATGCCCAGCAGAATTGCGCAAGGAAGCTTCCAAATGTAAAGCTTATTAGATTGGATCTGAATTGGCTCCCAATTATGCTGTCAACTTTGCTGGTGAATTCCAATGGTAGGCGTGTTGGCTGAAGGTGAAGGTCAGTGTCCTCTTATGTACCTTGATCTTTTCTTGATCTGGTATTCAGGGTATTTGTGCTTGTAGGATGATGTCTGTGGCCTCAACTGGGCCTACGAGTGCTACAACTTGCGGTACAGTGTTGGGATGCAAATCCCAAGAGATTATAAAGTGATATGAGTCTTCTAATAAGTGCAGAGCACTATATGCCTTCCTGCTAAATAGCTCCATGTCCTCAAAGGGCAGGTCTTCAGTTGTGGTCTGTACCTTCTTTCAAATATGATGCTTGGAGTCCTGCTACTCTACACATCATCACTGTGGTGACCACAGACCTCACCACTCTGTTAGAGGTATTCATTACAGCTTGTAGTGCCACTAGTTGATCTTCCTTTATTATGTCCTTTAGCTCCTTTCTGCCATCTGCCAAGGATCTACATAGGGAGTATGTCAGTATAGGGGAGCCTGTACAAGGGAGTCTAACTGTTGATAATCAAGATGGGTCAATATGATCACAGCCATCAAAGATGAAGGTCATCAAAGAAGTTTTTGAGAACTTCAGAAGGTTTGCACAAGATTGAATTAGCAGGTTTGACATTGTCCAGGTTCCGTCTTGCTGCTATGGATGGTAAAAGGGAACTGAGGGATGGTCATGGTCGCTCTGGTCTTTATGCACTCACACAGGAGCATGAGGAGACACAGTGCACTTGCATAACCTACTGACAAATGTCCAGGCAGAGGCACACCTACAGTGCAATCCATACTGACACTTCCTTAAATTTGACTTTTTTTCATGTCACCAAGACAGGCAGCATGAAATTCCCAACAATAATCTAAAGCTACAGGCAGTGCAGTAATGTAAAATTTGTTAAGAGTAGAAAGAGAAAGGCAGATTAAAATAAAATGGTACTCATAACATGAATTAATAGTCTTACCCTCTGCAAAAACTATTCCAAATAGATCCAATCCACGTCATTACAGAGAATAACTAATCTTTTACTTTAGGCTGGGTCTACACTGATGGCGGCAAATTCGCCACCGTCACATCGATCCACGAAGTGACGCAGGAAAACCACCCCAGTAAGTGGCATAGCGCTCCGTTGAAGGGAGAGCTGTCTGGATGCTGCGCAGAGGAGACGCTGCAAAGTCAACCGGAGATACGCAAGTGATTTACGTCACTTGTGTATCTCCCGTCGACTGCCGCTGAATCGCAAAGGTAAGTATAGACCGGGCCTTACTCAGGAATGTCCATCTTGTCCCTTTCACTCTAACTCTTTGGCCAGGGAACATGTTAGAGACTCTGCCTCTGGTCTTAGGTATCTCATGTAATTCCTTCCTTCCTGCTTTGTGCTTCTGGGATGCCTCATTTGTATCTTGATCAGTCCCTGTGTGACCTCCTCCAGAAATACATTTACATAAATGTAATCTTGGAGAAGTATATGACAGTTTCTTAAGAAATGCTCACTGTATGTGTCCTGAATCCATTCAGGATTAGATTTGCTCTTTTGAATAGTCAGTTGGTGGTTCCTGTTTTTTCTTTATCACCTTCACAACACAGATTCCTTCTGTAGAAGCACATACACATAATAGTTATCTGCTAGCCCCATCCTTGCATCTTATTTCCAAATAAACATTTCCCTTCTCCAAGGGTTATAGGATCTTCGTTCTCTCTTAGCAACCATAACTTTGCATGTTAATTGTCCCAGTCAGAGCTGTTAATCTGAAATTGGCTCATTCTGTCTTTAAAAATACAGGACTCGTATTTTTGTAATTCTCTCCTAGCATTAATTCTGTGCTATAAGAATATGAATTATTGAGAGTTTCACAACAATAGGTCACAGGAAGTTTCTCCATTTTTCTAATCTCTTTCAGTTAGAAAAACCAGTATTTTTGCCAGGTGGATTTTTCTGAATGTATCCAAGTATGATATATTTCATTGCTGCAGTTAAACCTAAATCTAAATCTCAATAATCTCTAAATGACAATTTTTCAGGAGGATAATCACCTAACACAAAATCCTTTAGGTTTAGCTTCCATTGTTTAGCAAAGTTTTTTCCTTGCAGAAGAATGAATTTTTAATTACAGAACATATAATAAAATATGTCTTCTAGAATCTTGAACAAAGGTGTGCCCATAATACAAGCGGTACAGGTTTGCAACAGACATGGGATTCATTTGGTCCAGTTTCCAACAGTAGCCAACACTAGATGCTTCAAAGATAGGCGTAACCACATAATGCACTTAATTTTGCAATACTATACAATACAGGGAGGGAGCTCTTCCAGATCCAGGAGCAGATCAGTTTATGCTTTGTGCACAACATTTGTAATTTTATGGTAACCATCTTAACTGCAGATGTTATGCAAGCACCATAACATATATAATCATAGAAAAAGAAAGTGAACTTAAGTGATCCTCCAGAAAGCCTACTACTTTAGTCATTTACTACATAGTCTGTTACCAGCTCAAAGGCTTGCTCTAGATCAGTAGGGAGGACTGTACATCAGACTGAAGCATGTTGCTGAGTATGACCCTTCTGAGAGCCAGGTCTACTGGAAAGGACATGAAATCCATGGCTAAGTGACTTGGAGATCATGGCTACTCTAGAACATAGAAGTTGTTTAAGAGGGGGAAAACTTAGGAATATAAAAATGTCAGTCCTTCTATTGAGACAAAACTAGGTATTTGCATTTCAAAGACTTTTACATATCAGTTTTGCCAAGTCTGTTCCTGATTTGTATTTTCTATTTTCTACTGTGCACCGGGAAGATACAGTGGAATGGAAATTTCTTCTCCCAAAAACACAACCTTGTGGTTGCTCAACACTGGCTTCTAAACACAAAGAAATGAAGGCCCTGAGAATTATGTCCTCTGCTGTCTCTGACGGGTATCCCATTCTCTGAAGTCTAGCTGGTCCTGTTGCACAAATACTTCATCCAAGATTATAAATTTATGTGGATGACTAGTCTGGCTGGCCTGTTTGCTAGTTTTTATCTGTGTGTTTGGGAGATCCCACAATGAAGGGGAGAATTCACCAGAGCCTTCTGAGGAAGCAGTGGGCATTAAGCAAAACCACCAAGTTCCTGACAGCTTAAATCTTGATTTAAGATTGCATGGGGAGGAGGAGTAGAGACAGAGAGTGTTAATTAATGGGACCCATCATCATGCATAGAAAAAAGGTGGGAAAATGGGAAAAGTTTGTACTGGAGATGGCACCATCTGCCATATGCACAAATGTCTTCCCACCTAATTTCTGAAAAGGTTGGGGAGAGCAGTATCTGAATAGCTCACAGCAAATGAAATGGAGCCCTGGTGCAGATGGCCAGCATAAGGCTCTTAGCACTACTTACAGCCCACATAGGGGACTGCATTGTTGGTCAGCCAACTGAACGACCAAGCAGGGATGTCTATCTTGATGTCCCTCAATGGGACTTCTCTCCTAAGTCACTTTTGAAAATGGAAATTGGATTGCTACGTCACTGAAGCAGTTTTGAAAATCTGACCTGAAGGGCCAGATTTTCAAAGGTATTTAGGCATCTAAAGATGCAGACAGGCTCCTAATGGTATTTTCAAAAGCACCTAAGCAGCTTAAATGCCTAACTCCCACTGATTTCAAATACCTATGAAAATCTGGCCCTCAGGTTGTCTATACAGGGATAAAAAGCCCACAGCTGGCCTGGGTCAGGTGACTCAGGCTCACAGGGTTTATTTAGACTGCAGGGTTGAAAAATCACTGTGTAGACATTCGGACTCAGGCTGGAGCTTGAGCTCTGAGACCCAGCAAGGGAGGAGAGTTCCAGATCTTGGGCTCAGGTCCAAGACTGAATTTTTAGCCTGGTAGCCGGAGCTCTGTGAGACCAAGTCAGCTGATCCGGGCCAGCTGCAGCCATGCCACATGCCTTTTATCCCTGTGCAGACATACCCTAAGTGACTTGGCCCAAGTCAAGCAGTGAATCGGCCCCAGAGACAGGAATAGTTCAGGTCTATCTACTTTCAGTCCTTAGGTGAAATCCTGACCCCACTGAAGTCAATGGGAGTTTTGTCATTTACTTTAACGAGGGCAGGATTTCACCTTCTGTTTTCAGTAAAACAGATTGAATAGGAAGGAAACGTTTCTTTCCTGCCTTTTTATAAGTTAGGCATTGTGGTAACCAGTTACAACTGATATGTCCAAAGATCTATACTCACAACTTGGACCTACCACTGACAAATTAGATCAATCCCACAATAGTCTCCATTTTATAAAATAATCATATATATAAATACGTAATAATTTAAGCATTATTTTCCACCAAGGCCCAATGGAAAGTTAAGTTTATCAGAAATTTCAACTAGTTTAGAATGGATTTATTTTTAAATACATTCAGGTCTCACTTAAAGGACATTGTGGAACACCATAAATCAGCAGAGAGCTAATGTTGATTGGAGAACCTTGCTTACAAAAAAAAAATCTTCAGTTCCTTTTGACATCTCACAGAAAGGCCAGAAAAGATCCTGCATCTCAGCCCACACTATAATTAACAGCTTGGTCTGTTCAGAATCTCGATCAGTTAGCATTCAGGATGCAAAGTCAATTCTGATACATAATCCCCTAATACATCAGATATTTTGTATAATGCTTGACTTATAAGGAACAAGGAGCCATCTAACAAATATTTGGAACTTCATCCAGGTATTTAAAATACTCATATTATAATGTTGAGGAGCTTGCTTGTGTAATATAAAGTTTATACTTATAATTTCTCCAAGGTGTTTTTCATTTTGTATCATCAGTTTAAAAACATCTCAAAAGTGCCAGAGGTTTAAATGAACAACAAATGCTACAAAGGTTAAACAACATGGTTCTATTAAAAACTATCTTCAACCATGGCACTCAGTGACAGCAATACAATACTTTCTTTGCAAAGCAACTAATAAAAATAGGCCATAAATTCATTTATAGGCTAATATTTCTACTACATATATATAATCATAACGTACTTTATATAAACTTTTTCCTGAGATACTTCGGGTAGTTTAATTTTGTTGTATTACTGGATGCATTATCTTTGATGATTGACTTTAAAATACCTGCAAAATATTTTTTTTGTGTGTAGGATGCTATCAATAACACATAAAAAGTAGTAAATGCAAATATATGGCAATGGAACAGCTCTTATAAATGTTGCATTTTTAACCATGTTACACACACTTTAACATCTGTCTCCTTTGGGGAAAAAAAATGAAGCTACAGCTAAAAATCTACAAAATGCAGAAAATATTTCAGGAATGTTAGGGACTGGCGTATAAGATAAATGACACAAAGAAAAAGTCGTAATTCTTATAGGCTAGGTATTGTCTTCAAAAGCAACTGGACATGTTGTAATCAGTTCACAGCATAATAAATATTTCTACTAATCTGTTTTGGAAGAGCAAATGTCTTTTAGAGTTTCAAGCTCCTCTATAAGTTTCTTGTTCTGAACTTCTAGCACAGCAACACGACTCTCCAGACATTTTATGTATTCTTTCTTCCGACGTCGACATTCTTTAGCAGCTTCCCTGCAAAAAGCAGAAGTAAAGAGTGCAAACAAAAAAGCCATTTGCATGCTATTAGAAAATGCAGATTGAAGAAAGCTCAGTATAGCATGGAGACCATGATAGCATTCCAAATTTTGGAACAATTTCCCAAATCAGTCTGAAAACACTAAGCAAAACTGCATTCACAAGGGTCACAAATGTCCCTTCCTCAAGTTCACATGGCAATCTGTAGAATTGCTTCATCTCATGACTTGATTAAAGTTCATAGTAAACAAGGTCCAAGTCAAAGACAGTTATTCTGCTTTATGGCAATAAAGATCTTTGAGGGCCTTGAGTTCCTCAATCAGAGTCTTGTTTTGGTTTTCAAGCACAGCCACACGATTTTCAAGACATTTGACATACTCCTTCTTCTTTCTGCGACATTCTCGAGCAGCTTCCCTAGAACCAATACAAGGCAAATGACTACAGGAACAGCCACAACACGGCAGAGACGGGATAAATGAAATTACCTGCAATCCCTAAAATTCCACAATAAATCAATCATGCATCAGACAACAAGAAACCTAAGCAATAATTGTAGACAACTGCATGATTAAACAGCAACTTGAGACAACAGGAACAACTTGTTAATTATTACAGTTTGCACAGCATCTACAGCATGATGAATGAATTGTTACTCACATGAACTGAGACACACACAGTGGGACAATAATCAGATGATAATGACCTGCCTTCAACTACACTGTTATGGTTAAATTACGGCCTTCATTTCTGAAACCAGCATTTTTTGTTCCCCTCACACCACATTTTGATGTACTTATGCAGCTATCTAGGGCATCATAGTCTGTAATCAAAAAGCTTAACTCCAAATATGTTACAGAACTACCTTTCAGAAAATTTAATGTAGCAGCTCATAGACTCATAGACTCATAGACTCATAGGTCAGAAGGGACCAATATGATCATCTAGTCTGACCTCCCGCACAAGGCAGGCCACAAAACCCTACCCATACACATTTATAACAACCCCGAACCCATGACTGAGTTATTGAAATCCTCAAAAGTGAGATTTGAAGACCTCAAGCTGCAGGGAATCCATTGAGATTAGATCCTGATAGCTGTCAGACTAATGGTCAGACTAAACTCTAAGCATCAACTTAAAAAGACAAAATAACTTGACCTTTCTTTTGCAAAAACTATGAGTTACAGTTAGTTATAGTTCAAAAGGGGTATAATTGTTTTCTTTAAAAACATTCACTTGTACGCATACAATCCTGATTCTTCTTTTTATGCAAAGGCAACCACCCATTACACAAATCTATTCAAAATTCTGTTACGCAAAAGTTAAGCAGCTTGGGAAGGATTTTCACCAGAGGGTGTGGAAACTAGTTCAGAAACTGAAGAGAGAAGAATTAAAAAAAAAGATGAAACAATATGAAAACACAACAATCCTCATGAGTGATTTAAAATGAAGACAGGCAAGACAGCAACACAATATCATGAATGCAATGAGAAAACATGCAGCTATTCAGTAACTCAGGAACAGCTATATGTAGGGGTCTATTTCTTGCTGCTAAGTGCATGCATCTAGTTCCATTGAGGTAAGCAGCAGGTATGCACATGCACAGATGTGAAAACAACACCATTACAAAACTTTCAGAGTAACGCATGAAGAAAGCATGATAGGTCAGCTTATTCTTCGCACCAAAGTATATCCAAAGAAATTTTAAAACATATCCAAAGAGACACAGTGCACCAACTATCTCATATGAAGTTACCAAAATCAAATTATCCTATGGCAGTTTTATTTATTTTGCAAAAACATTTTCCTGCCAGAATATCATGTAACAGAGTCTGCTACTATCATTTCATAGTACAATAAAAGTTTCTTTTACAGCACACACTGGATAGATACTTCATTACACACAACCCAACTTTAAATGTAGTTCATATTTTAAAAATATCAACTATAAAAGGAGAGAATGTAATTTGTGTTACATAGAAAATAACTGCTTTTCATCACACAATATTTTTTATCCTACAGGATTTATACCTTTGATGTATATTTAGTGTAAAGGTTTCCAACCTAATGCAGATATTTGAGTTTCAGACAGCAATAATTTTATGCTTCCTTCCAAAAGGAGCAAGCGGACAGCAACTATACCCCACATGCTGTCTATTGCATCATCTGACTTTGTCCCAAAGAAGGAGAAAGAAGCAGTAGGGCGAGATATGGATTTTAGTTAGAATAATCTGTCTCCACATATGTACAGAGTGTAGTGCAGGGCATCTTAGTCAGAAAGGTGCATAAATATCTGGAAATAGAGTGTGGCAGTTACTTAGACATGCTCACTAGCTTTTCTGATGTTGTACAGGAAGATTTCATTATGGGCAATGTGCCTGGCCTGAAACGTAACCTTCCAAGAGATGAGTCAATGAAAGCGTGCTGGGGAAGCTCAGGACTCAGAGATGTATCTGCTGCGAGGGCTGGGTCCCAATACCTGTACCTGGATACAGGCTAGAGATTTCTGTTTCACTAGCAACTGAGAGCACCAGGATGCTATTCCAAGGGCTAGAATGCTTCTAGGTATGGAGATCTCCAGACTGTCTGTCTGTTGACAGGGTTCTGAAGTGTTTGAAAGGACAGAGATGCAGCCATCCTTCCCAGGCTCTGAAGAGTCCAGGTGACGCACATACAGATATTATGACCACCCTATAAGGACTGAGAAATCATCTCTGAAAGAAAATCAGAGGGGAATGTATTTATACCTGTATGCTAAAGAACAGAATTGTAAATGTAATGTTGAAATCTTATATTTAGATATATTTAACAGCAGCAAAGGGGTGGAGGACAAATGGTTGTTTTGGCCCCTGGAGAAGTGTAGTGTAGTTTGTGACTAGGGGATAAGTACATTAGCAGGATACCACTACAAAATATGACTGGCAATGAAAAGGATAACATTAATATTTAAATTTTCATAATTGTATTTCAGTGTTAACAATCCATGAGGTGAGTAGGACGGCTGATGGCTTTGAGAGTTATTGTTTCAGGCTCTCTGGAGACGCAGGAAGACAATACTGAATTAATTTCTGATCTGTTAATCTTGAAAATGTGATTTTCACAATCATGAAAGCTAGAAACATAATTTTTTTCAATGCAAGCTTAGATTTTGATACACGGTTTTCCAGGAGAGGGTGTTCCTCATCACACAGAGGAAGAAAAGCTATGTATGGCATAGGCAATTATTGGCCATTATACATAAGTGCTATGTAGGTACACACTTGTTGGTGAGGTGGTTTAGCAGCTAAGAATGTTCTGTTCTCCCTCCATCACATCAAGGGCTGCATGATTTAAGATTAAAAATGTATTATAATACATACCTTTGGAGAAGACTAATCTTTGCTGATATTTGCCCTTTACAGCAGTGACTAATAATTACATTATAGTTACATACTCTTACCTATTTTTCATAAGTCTCAGTTCCCTTTTGCGTGTTGCCTCTTCTGCTAGCTGCTGAGGGCTGTGCAAAGTTCCTGGTGAAGCTGCCATTACAACTCCTTGAGGCAAGGCTGTGGTCGGAGTTCGGATCTGGTAAGTTGGCATGTCTCCAGTGGCAGCTGTATTAAAGAAGAACATTTTTTATTTTATATAAACTTACCTGACAAAATCTACTGAAATAGCAGACTTCTGTTGACATGTTAATCAGGATCACTGTTACATCAAATGTTCCATAGGCTTGTGATGTGATGACATC
The DNA here is from genome assembly GCA_007922155.1 of Mesoclemmys tuberculata. NCBI lineage: Eukaryota > Metazoa > Chordata > Testudines > Chelidae > Mesoclemmys > Mesoclemmys tuberculata. Next base: position 23,494,695 of record ML675603.1, read on the forward strand.
AAAGCTAACAAATACAACTAAGACATTCTTTTGTGTACTTTGTAACATGTTAGTTACACATTATAAAAGTAGTTTTATGTTTTTAACTTGGAACCAGTCTCCTTCTGATGCTCTCGGTTTTCTTAGTTTCTCTAATTTTTCATTAATTTCTATGAAATTCTTTTGTTAGTTTTATGACAAAGCCAACCTTTAAAATGTCATTAAAGCTAGATAAGTGTTAATGTAAATGGTATATCTAACATTTAAAATTAATATACATTTAAATGTTGAGTGCCTCATACTTAAAAATAAGAGCAAGTTCTTGCCTGTTAATTTTGATATGTTTTCCATATCATTTTAAACCAAAAAGCATAACTTCCCTCATCACAGCAGATGGATACAGAAGATCAATCAAATTTCAGGTGCTGTCACATTATCTAATGAAATTTTGTATTGCATTTCTTTAAAAAACTAATTCCAGTACACAATAATGGAACACTCAGTGACACTCAGAAATGGGCTAAAAATAAAACAAAAGATAACCCCCCCCACATAACTTTTTCTTTTGAGAAAGAAAGTGTGTGTGTGTGTGTGTGTGTAAGAGAGGGGGGAGGGGTTGGGAAGACAGAGAAGTCAGTTAATTGGAGGAAAATAGAAAAAACTGAAGGAATAAATAATTACCCTTCTCATAGCCTTCTTCCACATCTTTTCACACCAGTGGATCTTCTAAAGCAGTACTCAGAAATTGTGAAATGGGAGAAAAATAGATTTAAAATAATAGACTCCTAGGAAGACCACACCAAACATTCACTGGACACAGGTCACATTCAAACAAGAGAGGATGGCCTTGAAGGTAAGGCACTGGACAGACTGGCATTCAAGAGATCTTGGTTCAGTATTGGTCTCTCTGTGTGACCAAGGGCAATTCACTTAGTTCCTGATTCAGCAAGGTACTTACACAAATGGGTTTTGTTTCAGTTCACCATTTGTAAAATAGAATAATACACTTTTTTGATATACTGTAAACTATATTTAGTCATACTAAATTTAGACAACTATATATGTCATGTCTATTTAGATTGTAAGCTCTTCAGGGCAACGATTGTCTTTCACTGGGTGCATCTTCATTAGAAAAAAGGTGTCCTCTTAGACTGGGTTACCTCATATGAGTCAAAATCCTAATGAAGACAAGAAAGTTTGTAATTTTTACTTGAATTTGCAGTATTCATATTCTGAAGAGTTCCCCATAGTCTTTAACCTCACCTGTTAACTCCTGTGAAAACTACAAACTGCTTTTTCTTCACCAGAATTTTAACTCATGTCAGCTAACTCAAGATAAAAACACCCTTTTTTTCCTCTAGTGAACACAAAGCCCCTATGTATATGTACAGGGTTCTAGCACAATTGAGTTCTTATCTCAATTTGGCCTCTAGATGTTACTGTAAAAAAAAAAAAGAAGAAGATAATAACACCTTAACCACGTCAGCATAATGTCTTTCCCTACCTAACAAATAGCTGCCATTGAATTCTAAAAACATGGTGTTAGAGAGAAACAACTGTTTTGGTCCAGCAAAGCTAGCAATCGGATCATTACACCAAAACACAGACAAAACCCCAACATTTTTTAGTTCACATCTCAGTATAACAGGATAATGTGATTGTGCAATAAAGTAAATCTCTTCAAAGTACTTTACATCACACTGAATTAAATTACATTTGAGCTGTGATTATTTCTATCTGCAAACCATTCTGTATAATGTCTTAAAAAATCAGAATTAACCAGAAAGGAAAATGCCATTTTCCTTATAGACAATCTGAGAAAAGTGATGTAAATAGATGTAAATGTAAAATATATCCACCTATTTTTCTATTATTATTTGTTTAGCACCAAGAGCCTTTGATGCTATACAGTACACAATAATAAAGATAGTTCCTGTCCCCAAAGATATCACAGTCTAAAAGACAAAGCCACAAAAGATGGGCACACTGGGAAATCCAGAGGATGGGATGGCTTTATTTGGTTTGGGTGGGGGGGTGTTGTGTTTTTATACACGAAAAACATGCTTCTTGTGAGACTCACAATGAAGTGGGGTTTTAAGAAGAACTTGAAAGAAGACTTTATTGTACTTGGAAGGCTGGTCTGAGCAGCATGGCCTAGTCCTAAGGTGGTATGGGAAAATGCACAGAGCCTCAAAGGGGGAAAGGAAATAGTGTTTTAAGACTGGAATCACTACCACAGTGAAGTGGTTAAGAGCAGACACAAGGCAAGGTTAAGATTTAGGTAGGGAAGGAGTTATGAAAAGCTTTGATGGGAAGATTGAAACATTTTAGAAAAGCTGATGTTTGATACCATTCTAATCTGTGTGAACTGTGCCCAGAGTCCATAATGATGGGTGCCTTACAAGAACCTGCAATAACTAATAAAATAATAATGATCCATTAAACACTGGCATACTGAAAGTGGAAAGCCTCAAAATAAGGAGGGTCATATATTATTGATTTTAAACTGATCAGTTTTGTCTTTCAGGTCCCCTTTCTGGTCCCCAGCTCCTGCTCTATATGATGCTCCACTACATATTCTATTGGTGACTTCTAGGGCAGGTATGATATCACAATCAGAGAGAAAGTCAATGAGTCATTTGGAGTAGGAGTCAGTGAGGCTGTATTTCAACAACCTACAAGACAAAACAAATAATATAATCTGATGAATGCAGATGGACCCTTGAAAACATGTAAAACCCCATTGTCTTTAATGCTCTTCTATGCAAGTGTAAGAGTTTAGTCTACTATACGGACACAGACTGCAGGATTTTATTAGAGAAGGAAGAAATGCAGCCAAAGTGATCTTTCTTCTTCCTGAACAAAATCCCAGAAAAATGTGTTGCACAATAAAAGTATGAACTAAATTCACTTATCTTAAGGAAATACAATATTATTCATTATGACGTATAAAGAAATGTTATATAGATTGTTATTGTAAGTTCTTTTCGCAATACAGACCAAACTAAAATCAAACACTAAGGTCAGTAGTGTGTATTTTTAACAGCCAAAGATTGGGAACCAGGATAGTCCTGATGGCTATCCACACTCAGGCAAGTCACTTTGTCCTTAATATTAAGCAAAAGTAGTCAAGCAAACTGGGTAAAAAGCACTCACTGAAAGCCTTGAGCTGTATGTGAGCTCAGGCACATAATTTACAAAATGACTAAATTACTAAAAAATTCCACCAAGTAACATTTACACTTACTGTTATTATTCAAATTAATCTTGTAAATCAACCTCATCTGGAGGATTTAATAAGACCAACATACTAATAAAAATCCCTTTTAAAAGAGGCTATTGAAAAAATATTCCCTTGCTGAGCACTGGAGAGTATGCAGAGTTGAGTTCTTATGATGGCTGTTCAGGAAAAAGAATCTGACAAAATCCCTCCCCCGTGGTGACGCGTATGCAGTGACTGCCTTATTCAAAGGGGTTTAAATTTTACCACAAAAGCTTTCTAGTTCGCTCCTGAATAGTTGTCTGTGTGAGCACAAGAACCTAAAGTATGGACCTATGGAAGATACTTACCTTTGGAATAATAAAACAAAGTATATGAAACAGCTTTACTCAGCTAAGAGCAACATGTAGACACAGGCTGCAAATTAGTTAACAGTAACAACTCTGCCAGCAGCGTCTGATGAAGCAGAAAGGAACGGACTAAATCACAGCATGACTCGGAGCTGACGTCAATGTGTATCTTGTTTGGAGTTTAACTTTTCCAGTTCCCTACTGCAACTCGATTCCAGGAAATCTAATGACATCAGCCTTTTGAACTCAATTAGCTGAGGACCAGACCATTTTAAACAGAGGAAGAAGAAAAAAAACAAGCAGTCAGGCATTACAACACAACACTACAGCTCTTTCAGAGGCATTTGTGCTCCCTATTTTCTTTAGCAATGAATAGTAAAAGGCTTATTTTTATAACTGGAACAGTGCACATCTTTCACTTACAACTGCACTTTAGTTTTGACAAGCTAAAATAATCTGACGTGATAGTTTATTTATTGCTAAACCAGCTGCACATATCATTTATAAAGAAAAGAGACTGCTGCAATTGTAAAGTTAGCAATGCAACAACAAAGATACGCTAAAGAGTACTTTTTAAAATGGTAAATTTACACTAAAATGCTGTATCAGCTAATGGGGAATAAAAATAATTGGCACCAATTTGTGCCAATGAGCACTGTTAAAAGAGCTACTTCAACAAGTTCTAAAAACAAATTCCACATACTGCTAACTATGAAATCTTTCTGGATTTCCAAATAAAGTATAGAACCTGCTATTTTAAAGATCCTGACAAGAGAGCCTTACCTGTTTCATCTCCTGTTACAGCCATGATCAGCTTTTGCATAGAGGATTCTCTTGTTGCTCTATCACAGCTCAACATGAAATGTTCCAAACTAGCAAGCATGTGCAGGATTACAAGCAGGAACACTGACATCACAATGACCTCACTAGCCTAGCACTGTCATTAACATGCTTTGTCCTGCAACAGCTCACTGAAACTGCAGCTCAGAAAACCTGCTTCTGATGATGAACCATCCTTTCATATTTCTGTAGCCTATCTTTGGCTTTTTCTAATTTACATATTTTCCTAATTTACAAAACACACTCATCACAGATCTGCTTGTAAATCAGAATAAAAAACACTCACAGCAAAAACCGATGGAAATTAGTTCATTATCTTTGTACTGTCAACTCCAAAAATCATGAGTCAGATCCCTAAAAATCATTAAACTGGACCAAAAATCAAGAGATTTTAAAAAGAAGTGGTCTGTCTTCTATTTTTTCAACTCTTCCTGCCCACCCCCAACATGAGTAACAATTATAGTATGCCAACTTCTGCAAACTTATAGCGAGTATGGATTTTTTCCCCAGCAGAAACTTTTCCGAGAAGATCCAATTGAGACAAGGCCCCATTGTGCTAGAAATTGTACAAGAACATGGTAAGACACAGTCTCTGCCCCAAAGAGCCTACAATGTAGTGCAAAACATAGTGATGAGTTTGTGAAATGGGAACTCCAACTGGGACCCACCAATTTCATCTCATATGGGACTACCAAGCATTCATTAGATGTGAACAACTATTAATCCTTTTGCTGAATGGGGAAAGATTCAGACTGGTGACCTACAGGTGACAGGCTCTGTTGCTCCTTAGCAATATCCTGAGGCATCCAGTTCCCCATAAGTACCAATGTTATACCTTCACAATGAGGCTGCTTTTTTGGGGAAAAAAAGGTTTATTAGATCGAGTTCTGACTTTCTTGGAGCTTGCGCAGACAGGTCTTCCACTCTCTGGCCACATGGGTAAAGTATCCCACGCACTGCTCGCAGCACTGTAATACACTCTATAATAAAGTCCCATGCCCTGTTCTTACAGGGACAGCTCCCATTAACCAAAATGCAACCACTAAAAATGCAACAGTAAAACAAATATGAATACAACATCCAATTTCAAATCCACAGTAAAATAATTACACCAGTTACTAAATCCAAGGTCCTTTTGGATATATGTGTACATATTTCCACTCCTACATGAGTCATAAGCAGAGTTTAGCCCCTTAACCCAGCTCAGACCTCTTCTACTTCAGCTACAGAAGTAACTAACAGGAGGAAAGTATATCCTTTATCCTCGAGGTGGACTAACCCACACAGAGAGATTGCCAGTGAGTTACACAAGTATTTGTGAGACAGCAGTGCAATGCTGAGCATTAGGATTCCTGGTTTCTATTCTTGGCTCTGGAACCAAATTGTGGTCTAGAGTTACAGATCATGTAGCCAAATGTCACAAAACTCTGTTTGGGGTGTCTGCAGGGACAAACCCTGGAACCTCTGGATATAAAAGCATGAGCTAAAGAATCAGAGCCCAAGCATGGAAGTGTCAGCAGAGTAATAAACTTCTATATGTGATCTAGCCACTAGAGGAAGACAGAGTCACACTATTTGTGTGGGTTGCAGACGCACCTAATTTGACACGCTTCTTCGAAAGACTGTTGCCAAACTGAAGATTTGGCACTGTTACATTAGAGACCTGCCTGACCTTATATAAATTCCCAGCCTGCCTGACCTTATATAAACTTCCGATGAACTTTTCTGCAAAGTGAGTGAGTGATAGTTATGGCAGTTATCCATCCTTCAAGGTAGCAGAATGAAGACACAATAGTGTTTGTGAAAGCACAGAAATATTAACAGCAGTCAGAGGAAAAGCTAGGATGTAGGTGGCCTAGTGGTTTCCATAGGAAAGGGGACCAAGTCCCCATGCCAGCCAGGGTTCAGAACCAGGAAGTCAAGAGCTGAAATTAGAAACCATGATTCAGATGCCAGGAACCAGGCCAATTCAGGAAACCAGGAGGTCAGCATCAGGAGACAGGAGCAGGCAGTTCTGGATTAACAGTCCAAAAGCAGGCTGGGGCCCAGATGTACAGATAACTTCCTGTTCTTCCTTCTGACTCAAGTAGCATAAATGGGCCAGTTAGGAGCTCTGCTGTTCTGCCAATCAGAGCCCAGGAGTGGAGCCTTCTATCTGATCTGGACTTCAAGGATTCCCAGTTCTAAGATGATACTAGTAAACCATCAGGTGGAGGGTGAATCATGATGATCCCCCGGGAACTATGCAGACAAGGTTTTGAGAGCTGTGGGTCATGACATCACCCCTCCATAAGGGGTGCCTGTGGGGTAACTCTGGTCTAGCCTTCCCCAGGTCACTATCTTGGAAGGTTCATACCAGCGTGAACATTTTCTGCTGGTTCCCAGGTGTGCTCTTCAGAGCCATAACCTTTCCTGTCAATCAGATACCACAGCCCATCGTATTAAATTTGGAGTCTAAAACTTCATGAATGATGTATTCCTCATGGCTCAGTACATGGTTGAGTCCTATAAGGAAATTAGTTCTTTAAGTTTGGTTTTAGGAGTGATACATGGAACTCTGGGTGGATTCAAAATTATTGAGATAGGTAGAGCTCAAAGGTAACGGGATTTGGTAGGGACTGGATTTGATAGGGACTGAGGAATTGTCAGTAAAAATTACAAGAGCTTTTGACTGTGCAAAAGTGCTCCATTAAGAGCTATACTTTTTGTCCCACTGAATAGGTAGGGCCCTGATGATAATATTGACCTGCATTTCATTTATAGTCTGTTTTTGCCTTTTCCACATGTCCCCTCACTTCCTCCTGGATATGATAGTTCCATTGTGCCCAATCCAAGGCAATCAGGTTAGAGGAGGTTGCGGGTAGTTTTAGATGAATTTAGGGGTGGAAAATGCATGGGTTGAGTTATTATACACAAATTTCACATATGAAAAAAGTAAGGTCCAATCATCCTGGCGATAACTGATTAGCACTGCAACTACTGTTTAAGGATCCAATTCACCCTTTCTGTCTTGCTGTTCAACTGGGGATAGTAGGCAGAGGAAAGATGTGTGAGAACCACCCAAAGTAAACTGTGGCCTTGTACTGAAGGTAATGTGATCCATGTAACCTATAGAATGGTTTGAGTTAAGATAAAGTAGAAGTTAGGTTGTGGATCTAAGTGTAGAGGAGTATGGGAAACTGAAGTTGCTAGTGTGTGAGAAAAGTCAAAAATCAATTGGAGACAAAAGCATTAGTGGAAAGTAAGAGTTTGCAAGGACATAACTCATGGTTATGTTACCATTATGTATTAGTTATAACTGTTTTTTAATAAGTGTTTTTAAGAACAGTGAATGTATTATTAAAATGCTATCTATATATGGGAATAATATGGGAAAGACACTTGTGCAGATGTTAATTTAAATAATGTGCAATGTAAACAGTCAATAAGCAGGTGGTGGAAATATAATTATGGTAAACAGCAGTTTAATGTTAATTAGTATTACAGTGAAATATAAAAGGAGTAATTTTGCTAAATTGTAGGAGAGCTCCATTTAACATCAAAAGGGTACAGTAAGGTTCCAAAATTATAAGTCTGTAGTTCACTCTGTTGGCGGTGGTCTGGTCACCCATTGATACACCATTTCATCTTTGAATGGTAGTATAGCAAGTAGTAATTGAATGCTTTTTGTGCAAGTAGTAATTGAATGCTTGTTTGCTTAACTAATCATTTTTCTATTCAATAAAGTTTGGTCATGTCACTCAAAGTGTCGCCACCTGGTCTTCTATTAAATAATTTTTTTGTAACCAACCTAGAGACTTTAAGCTAAAAACTAAGATGGGTTTTATCACACCCTTATCTTTAAAAAGGAGGAATTTTTCAACATAAAGGATACAAAAGGTTACACCCGAAGGCCCTGGAGATGGACTATGTTGTTTATCCATAGCTGGGCGGTTTCCTCAGCAGAGGGTAGACAACTTAAGGGAATGAAATGGACCATCTTAGCGAAGTGGTCAGATTCCAGTACTTCCATGATGAACAGCAAGGCGACAGCAACACAGAATGGGGTTTCCAGAGGTTGGGGAAGACTGCAGGGTTTATGAGTGGTGTCCTGATATGGGTTGCATTTGGAGCCACCAGGAGAACTGAAACACTAGCCACTGGGTCTTAGAGCACCAAAGTGTCATTACAAAGGGAAGTCATGACATAACTGTAAGGCTGCCATTCTTGCAGGACCCAAAGGAAAATAAATACAGTCAATGTGATTCCGCTCCAAGCATCATGTGGTCCTTTGTTTATGACGGCCAGTTCATCGGATGGAATCCCTGAGGCAGAGGCAAAATGGATCAGTGTGAATAGATCCTGGTGGAGAGTTGCATTAAGGCAGTTTCCAGGCTTGAAAATGTGGGCTGGTTCCTGGTTGAGACCTCGTGCGTCAATTCTATATTCTCCCTTTGGGACGGCATTGGCCTTGCCATTTTTGGTCCTGGGGTGGTACATAATGGCAAAGCTGAATTGTGAGAAGAACATGGACCACCAGAGCTGCCATTGGTTCAATGTCTTGTCCTTGTGCAAGTACTCTAGGATTCTCTGGTCAGTAAACACTTAGACTCATAGACTCATAGGTCAGAAGGGACCAATATGATCATCTAGTCTGACCTCCCGCACAAGGCAGGCCACAAAACCCTACCCATACACATTTATAACAACCCCGAACCCATGACTGAGTTATTGAAATCCTCAAAAATGAGATTTGAAGACCTCAAGCTGCAGGGAATCCACCAGCAAGCGACCCATGCCGCATGCTGCAGAGGAAGGCGAAAAACCTCCGTGGCCCCTGCCAATCCGCCCCGGAGGAAAATTCCTTCCCGACCCCAAATATGGCGATCAGCTAAACCCTGAGCACGTGGGCAAGACTCACCAGCCAGCACCCAAAAAAGATTTCTCTGCAGTAACTCAGTTCCCATCCCATCCAGCATTCCCACAGACCATTGAGCAGACTTATCTGCCGATAATCCAAAATCAATTGCTCAAATTAAACTATCCTATTAAACTTGGACCAGGTGATAAGGTCTTTCTAAATAATGACACTATGTCTCAAAAGTGGACTTGATTACTAGAAGTTCTTTATCCATGACCTCATAGTTTTGCTCTGCAGGAATACGTTTTCTGGAGTAATGGGTGCAAAGGTGCAATACTTGCTTGGGCCTATGATTTTGGGAAAGAACTGCCCCAATCGCCTTTCTGAAGGTGTCAGCTTCAACAACAAAAGCTTGTGTGACATCTGGGTGAACCAATATGGGAGAGTGATGATGAAGGCAAGCTTCAACTGTTCAAATGCACCCTGGACGTCAGGGGACCAATGGAACTGGATGATTTTACAGAGCAGAGTAGTGAGAGTAGGATTTGTTTTGAAAAATGTGAATGAACCATTGACAGAAATTTGATAAACCTCCAAAACACTGTAGATTGCATGCACTGCAGGGAGCTGTCCAGTCACAGACATTCTGGATCCATCTTGATTCCGTGTGGGATGGAATAAACTCTGTAGTGTTCTGGTCAAACACATACTCCTCAAGCTTGGCTCCTCAGGCTAGCCTCTCCAGGATAGTTTGGACATGAATGGTGTGCTGTTCAGATTCATCCGAAAAGACCAATAGATTATCCAGGTTGATCACAACGTATTGATCCAATATGTCTCATAACACATTGTTAATAAAATGTTGGAAGGTCACTGGGCCATTTGTCAGCTAAAATGGCATCACAAAATATATTCAAAGTGGTCATAGAGGCAGAAGGCAGTCTTCCATTCGTCCCAGGCCTGATGAGCATGAGGTTGTAAGTTACCAGGAGGTCCAGGCTGGTGAATACACATGCGGCTCCTGCACAGTCCAATAATTCTGGAGTCAGGAGTAGCAGATACCAGGTCCTGATTGTTGTCTAGTTTAAACCTCAGTAGTTGACACAGAGTCAGAGACTGCTTTCTTTTTTTCTTAATGACACACAGGCCAGAGAACTTGACTTGAAGATGAAGCTTCTGTAGCTGTGGCCAGATTCTCCTGGAAGTATTCTGAATGGTATTTTCATTCCTGGCTGCACTTCAAAGTCACAGTGCTGGTGTGGAAGGAAATTTTACATGGGTGGTCATCTCTGCCTGAGCCTTCCTCAGGTCTGAGTGCTGAGGCAACCATGGGTTTGCTCCTGACAATACTGCTGACAGAATTCTGAAGAGAAACTGACCTCCCATTCTTATCAGTGAATGAGAGTATGAAGGGTCAGCCAAGAGATACCAAAAATCAGAGGGGACAATGGGGATTGCATTACACCAAATCTCAATATTTCTTGGTGCCCCAGATAATTGCTTCCAGGGGGACTGTCTCCTCGACCATCAGACCTGAAGACAGAAGAGAGTAGTCAGTAGTTCATTTAGGTCTGCAGTGGTGTTATGTCGCAAAGAATCTGCAGGGCCCAGGCTGCTGCTGCATTTATGAAATTGTTGGCTGCTCCCAAATCCATCGGGGATCTCTGCAGATGCACAGCCAGATATGCACTTCCAAGTGAGAAACCCCTGGATGGAGTTTGGTACATGTCCCAGTTAGGACTGAGGTGCAGGGGAATTCTTTTCTGACAGATTTCTCATTTCCCAGGTTTCTTGGGCTCATGCAGGAAAGGCAGAAATGGCTTGCTGCAGTTGAAGCCATAGGTGATGCTGATGGTGTCATTCCTTTCTTTTTTTTTTTTTTTAAGAGGTGAGCTGTCAACAAGCCAGATCAAACTGCGCTGGTTTAGAATGTGGAACAGGTGCCATAACAACGGTATGAGGACAGAAGGATTGTAGGGACCTTCTCTTTTCCTCCCTCTGCTCCCATAATTGATTATCTATGCTGTAGTTTCCTTAGAGCAGTCAGACAAATGGGCATGATGTGGATTGTCAAAAAGCACTGATATAGATTGGAGAAAGGTGTTCCAATTTGACAGCAGTTTGCTGTTACACTGCAAAAAGGGAGAGGCCCAGGCCAACACCTTCCCCATCAACAGATTGATCACCAAGCCCACCTTGGCCAAGTCAGAGGCATAGCCTGGGCATACAACAAAAACAAGAGGGGACATTGGTTCATGAATCACTGGTGACTCCTATCAAAATGTTCTGGTAAGGATATCACGGGCCCTTGTTCAGGACAGGGTATTGTGGACTGTGCTAAAGCACAGTGTTCTCTACATGAAGCTGACTTAACTCATCCCACAGCAGCTAATTCTCTAAGGTCAGTTGCACAACCTGGGCCTGAAGAACTTGATTATCCTCCTGGAGGCAGGTGACCCATTCAGGAGAACCTGCTGGCTCTGGAGGCAGTAGCTGGGCTACTGGTTCCATGCCTCTCCTTCCAAGTCCACTCCTTTAGGGATTACTGTGTAGTCTGTACAAACTGTCAGGGCCAAGACATAGGCAGCCAGGTCTAGTAGGGCGGTTGGCCAGGTTCCCATGCCAGCCAGGATTCAGGAGCAGAGGTCAAGAACTGAGAGTAAGATACCAGAAATCAGGCTGAGTCAGGAAAATAGGAGGTCAGGATCAGGAGACAGGAGCAAGTAGCGCTGAGTGAGCAGTCCAAACCAGAGTAGAGCCCAGTTGTACAGACAACTTCCCGCTTTTCCTTCTGGCTTATGTAGAGAGAACAGACCAATCAGGAGCTCCAATGTTACACAATCAGGGCCTATGGGTAGAGCCTTTTATCAGAGCTGGTCTTCAAGAAGTCCTAGTTCTAGCTGATGCTGGTAAGTTTTTTGGGTGATAGGTTGGAGCACAATAACCCCCAGGAACCCTGATGATCCCCGGATTCAAGATCCACGAGCCATGACACTGGTACCACAACACGTAATCTCCGTGTCTGAAGTTTAATTAGCCTTATTTAAAAACCCTTCTTTAATTAGACTTCAGGAAATGGAAAAGGAGAGCAGGATCAATGCCTCTCTTTCACTCAGACACACACTCTCCCCTATTTGCATGCAGGTTAAATCTTTTTACATCATTGTGAAATTGCCAACAGGATGGGCCAAAATCATGGCAAGTTTACAAAGGTTGGCAACATTACTATCACTGTTTTTCATAACATATGAAGTGAAAACAATTTTTCTGAATATCAACATTTTTGTAAAAAAATATATTGAAAATAGTGAACAGTAGTAAAGTAGTTCTTATAAAACACAGAAATGGATTTTAGTGATTTTGATGCCATGTTTTAGCTGCATGTTTGTTCCGAATGTTACCAAAATGTCAAATCCTGACACAAATATCAGAATGCACATGTAATCTACATCTCTGACTTATTTTTAAAAAAATGTTTTAACACGTGCTATTATATAATGAACTTGCAGTATTTCTCCACCCACAAAGTAGATGATGCTCAACCAAAAGCATCTAAAGACTAAGTAAGACAAAGATAGGATAGAGTGGAAGTCAAATAAGTTGTTGCAGATGAGGTAAAGAGAAAAACAGTTATAAAGGCTAACATGATCTTGGGATAAATGGATTAAATTACAAAAATTAGAGGTCTACAGAGAAGATTAAAGAAAACTCCAATCAAATAATACAATGAAAAGATGAATGATTTCCCACTCAACAGCGGATAGCAAAATAAGAACTGTGGATGAGGATTTGCCTCTCTTTTAAAAGACCAAGTACAAACTCCACTGAAGTCTTTACTTGAAGAGTAATTCCTGACCTACCAATGTAACTGTAATCAGATTCAGGTAAATAGTCCATAATCTATGCACTGCTCTGTACATGCACGATGGCATACAACTTCACGGTAGCACTAATTCATTTTTTGCAATTCTGGAACTGCATGGCTAGGCATAAGATAACACGACTTATTCAACAGGAGTAAAATTCAGACTTGCAATTCACCATCAGGGAAATGACACCAGAGACAGCAATATCAGAAGCACTAATAGAAATAGGAAGCAGGTGTTTTTACCACTACTCATCACGCCTGACCCTCATTTGCATTAGAGATGCCAATGCTGATATCACTGATGGAGCTGCATCAAGATGAATTGCGCTTATGAATTTTGCTAGTGTACATGAATTCCAAGAGGGGAATCAGTGATAGGGCTGCTACACATTCTAATTTTCACAGTTGAATCCCGCAGGATATTAAAAATTATTGAATTTACTTTGGTTAGTGAAACACCCCTGTCTGCATTAAGACATTCTGTCAACGCATTATGGGTGCCATATGGAGAGGTTACTCACCTCGTGCAGTAACTAGACTTCTTCAAGATGTGTGTCCCTGTCGGTGCTCCATATGAGGTTCACATGCACCACACGTGCCTTTGATCTGAGATTTTCAGCAGCAGTGCCTGTTGGTCCATGCCTGTAACCTAGCTTTTCTCATGGCCCACAGCAAGGGTACATAGCCACATGATGGATGAACCACCCTCAGTTAATTCTGTATTATGCATTTCCATGGAGATGAGATGCCGAAGCAGAGGGGAAGGAGGGCTGGTAGTGGAGCACTGACAGATACACCCGAAGAACTGCAGTTACTGGATAAGGGAAGAAACCTCTCCTTCAAATAGTGTCCTTATCAGTGCTCCACTTGAGATGACTCCTGAGCAGTAGCCTCTGAAGGAGGTAGAGGCTTCAGAACCCACTCCAGGACAGTTTGCAAAACTGCAGAACTAAAGGTAGCTTCTATCCTGGCAGTGTGTGCTAGGGCCTCAAGAAGGTGTGAGCTGCAGCCCATGTAGCAGCTTTGCAGATTTCTGAGATAGGAACATCTTTCACTAGGGCAACAAATATAGAATGAGATCTGGTAGAATGGGCTATGGCCCTACGAGGACACAGCACATTAGCTGCAGCATAGCAAGACAGGATGCAGCCAGAAACTTACTTAGAAAGTCTCTGGGTGGACACTGGAGTCATTATAATTCTGTCTATTAGACACAAATAACCTCAGAGAAACTCAGAAAGATTTAGTCCTGGCTGGAAAATACATTAGCGCTCTCCTAACATCTAAAATGTGAAGTGCATCTTTTTTCCCTAGTCAGATGAGGTTTAGAGTGGAAAACTGGCAGATGAATTGTCTGATTGATATGAAAGACCAAGATGACTTTGGTTAAGAACCATGCATGTGATCAGAGAAACATCTTATCCTTGAAAAAGACAGTGTAAGGAGGATCAGCTATCAATGCTCCTAATTCACCAACTTTTTGCGCAGAAGTAATTCCTACTAAAAATGCAGTTTTCATGGAAAGGGTTAAAAGGGTAGCCAGTGGCTCAAAGGGAGATTTCATCAAAGAATTAAGAACTAAGCTTACGTCCCAAATTGGGCTGTGCTCTCTGACATTTGGTAAGAGGTTGGTAACCTTTTGATGAAGCTGGAAGTTGCAGGGTGAGCAAATACCAAGACACCTTCCACAGGAGAATTAAATGCTGTAATGATTGCTAGGGGAACTTTAACGGAGCTCAAAGAAAGATTTCCTTACTTTAAACTGAAAAGTTATTCTAGAATCTTGGCGATAGATGAGCCGACAGGAGATAGGTCAATGGTGAGTGCATTTGCCATTTCTGAAGGTAAGTTTTCCTAGGGGATTCTCTTCTACTGTTCAATAGGACTTCTTAAACCTCTCTTGAACAAAAGAGTTAACTCTGAGAACCATCCATGTACCAGATTGAATCACAGAACGTGCACGTGGAGTGGCAAAGGTTCCCAAAATCCTGCTTGAGGGATGATGGGGCATCAGCAGAAAACTGATGGCCAGCCAGATGAAGAGGCGAAGTAGGTGAGGAAATCAAACCTGTCTCAGCCAGGTTGGTGTGATCAAGATTATTATGGCTCTCTTTTGTCTGCTTTGGAAAAACCCTGAGGATTAGCGATACTGAAGGGAAGGCATATAGGAATCTTCTGGACCAACATAGGAGAAAGGTGTCTCCCAGAGAATGACTAATGATTCCCTTTGAGTAGAATTTCACACATTTCCAGTTGACAGAGGTGGTGATGGGTCTATGTTCAGAAAACCACAGTTGAGGAATATCTGCTTGAGTATGTATCTGCTGAGATCCCACTCATGATTTTGAGTGAAGTGTCTGATAATATCATTGGGTATGGTGTTTTGGAGGCCTGGCAAATAAACTTCCAGGATAAGGATTTGGTGGGCTATGCACCAGTTCTATAACTAGATTTCCTCTGCAAAGGGAAGGGGGATGAGTGATTTGTTCATACTGTCTCTGTTGAAGGTATAAACTGTCCTGAGCCAGGTTTGGAAAGCAGCATAAATGTTAAGTGGGAGTGTAATGTGGCAAAGGTATGCACTGCCATGTGTCCGAGGAGCTCCAGGCATGATTTGGCAGAGACCTGTGGGCTCATTTGGACTCGTGTGATTAAGTGTGTCAGAATGAGAAATTTGTCTTCTGGTAGGTATGTTCTCGATGTGATGGCATCAGGAGTGGCCCCTATAAAACTCTATCAACAGTAAAAGGTACAGTGGTGCACTTTGCAGTACTAAGCTGAAGGCTGAGCATGTGAAAGAGAGACAATCTACTTTACCACTCTTTGAACTTTGGTATAGGAATGCCATTTTAGAAGCCAATTGTTGAAGATAGAGGAAAATGATTGCTCCCCATTGTCGAAGTTGTGCAATGACTACTACTATAATTTTTGTAAACACACTGGGGGTAGTAGAGGGTCCAAATGGAAGGACCTGATACTGATAGTAGTCCTAACCTATGTCAAAGCATAGGAATCTCTTGTGAGAGGGATGTATCGCAACATGAAAGTGTGTGTCCTGAAGGTCTCCTGAATCCGTGAAATAGTCACCTGAATCCAGGAATGGAATTAGAGCTGTAAGAGTTACCATCTTGAATTTTTGTACGTTGACAAAGGTATTCAGCATCCTGAGAACTAGAATTGGCTTCCACCACCCTTTTTTTGGGGAACCAGAAAATCCTTGGAATAAACTGTGCTTCCTCTGTACTGCATGGGAATGAAGGGAGAGAACTTCTTGCCTAGAAAGGGACAGGGAAGGCAGGAAGGAGGGAGGTATGGAATGAAAGTGGATGGAATAACCCAATATTATAACTTCAAGATCTACCTATCAGTAGAGCTACCTACCATGAGCTACAGAAATGGGAGAAACCAACCCCAAAAGATGGGAGGCTGGAGGAGACCAGGTGGTACAGTATCAGATTCATAGGGTTGTTTGGGGCTGCTGCACTGATCATGGTGTAGAGGTTGATAACTTTACCCTCTGCATCCCCCGTTTCTTTTAGGTGGCTCCAGAGCCCTATGGTTGGTGGGAAACTGGATTGGGTAGGATCTCTGACCTGTTTGAGACCAACTAAATCTCCTCTTATTTGCATATATATATAAAAATGCCTCAGCACCATAAGTATAGGGTTGCCCTATAGTCCTTCAGTGAATGCAGAGAGTCATTGGTGGATTCACTGAATAATTTAAGACTATCAAAGGGGAGGCCTTAACAGTGTTCTGGACTTCACATGGAAATCCTCAGGATTGCAGCCAAGAGGCTCGATGCATACTACACTGTAGCGATGGAGGGGGCTGCTATGTCAGTGGCAATGAGGGAAGCTTTGCAAAGTTGCAAAGCCTGCAAAAAGCTGTCCCTCTTCAATGAAGGCCTGACATTGTTCCCTCTGCTTTTGTGGGAGGTGTTCAATACAGGAATTACATTTTGAACAACTAATGTGATTGATTATATTTTGCCAGAATCACCTGGTAATTAGCTATTCTGAATTACAGGGTATCAGACTAGTAACTTTGGTAACCAAAGAGAGCTCAGCAGTTTGGGTTTTTATCAGTGGGGTAGCCTTGGAATGGTATTGCCTGTTGTGTTCATTTACAACTAAAGAATTAAGGGCAAGATGAGAAAATAAAAATTCTGAAACCCTTACCCAGAAAGTAGTACATTTGTTTGCCTCTGAACAGTTGAGGGTGGGGAGGCTGGTAGCTAGAATCTGCTAAATTGTCTTGGCAATGCTTTGTTTACAAGGTCTACCCATGCTGAAGATCATGTGTGTAGAATGTCTAGTAACTTGTGATGAGTGACTTGGACTTCTTCTAATGGGATATGAAGGATGTCTGTCACTCTTTTCATCAAATCCTGAAATTATTTGAAGTTGGAGATGGCAAAACAGTTTCACTGGGGTGGTGGGTACCCCTTTCATCTGCTTTCCTTTCTTGCTCCTCAAATATCTCCTGCAGTGAAGATTGCTGTGGGGGAATAAAGGGAATTAGAGAGTGTTGACTCTCATGTTCCCTGTGAACACTGCATGCCTTGGAGAACTGTTGGAGGTAAATAGCCTTAAGATATCAATATAGCCACAAGGGACTGGGGGAGGCATGAAGGATGGATCATACCAAGGAGGAAGCTGAGCAGGTCAGGTCATCCCCAGGTCATTGAAGTATCCCTCACAGGAGCAGGTTCAGGAAAGGATGGTCTAGATTAGTAATCATATGAGCCCTGAACATAAATCTGAGAGTCTGAAGAGGTTTCATCTGCATAGTCTAACAGAAAAATAGACAGACGAGGAGTAATGGTTTGTCTCTCCATACACATGTACCAGCGAATCAAGCAATACTGGCAATAGGCAAGATACTGGAGACAGTGGAAGTTGTGGTACTATGGATCTGACTGAGCTCAATACAGGAGACAGGTGCATTGGAAACAAATACCTGGAAATTCTGAACTCCTGTAGTACCAGGTGCAGTTGTTCAGGAGCGTGGTGGGCTGAAGATATGGAAGCCTGCTGTACCAAGAAAGGTGCAAGAGGTGCTGACATCTGTTGGACTGCTAGTTCAGCTACCAAAGACACAATCAATGCCACAAGCAATACCGACTTCTTTGGGACAGAGTCCCTGGAATCTGTACTAGCTTAGTCAAGTTTTGATAGTACTGAAGGCTTTGGTACAGACTGGTGGGAACCATGTGATTTAAATGAACTTGAGGGCTTCAATTTAGAGCTCTCAGTACTGAGACTACTTGAAACCTACATGGAAGCCTTTAAGGAGTGCAGGATCTCTGGTACAGCGGTTCTTTTAGAGGTATACTCTTTCTGAAGAGTTTTAGTACTCTTCCTTCCCATGTTGCTTGGAGATTTTCTGTAGGCTGACGGGGTACTATGGTTACCAGGAGGCCACTGTATAGGGGGGATTTCAGGCCTGGATCTGAAGTCAGATGAAGGTAGCACTCCATCATAAGGAGGCAAAGTTTAATCTCTGTGTCCCTCTTGGAATGGATCTTAAAACTAGTGCACAATTTGCACTTTGAAGGCATGTATGTATCACTGAGTGCAACTGGCAATCACAATATGTGAAGGACTCCCAGCAACTGAGCCAACATTTGAAATATGGGGACTTAGGCATGCCCCAAAACAAAACAGGCTTCTTTAAAAAGGGGGATGACCCCCTGTACACAGGGATGTGGGTAGAGGCAGGAGGCAAAAACATTGACCAACAGAAAAAAGAACCTGCAAAGAAATAAAATATGAAATAAATACAAGAATAAAAAACAATTAATCATAAAAAATAGAAGAAAAAACTATAAGAGCAACAAGTAGGCAGGTATCTGCAAGCACTGCGCCATCTCTGGCCAAGGCGATTGACAAGGAACTGAGGACGACTGGTCCATCACAGCCCTATATGTCCTCAGTATGGGGCACAAGGACAGTTAGGGCACGGGTGAGGACCAAATGAGAACTGCTGCTGAAAATCTCCAATCGAAGGCGCACAGGGTACATTCATACCTCCAATGAACACCCATAAGGACAATACTCAAAGAAGAATTCCATATTATTTATTATTCACTGAAATTTACTAAACTTTGTGGTACATTAATTAAAAGAACCCATCAAATACAACTGAAGGATCACTCTGTGGATCAGAATTTTTAGAATGGCCTTTGCAATGCATACACTTTTCCTGGTACAGTCATCTATTGACACACTTCAACCCCAGAGTTCAAGTAACACCATCCATCATTACAATACGATTTTTCACAGGTTGCCATTGCACTTTTAAATCACATAAATTTATACTTGCTTTAATTGGTCTAAAAATTTCAAACTACTTCAGCGGTATCCTTTTTTTAACCAACAGCAATATTTTTATGTTGTCTTCCTCATTCAGTGTTTCTTACAATAAATAAGACAATAAAATCATATGCCAGTGTCAGTGGTAAAGTTTTTATACAGACCGTATCTTTTATATTATAATAAATTGTGTTATCACAGAATTAGGAGCACAGTTAACTATAAAATATAATGGACATATAAAAATGCTATTGGATTGGATTCCCACACCAAAAATTTCTGACATTTCCTTCCATCGCACTGGAAAGAATATAGCAGACAATCTTAGTTTACGAGCTTTAAACTGTGTTAACGAGTTATGTACCCAGTAAACTCTACCACCTCCTCTCATTCTGACTAATTCAAACTTGTTGATGATATATAATTAGCCTATTGGAAAGAGCTGTGCAATCCCTCTATATCTTAGGGAAACACACTCACTCAGGAGCTTGCACAAAATTAAAGAAAATTTTAAGATTTTTTTTTAATCAATGAAGACTATCGCCTTAAAATCTTGTACATTTCAATTTTTTAAATTAAATGCTAGAACTTCCAATTCATGCTCATCTGACTTCTTTCTCTTTTTATTTATTTTGCCTTTTTTCCATTTTATGTAATGTTTTCTTTCCTGCTGTTAAGTGTGAGGGTCACATCAGTCAGTGATGATGCACAGGCATATCCTCCCAATTTACTCACCTGGACAGCCTTTTCTTCTCCTATGATGAGCTGCTCCAGATAGAGCAGCAGCATGCTCCTTGGCCCATGGAAAGGCACAAGAAGTGAAGAAGGGGACTCCCTCCCTACTTCTCATGGAAGGATTCAGAAGTGAGAAAAGATCACCTTTATCCCCCACTGCAACTTTCAGCTCCCTGCCCCTGTGGAGAGATCCAGGAATTGGCCCTCCCTGTCCCTATTCATCTCCCACAAGGTAGCCTCAATGTCACTGCTGCTTTCCCCACCCTTAAGAAGAATACAGGAAGATATCTACTGGCCTGACTGACCTCCAATTGCCTTATCTTTCAATTCTTTCTCTGCTCTTTGAAATGGCTAGAAAGAGAAGAAGGAAAAGAACCTGCAGGCCTTTGCTACCTCCTGCCTTAATATACCAAAAAGGGAAATTCACCATCAATGATCCAATGCACAGAGATAGAGTAAAGGAGACACTCTCCTGACTGCTTTTCTATGCACCTTACTAGTTCCCTGCAGAGATCTCCTGATTTATAAAAAAGACTTCCAACCCCTGTCCAGACACCTAAAGCCATCTCAGGGTGCAGGGAAATATTGTCCCAAACATTCCTGTCACTTCCTAGGCTCCTATGGGACATATAAAAGTTCTATAACCATTGTTCAAATGCTCAATTTCAATTTCAATATAAGGAAATTCTTAATTTCATTATATTTACTAAAATTACATGGCAACTTCCAATCAAACTCAAACTGCAGCAGCTCCACCCTTGTTATGCTACTATTAAACACTCTCTCACAAGGCCTGGGCAAAAGTGTACATATGAGCAAGCAATGTCATCATGCTCTTCACTCATTACTACATTTCATCTAAAGTACCCATTCTTTTCCTAACACTAATTTTCTAAGTTCCTTTTATTACTAATTCTCCCACTGATTTAACATCATCATAACATGTGGACCAACAAAAAGCACTTTGTGAAAAAACTATTTGTATAAATCCAAAATTTAGTAGATCACAAAATATACCTTGGACAACAACTTGGCTTCCAGGTACAAAAAACTGCTGTGTGCCATCAGGTGTTTGTGCTGCATATTGCACAATGGTAGCACCTGGCTGAGGAGCTCCTGAATTTGTCATTGTTAATGTCTGCAGTCCCTGGACGCCGTCAGATGCAGGATTAGAAATCTGGATTGCTCCACCTTGAGCTATGGCAACTATATACAAAAAGAAAAAAAATGATGAGGCAATAAAAACAAATATATACAACACATTATACTATATTTACCACTTTTAGAAGAGTTTTTTTAATCATATAGGGACTTTCAATCGTATCTGTGCTCAAAGAAGTTTGCAGAACTAATGCTATAGCATAGCATGCTGAATTAATATATTAAAAAAAAACTGTATCAGCCTCTTATGTGTCACATTCCTGTTTTATATTATTCACTTTTGGGATTAATCACATGGGGAAAGCACCACTTTGCCCATTTTTTTCAGTTTATAATCCCAGCAACTCTAATGCTTCCATAATAATTTCCATATAAGAAGGGACTAGTAACTGATAAAAATATAGAGCATTAAGCCCTTAGAGAAATGGAGTAAGACGTTGCGGGCAATTATACCAGATGCAACAGGAAAAATAAAAAGATATTCCAATTTATCCAGCCCCTTCCACATGATGGAAAATACTGAAGGATCAGGAGGAAGGAAAAAGGCACCTTTCCCTGGAACTCACAATCTTCCTCGTTTTCTCAAGTTAGGATATCCAAGCTTAGGCCCCTTGGAATTTAAAGTTCTCTATATGAGAAAAGATGGGGAAAATTTTGTTTTGAGATACCAAAATGTGAAAATCAGAATCTATAACCATGCAGCCAAAAATATGAAAGAAAATGTATGTATACATTTTACCAACATCAACTTGATTAAACTCTTCCATGTGACTCAACGACTACTTAGCATTGTAAGTGTTTTGTAAAAATCAAATTCATTAACATTCTATAATACCCACTTAGAAATGCCATTTAAGGAGTACCCAAGAAGTAAATGTTCTTTCTATGCAGGTATTTAAACTGCACTCATCACCATAGTATTTAAATGTGGCTATCTGATGGTACGTAAAAATCTAAGTATAGTCATTGTTACCAACTCATGACTGTACACTAAGACTCATGTTATTTGGTGTGTTTCTTAAAGCCTCAGCTTCTAGAGTCATATGAGCACAAGAAAATCTCAGCTTTCATTATTTTTAAAAAGTAAGTTTTTGCCCCTCATGGTTGTGGAGTAAAGATGTAAAATGTATAACCTAAAGTTAAAAAAACCTGTAAGATAAATAAAAAGATATTATTTTTTACATCTCATGATTTTTAAACAAAATAAATGATTTTGGGGTCCTGACTCATGCTTTTTAATGCCTGAGGTCAGCAATACAGGATGCTTTTCTTTAAAATGCAACAAAGTGTATTTAGTTTAGCCCATATCAGAGGGCTTTCAGTTACTGACAGTTAATCTAGAAACAAGATGCATATGCTTCAAGAGGTTACAACTTTTGAAAGGTAGGGGAGTTCCCTTTGTTTGCACAAAGGGCTAGATAGGATGGTGCAGGTGCACTACAGATAGCTTAGTCAAGTATAGGAAAATTACCCCCATATAGAAGATTGGGTGAAGCACTTGGCCTTCCTTGAATCACTGAGACATGGTTCAAACCCACCTTCAACCCCATCCTAGCACAGCTGGTCTCCACGGGATACTCTATGTTGCAAGCCAAGACAAACAGAATGCACCAGAAAAAAGAGAAGGTGTAGTAGCAGTCCTGTTCCCCTCCAACTGTGCATGCAAAAGATGTTCCATACAAGAAACAAAACATTTGAGTGCATCCATATGACCTGTGAGATGAAGGACCAGAGGAACCTAGGACTCCTGGTGTTGTACAATAAAAACCCTCCAATGAAAACCCTGTCAACTTCCTGTAGGATCTTATAGAGCTGCTGCCCAACATGGTACTGGAATCCCCCAGATTTCTCATCCTTCATGACCTCAACCTTTACAGACAATCTCAATGGCACATCAATACTTGTTCTCATGACCTGAAGACTTCTGAACACCATAGGTTTTCAATTCATCCTAGGAGAACAAGCCCCCAAATGCAAGGTCAAGCTGAAAAGGAGTTTTTACAACAGTATAGTACCATGGTGTCCACTAATATCAACGGCTTGGCCCAAGCCACCCCTCCATACAGACAACAATGATCACTGTTGACGCAGATGAGTTACAGCAGATGAAGCACAAGTCTACAGAGGTAGAATGCCAGTGATGCAAAAAATATTTTGAATCCCCCCACCACAGCACAAAACAACACTTATAGGATGATGTCACAACAGTAAAGAAGGCAAAATGAACCTTCTACTCCTATATAATCAACATGGCAGAATCAAGGCCAACATACTGAACCACCTACTCAACCCAGACTGCATAGCCTGAACATCAGATCCAAGCATCAAAACTATGAAGAGCTGTCATCATACTTTAATTATAAGATTAGCTGAATACGTACACACAGCTAACCAGGAAAGAAAATTCTACCCCTAACCAGACTGCATTATCCTCCCCACCACCCATGGCTGAGTTTGGCCTCCTCACAAATGCCAAAACTCAAGAAACCCTGAAAAATGTTAGAATCACAATCAGTGAAACAGATCTATTTCCTTCCTGACTGGTAAAAGCTAGTGAAGAACTATTAAGCCAAGTACTAATGGCAATAGTCAACGCCTCCTTCAGAGAATCACATCTATCAAACTCCTTGAAAAATACAATAGTTTGCCCAATTCTCAAGAAGCCAACACTCAACCCTGAAGATCTTTCCAACTACCATCCCATCTCCAACCTCCTGTTTCCAGGCAAAATAATTTAGAAAATAGTAGCCACCAAGTTCCAGCAACATGTGACAGCAGCCAATATCTGGGATGCCTCACAATCAGGGCTCAGACCTGGACACAAAACAGAAGTGGCACAAGTGGTACTAAAAGATTACTTTCTCATGGCCATGGACACATGTAAGATCTACATGCTTACCCTGTGGACCTCTCCACAAACTTTGATACAAAGTGGAACTAACACATCTACATGAAATAGCAGGAATAGATGGCTAGCAGTACAGTGGCACCAATTGTTTCTCTCCAGCAGCACTCAGAGAGTGGAGATAAATAACTCCTCCTCCTCTCCAAAGGCACTAACCTGTGGGGTCCCACAGGGATCCATACTATCACTGCTTCTCTTCAATACATAAAACCACTAGAAGAAATAATGGGACACCATATGCTTAGTTGCCAACATTATGCCAATGACTCTCAACTCTCTCTCTCATTCTTAGTTGATGTAACTACTGTCTCTATTAACATGTCAGAATGTCTACAGGAAATGAGCTCTTGGATGAAGAGCAGCTGAACAGAGCTGAACCCAAGCAAGACTGAAGCAATGCTGAACAGAAAGGGGAAGCACTTCCAAGAGTTGGTTAGGATGTTGTCTCCACCTTCCATCAAAGGGGTGCAAAGACATACATCTTTTCAACGTTCTGTTTGACTCTTTTGATAAGCTTGGATAAGCAGGTAGCATTAGATGCCAAAGTTTTTTTTTTAACCTCCCGTTTGCTAAGAACCTTCATCCCTTCCTCCATCACGCCACCCCAAAACTGACAAAGGGCATCCTTACGCTGTACCAGTTCTTGACTGTCGTATCAGCTCCTAAGGACTGCAGGTGGCTGGAATGAAGTGATAAACTCACTATGGCTGAGGATCTGTGCTTAGAAGCTCAAGACCCAAAAACAAGTAGTCAAGCAACATGGTATCGTCTGATAAAACAACATTAAATTACAAATGGTCAAACTTAAAATTCCCAATGCCAGTATTTAGTAGTAACTGTCCATCTGTCACTACTACAACTGTGATTGACCCTCAATTCTAACTTTTCTTTCATATGACAATTCTGACAGGAATGAGAAGCAGATCAAGACACATTTTGCTAAAATTCCCTTGACAAAAGGTAGATCTAATATACTGAATTCACTGCAATAAAAGGTGGATGGGATTTTGTTTTAAGGCTTTTGTCCTTTTCACATACAATGGAGAACTTTTTCAGATTAAGTTAATGAACTAATAAATTATGGAGTAAGAACACTGATTGCAAGAAGATGCAGCTTTAAAAACAAAGCTTCCAAACCAGGCTCATCATGGCATATGAAAGTTGATAACTGCATCCTTGAACAGTGTCTAATATTGAAGCCTACTCTTGTAAATATATTTAACAAATACTGTACATTAAATCAATCTAAAAATGCAGAACATGATGTTCTAAACTATCAGCATTTCTTATCGGAGGGGAAAGCGCATGAGTCAGGACTCTCCTAAACCATGCTCATGCCAAAGCATACTTAAAATTAGATTAAATAAGATTTAATTAAATTTCTTATGGACTCTGCTAATTCAAGCAGACATTGGTGATGATTTTTTTTCTTTTACTTATTCCAAAATAGATGTCTTACTGAACAAATATTCCAATTAAAATAGAGAAAAACGCCTGCACCATTAGTCAATACAAGCATAATAAATTATAACAAAGGCAAGTGATGTGCAATTACAATCTAAAAAATTCTTGTTACTAAAATTTGCATTTAGTTTCATATTAAAACATTCAGTTTCTTAAAGAAACTTACTAAACAGTTGCAAAACTAATGAGAATAAAGTTTGACAGAGTTCTTTCAGATTTGCCACAAGAATGATCCCTGAGCCTGAAGAGGGAGGATAGTCACCTGGAGAGTATTTCCTCCAGATAATCCCAAAATGAAAGTAGAAAAGCATGGAGTAGACTCATGCAAGAATGCCCATGAATGCTTCTGACACACTGATGAATGCTCATGAATGCTTCTGACACACTGAAGACCTCAGGTGGAGGTCTTGACCAATGGAAGCATAGGAGTTCTTCAGGTTTGACTGAACGACACCTCAAGACCTTAGCCACCAAGAGGAGGACAATGATGTGACTAGTGAAAACACAGGTCCTTAGATGGACTGGCTGTTGAGTTAAAATATGTTTGAACTCCCAATTTATCACAAACCTGTAAGCTTAAAGATTCACTGTGAGTCTGTTAAAATAGACCCAAGGGGGTTCCCGTTGTATGACAAAGATGATAAATATCTCATTGCAACTAGAACCAGCACAACCCAAAACTAACAGACCTGTGATATTTAAGAAGATAAGATAATTATGGCATTAATGATGGGTACAAGAATTCTGATATGGGGAATACATATTTAAGAAAAGTAACAGTCAGAAAACATGGCCAAAGGAATTTTTAAACAGAAAGCAGATTTATTCTTTGTAGCACTCAGTAACAGTATTTGATAGTAATTCTTAATGCTGATGAAAATGCTTACCCCTTCATACATTAAGCCCAATTCTGTTTCCATTCAGATCAGCATTCAAATTCATGCTAACTTCAACAAAGCAAAACTGAACTATAATTTATGTAGAGTTTCTTTTACATGCACTGAAAGTTGCTGCATAGAATAAGTAATCACTGAATTTGTGTTTAATTTCCAAATACAGATAGCTTCTTCTGGCATTTATATTCTTTTCAGTCTTCCATATATTCAACAACTCTTCCCCTTTGTGTTTTGCTACTTCCATTCCTTCAAGCATATCCAGGTTTTCCTGAACAGACTATATTTTGGAATGAATTCTTTACATTTTTTAATATAACTTCAATGCTGTCTTCTGACAAAATTGTACTTGGATCATGAAGACCCAAATGTAAACCTGAACATAACTAATAAATTCACTTTCCAGGTGAATGGTACAAGTTGTGAGCGGCTCCCAAGAGGAGCTTGGCACGCCTACTGCAGTCACTAGGAATTACGGACTCAGCACCTAGCAGCATTGATTTTCTCACAGAATCAAGGCCCTAATTTCTTAGAATCAAAGAATTTAAGGACTTTCATATTCTACAGAACCTTAATTTGGTCATCACCATTAACATCTCTACAACTAGAGTAATGAGTATGAAGACAGTAATTAGTGGTTCAGTGCTATATGTAAATGTTTTCTCAGTCACTTTACTTTATTTTACAAATTATAAAGGCTAGCTAGAGGAATTCTAAGAACATTTAAAGAGTGAATTTATTAAGAAAAAGCCATTCTGTTCTTTTCTAAGTTTTATTGTTTACATTTTAATAGGAGTCCTTGTTCTCATATATATGCTTCAGAAGAAGCAGACCTCCTTACCATTTTCCTGTCTTTGTGTAGGGAAAATACACTGTTTTTATTTAAAAATCTGTTTTTATTTAAAAATCTTCATTATTTCTACACATGAGAAGACTTGATACATAAATGACTCACTGTAACAGTAAATTCTATGTTTTAAATACTGTAAAAATAAACTATCAAAAAGGAAAAAGATTAATGGAAATTCAACCCACAGAACAGAAATGACTATGCAATATCTAACATTCATAGTGAAGTGTGAAATGTTTAATATGTAAATAAAGCACACAAAAAATCTTTGAGGAATACTGCTGTGAAGGTAATTTTTTCTCTCATTGTTTAGAGAAAATGAAATGAAACCAGTTGGAAACTGTAGCTTATGGTTAATTCCATATAGAAAATTATTGTTAATGCAACAGAAAGATTAAAAAAATCAAGCAATCAAAAGTCAGAAAACTGAGAGATAAGATAGAAAGTTCTATACCTTTCCCTCCTGTGCTTATCTCTAAATTATGGTCTCTATCTAATTACCAATTATATGTCAATTCATACCATAAATAATAGGATGAAAACTATAATTTGTCATACAATGTGACATGCAATAAGTTACAGTACAGGACATGTACTCTTCAGATGACTTGATTACTGGCACAATCAGATATTTAAATAAATTAATATACTATTTCACACCACATAATTTTATACTGCATTGATCTGTTGCACTAGATTAGCAAAATGGTATTAAATTTTTGAAGACAAAAGGTGACCCATAGTCAAGTTCAACTTCGTATTGCATTGTACTAATGTTTTAATCAACATTTTCCAATCAACACGAGCATTTAATACATTAAAACAATACAGTAATGAAAAACAGAAGATTCTTAAAATATGTAAGTACAAATACCTATGTATATAAAAAACAAGAGAGACACCTACATTTTGCCTCTTTCAGCCAATACCTGGTTCTTTGATTCTTTAAGGCACAGTACAATCTCAAAATGACCCGAAATTTGGAAAATTAACAGAGGCTTTGAAGTGGGGGAAAATAGACCAGAAAAAGTTTTATTTTTGCTAATGTGATGTGGCAGAAGATGCAATCCGCAATCCTCTTTGACAAATATGAAGATAAATCTCATTCTCTTTTTCCTGGTCCAAACAGCTCTCTCCATTTTCACTCAGCTATTTTTAAATTCAGCAAAAGATAGTAACAGATTTTTTTTTAATTAAAATGCTATACTGTATCTTAGCATACATACTGTATTGCCCTGTGCTAGTCTGATATAGGCTGGTTGGTACTGCCATTGCAGGGATGCCAGAAGGTGTTCCTTCTTCCTCTGACTTTTCCTCTTCAATCTTAGGGACACCAGTAGCATCAGAAGATAGTTCATTCAGAATTTTTCTAAAATATAATTTAAACAATTTAATTTAAAGTACAGGTTTAAAATCAATGCCCATAAGAGTGACTGTCTTTTTCTGAGAGTTATGCTGTGAGTAGTACACATGCAATGTTGTGGTAGCCGTGTTGGTCCCAGGATATTAGAGAGACAAAGTGGGTGAGGTAATATCTTTTTTATCGGACCAACTTCTGTTGGTGCGAGAGACAAGCTTTCAAGCATACATAGAGCTCGTCCTTAGGCAGTATTAGTAGCAGTATGAGTAGTATGTGAAAGTTAGGCTAGTTTTAAAAAAGCGTAACTTACCGGTATGAAGGCCGCCTTGAAAGAATCTCTCTACGTTTTTGAGAATCAATTACACCCTCCGAGTCTGCAGAATCCTCTGCATTTGCAACTGATGCTACCTATAATTCCAAATTTTCTGAAATTCATCATCTCACATAATACAGATGCTGGTAACAGAGTGACTGACACAGAAGCTACATCTACATTATGAGGTAAGGTGTGATTCCCCTGCTCGTGTATGCATACTTGCACTAGCTCTGACTGAACTAGCACGAGCATAAACAGCAGCATAGCCACAGTAACACAAACAATGGCAGCAGAGGCCCAGGTTAGCTGTGCTAAGTACAAATCCACCTGAAACCAGTGGGTATATGTTTGGCACAGCTACGCCGTGAATCTGCTACCACCACTTGCTACCACAGCTATACTGCTATTTATGCACGCACTAACTCAATGAGAGCTAGTGCAAGTATGTGCACATGAATAGAGGAATCACACTGCTAGCTTGTAGTATAGACGTATCCTTACACCTGAGTAATTTCCATGTTCACAGTGTGGTGGAACCTTGAAATTTGGTACACATTCATTATAAATAATACTACTAGACCCAAATTTGAACTCTGACATTTCTGTTATAGATCATCAAATGATCTCCAATTTGAAACCTATATTAATATTTTCCTGTGAGGTGATCTCCAGTTTGGAGAAATGAAGATAATCCAAGTTCTATATTTCTAATTTTAGCCAAAAAGATGTCAGAGGTGAACAAGTGTACTGTATACATCCATGTTATTAGTCACATCCATTCAAAAAGGTATATTACTATCAGCTAGAAAAATATAATCATTTCTTAAACTGTAATTACAGCACTCATCAGTTTCAACATAATACCAAAATCAAACTAAATACTAAATGCAAAATGTTATACTAAATGCAACCTTAACGCTAATGCACAATATACCTGAAATACAAAAGTTAAAGTTGCTGTGGTCACCACACCACAGCCACAGAAATAAAGTTAGCATCCAGAAATTAAGGAATAAATTTAACAACATAAATGATCACCTAAAATAGTACATACCACATGTGCATTTGGGTTAAGTTATGCAAACTTGAACTTTAGAACTTTCTGACTTTTGTGAGCTTACATTCTCACATCTTGTTAGAATTGCATTAGCATCATTTTTTACATGTTAATTTCCACTTGGGGAATTTCAAAACCAAAATTACACAGCTAAACCACAGTCTATATCAGCAGATATTATTTTGTGTAAAACTGAAACTGTGATTAACTGAGTAAGGAAAAACATGATTTACTTGATTCATTTAACTTCTCAGTCCACAGTTGTGTAGGATATGTGTAAAAGTGGAACTGTGCAGTTCTATTAGTGATATGGAATATCATAGAGAAAACTGTAGTTTTTTAGATTAGATTATTTTTAAACTAACTAAATTACCTAAATATTAACTAGACACAATAAAATAAGTGACCTAGAAATCTGACAGTCAGACTTGGGCACACTCGAGGCTCCTACAACTGGAGCTAACAGCAGAAAAGATGGAACTCAGATGATTGCTATACTTATCTAACATAACATAGAGTCCTAAATGCTTGTGCACAAAGCAGCACTTGCATGGATCTGAAAGGGGATGACTTCCTGGAAGTCTGAAAACTTGTGGCACTGGGGCACCTCATCCCAAAAGTATAAACAGTCAGAGGCCATGACTTCAAAGAACTACAGTTACTGTAAAACAAAAAAACCTAATGTCTCTTTTCCTTTACTGATTTGATTGCAATTCCATTTCTGTTCAAAAACCATTTTGCACAGTATGGCACTTGCTGGGATAAAGTGTGGGACATACAAAGTAAAATGAAGCATCCAAATAATTAAAAAACATAATGAGAGGTATTTCTGCAACTGTGCACAAACCTAATTTTGAACTAGACTGCAGAACCCAGCTGGGATGAGCAGAATCAATTTGTGGTGGTTCTGCTCATTTCTCTTAAAAAAATCATGAAGGGTGTCAAAGGGGACCATAAATTGCCTTAAGGATTCCCCTTGCATAGGCACAGAGTCAGCCTAAGGCAGGCTGGAGGCATGTCAGGTGTCCAAGGGATAAGCAGGAACATGATGCTGTCCAGCAATTATGTCTAGCACAGTGGACTCTTGAGGCTCCTTACTGATGAGCGCTGCTGTGATATGCTAGGCAATCTAGCCTCAAATATGTAGCATAAACCTTCAAAATGTGGACAAACTGGCCAAAATCAATAGATGTCATTTCTTGGCTATCCGTACACATAATTGGGGGAATTATACAAATGAAAGGGATATACAATTTTCCTGCTGCTATAAATTCTGTACCTATGGATTTTTTTTAATGGTATGATAAAAATACTTAACACTTGATGGTTGGTGATGGATTACCAGAGACAAATACTCCATTAGGGAGCTGCCAGAACCACTGTTTCTACAAGCTTTCACCATCTCCATTCCTTCCCAGCTCTACTCCAACCCATAGCTCTAGATTGTTGTTTAATTCAATGCACTTTTCCTATTTTACAAGGTCAAGCTAAAGTTCAAGGGCAGGATGGGTAAAGGTCCTTCAGCCCCTCTTTCTTGCTCTCTCCTATGAAACTGCTGTAGACATCTGACAAAATGAAGAGAGGACTGGGTGAAAAAAGAAAGCAACTTCAAAGAATGACCTGAAATACAAAGCAATTGTCAAGATCACTAATTTTGGGCAACAGCTTTTTCACTCAGAAGGCTATGGTGTCTGAAAATTTTCAATCTTTGTCACCCTTCTTGTTTAACCTCTTGTGAAGCCACGTGGGAGAAGGGGGTGGAAGACCATGTGGTGAATGAGTTCAGAAACTACAAGCATTTGAAGGAAAACTGCTGTGTTTGTGACTGAAAACACAGACAAACATAGGGAAGCTCTGAAAACGAAAGACAAAGGAAGCCTTCACCAAGTAAGTGCAAACTCTAAGAACAGATGTTTTACAACCTCCTTCCACTCTGCAATTGTGAGGCAATGGTGGACCCAGAAGCCAGCCCTCAACCTAAGTTCCCAGACTGCAGTGAACTCCAAGAGAGCTGGGGCTGAGAGGAAGAACACTGAGGAACGGCCCAAGGCCATGAAGGGACCTGGTGATTTGGGGGGGGGGCAGACCAAATAGCCCAAGGGAGAGGGCAGCACTTGGGGCAAGGTATCAGTGTCACGAGTGTGGGGAGTTGGGGCATATAACAGCCCAGTGCCCCAACAAGGAGGAGCCCATGCTATGCAATCTGGGGAATCACGGGGAGCACTGTAGCCTGGTAAGGGTCACAATGACCCCACATGGATACACGAAGCCAGTGAAAATTAACAGTATCAAGACCATGGCACTGGTGGATTCCAGGAGTGCTGTCATGCTAGTCTCAGGAAAATTGGTGGCGCAAGACCAACTGACCCGGGCCAAACACATGGGGTACTGTTCGATCCCTGTACAGATTGAGATCCAAGGGAAAATTGCCAGGATGGTCCCCAAACTCCCCTACCCAGTCCTAAGCAGTAGGTACTTCCCAGGGTTTGGTAACCTGCTTCACCCAGTAGAACCAGAGGAGGGTAGCAAATTCCAGACCCAGACTGAGGCACCTGCAGATTGCCTTGCCCCAGTCTTCACCGAATTTGCCCCACAATTGTTTTTAACCCTCAGAAAACCCTGGAAGCCAAGGCAGAAAAGGAGGGCAGAGAAGAGATTAGGGACCAGGAATTTGGCTATGAACCAGAAAGCCGCCCTCATAGACAAACCCGTTCGGGAGACCAGGAGGTAGCTTGGGCCGCAGAGGGCCCAGAGGAGGTTCCCGGCCCAGAAACAGCAACCCAAAGGATGAAGTTGAGGTAAATCCCCTAGAGTTAGGACAGATCAGTCCTGCCCATCATCCTAGCACCCAAGCCTGACGGCACACTGAGGTTTTGCATCCACTTTCAGAAATTGAATGAAACATCCCAATTCGATGCCTACCCAATATTGCATATTAATGAGCTCATTGATCAGTTAGGCAAGGCCCAATACTTGACCACCCTGCACTTGACCAAAGGTTTCTGGCAAATCCCACTACCTAAGGATGCAAAGGAGAAGACCACCTTCTCCACATTTGATGGCCTTTTTCAATACACCGTCCTTTCCTTTGGTCTACCTGTGGCTCTGGCAACATTCCAATGCCTAATGGATAAACTACAATGACCCAATGCCAAGTATGTCGCTGCCTATTAGATGACGTAGTCATCCATAACCCCGATTGGGGAAGACATCTGGGAAAAGTAGAGGCAGGGTTAGATGCCCTCAGAAAGGCTGGCCTCACCGCAAACCCTCCCAAGTGTGCAGTGAGGCAGGCCAGGTACCTTGGATACGTAGTAGGGAGAGGATTGGTAAAACCCCAATGGAATAAAGTAGAGGCAATACAGGACTGTCCCTGAACAGTCTACAAGAAACAGGTCAGAGCTTTTCTGTGGATAGTTGAGTATTACAGGAGGTTCAACCCTCACTTTGCCACTAGAGCAGGGCCTTTGATGGATCTAATAAAAGCTTGGGGCCCAGATATAGTAAAATGAACAGATACAGCGAAAGAAACATTCACAGATTTGAGGACACCCCTATGCAGTACCATGCTCATTGCCACGGACTTCGAAAAGAAATTCATCCTATACATAGATGCCTCAGAAACAGGGCTAGGAGCCATCCTTTCACAGATGGTGGAGGAGAAGCACCCAGTCCTGCACCTCAGCAAGAAACTCGTACCAGGGAGCAGAGGTATGCTGTCACTGAAAAGGAATGTCTGGCAATTAAATGGACTATGGAGACTCTCCGCTACTACCGACTTGGACAGAGGTTCACCCTTGTGACAGACCATGCCCAGCTCCAGTGGATGCACAGAAACAAAGAGAAGAACGTGAGAGTGACCAAATTGTTCCTACTCCTGCAATCCTTCCATTTCCATATACAACATAGGGCCGAAAGCCAACACATCATTGCTGATGGCCTGTCACGTCAGCACTGCCTCTCATCCCAAGTAACCCATCGCCATGTTGTTGAGGAGGGGGAGGATACGTGAGACAGCAGGGCCAGACAGCAGCAGGAGAGTCACAGAAGGGAGATATATAAGCCCCAGAACGTTCCGGGCCTTGTTCCCTGCAGACTGAGCTGGGGTTACCACAGGTTAATTTGGAGCACCTGGAACCAATTGAGGCCCAGTTAGAGTCCTGATAAAAACCTCTGCTCCAGCCAGATGGGGAAAAAATAAGAAGAGCTGGCAGTAGTGTGGGAGGAGGCAGTAGTGTGGGAGGAAGATTAGGGAAAGTGTGGGCCCCCTACAGAATGGGGGAGGCAACCTAGTGACAGAGGATGTAGAGAAAGCTGAGGTACTCAATGCCTTTTTTTCCTCTGTCTTCACAGACAAGGTCAGCTCCCAGACTACAGCACTGGGCAGCACAGAATGGGGAGGAGGTGAACATCCCACAGTGCTGAAGGAACAGGTTCAAGACTATTTAAAAAAAATTGGACATACACAAGTCCATGGGGACAGCTGCAATGCACCTGAGGGTGCTGAGGGAATTAGCTGATGTGATTTCAGAGCCATTGGCTATTATCTTTGAAAGCTCGTGGCAACTGGGGGAGGTCCCTGATGACTGGAAAAAAAGCAAATATAGTGCCTCTCTTCAAGAAAGGGAAGAAAGAGGATCCAGGGAACTACAGGCCGGTCAGCCTCACCTCAATCCCTGGAAAAATCATGGAGCAGGTCCTCAAGGAATCTATTTTAAGGCACTTAAAAGAGAGGCAGGTGATCAGGAGCAGTCAACATGGATTCACCAAGGGCAAGTCATGCCCGACCAGCCTGATTGCTTTCTATGAAGAGGTAACTGGTTCTGTGGATGTGGGGAAAGTGGTGGACGTTATATATTGTGGTAAAGTCAGGCCAGATGGCTACCGAAGGGTACTCCAGAGCCGATATGTGAGCCCTAGAATGCTTAAAGCCCTTTTCCCTGCAGGCAGGAGAGAGGTTACAGCAGGGCAATCAGGGGCACCTGGAACCAATTGAGATCCTACCCAGGTATACTTATACCCTGCCTGCCCTAAAGACCGGGGGGGGAAAACATAGGAGGAGGAGAGGAAGGAGCTGCTAGATCCCCCTGGATTGGAGACAGTGTTTTCTACAGCTGGAAGCAGAGCAGGAGAGACCCTGATCTTGGCCCCAGCCTGCAGGAAGAACTGATGATCCTTGGATGCCCCAGGGCTTCTCCACCACCCCTGAGCCCCCAGGGAAGAAGCCCTAACCAGGTACCTCCGTGGGCCACCAGCACAAACAGACTAGCTGCCCTTCCCTGTGGGGTTGGGGGACAGCCCCCCAGGCCTGCAGTAAAGCCTGCACCTGGTCGCCCTGTGGGAGAGGCGCTGAAGAGAGGGGAAAAAACCCAGAGACTTGTCCAGATTGGGGTGGGATTACCTCAGTCCAGCAGAGACTGTTGCCAGCAGGCAAGCCCCAGCAGGGGGGCTGGCATACCACAAGTGGTGTCAGAAGTGGGATCCCCCACAAGAGCAGGAAACCCCGCTGGGGGCTAGGTAAACCACACACCGCCCCAATGGACAACGTTGTGTGAGCCCTGGTGCAGGCTACTGCGGCCCAACAGGAGGCTATGCGGGCCCAGGTGGCTGCCCAGCAAGAGTCAGTATGACTACAACAGGAGACAAATCAGCTATTGATCAGTCAGGTAGCTCAGGACAGAGCCACCATACAGGAGATGATGGGCCAGCTGAAAGCCCTGGCTCATCACCATGAGGGGTCACGTTCCCTAAGGGCCAGCAGCTACCTATAGAAGATGACCCCAGAGGATGATGCAGAGGCGTACCTGCTCGCCTTCGAGAGGACAGCCCTGCGGGAAGCCTGGCCCCAAGACCAATGGGCCAGCATCCTTGCCCCATTCCCCAGAAGGCCTACTATGACCTGACAGCTGAGGCTGCCTTGAACTACTCTCAGCTGAAGGTGGAGATCCTTTCCCGGTCTGGAGTGATGACAGCCACCAGGGCCCAGAGGTTCCATGAGTGGAGGTGCCAGGAGGGCCAGACCCCAAGGTCTCAGCTCTTTGATCTGATTCACTTAGCACGGAGATGGCTGTGCCCAGAGATCCACAGTGTGGACCAGATTGCAGAGATCCTTGTCTTGGACAGGTTCATGAGGGGGCTACCACCAGACCTGCGGGGTGGGTTAGTCGGAACGACCCCACCTCCTATGATGACTTGGTTGCCCTCGTTGAGAGGCAGTTGGTGGCCAAGGAGCTGTTATGGTCTGCCGGGGAAGAGGGGTGTCAGAACAAGAGGCTAGTCCCCGCCCCAAAGGCTCGACCACCCGAGACAGTGGGCAAGCCTGTACTGGGGAGGAGGGGGCTAGAGAGTGGTCTGAACCCACGAGGGGGCTTGGGGATCCCAGGGCGGAAAGTCCTGGCCTGAAGCCTGGCAGCCCAAAGGATAGGGGGCTGTCCCGATCGGGGTACAGGTGCTACGCCTGTGGGGAACTGGGGCACATAGCCGCTCAATGCCCAAATGCTGGGGAACCCATGGAGTGTGGGCTAGGTGAGTTTGCTGGTCCCTGTAGCCTGGTCTACCTTGTGGGGGTGGCAGAAACCACCCATAGGTACACCTGGCCGGTGGAGCTGAATGGCATAGCGACCACTGCTCTAGTGGACTCCGGAAGTGCTGTCACTCTGGTATCTGGAAAGCTTATAGGCTACGACCAGCTGACCCGGGCCAGACGTACCGGCATAACCTGTGTGCACGGAACAGTCAATTTTTACCCGACCATCTCAGTCTGCATTGGGATTCAGGGGCAGACCACAAAGATAAGAGTGGGCATCATCCCCAAACTCCCCTACCCCGTTCTCATAGGCCGAGACTTCCCCGGGTTTGAGTGCCTGCTCCCCGCGGGGGACCCATAGGTTGTCCTCCCCTCATGTTCACTGAGTTCACCCAGGACTTGTTTCCTGTCCTGGAGAAATGGCGAAAGACACAGCGGGAGAGGCGAGCGGACAAGAGGCTGGGAACCCGGATCTTGACTCAGAACCAGAAGTTCGTCCTAGTGGGAAGGCAATCTTACCCTGCCGAGGGGGAAGACACCCCGATAGTTGAGGGGCCCGAGGCTGGACCAAGTACTGATGGAGCCTGGCCAAACGAGGAGGCGGAAGAAATTATGGCTCAATTTGCAAATGCTCACTATTTCAGTAAATTAGATGCATGCTCAGCGTTTTGGCAGCTAAAATTAACAGAGGAAAGCTCAAAATTATGCACATTTAATACTCCATTTGGAAGATAGAGATTTTTACGCTTACCCTTTGGTATAGCTTCAGCACCTGAGGTATACCACAAAACCATATACAATCTATGAACATATTAGCAGTGTGGAAACCTCCATGGATGACATCATCATTTGGGGCTCAACAAAAGAGAAGCATGATCGTTGACTTCAGCAAGTGTTGGATGCAACTAGAGCTGAAAACCTCAAACGAAATAGGGACAAATGTGTCTGAGGAGTTAGAGAATTGACTTTTGAAGGGGACATTATTTCCCATGAAGGTATAAAAAAGGAAGATTACAGCCATTGAATTGATGCCATGTCCCCAGTCAAAGAAAGATGTCCATCAGTTCCTGGGAATGGTCAATTATCTTGGAAAATTCATACCCAATCTTTCTGTCAAAGCAGCACCATTGAAACAACTCCTAAAGGACAAAAATGAATGGTGTTGGAGTGCTGCATAGGAGGAATCCTGGGAAGGCTTAAAACAATACCTGATACAAAAACCAGTATTGAAGTTCTATAAACCAGGAAGGCCTATTAATATTTCAACAGATGCATTATAGTCTGGGTTGGGTGCAGTGATTTTACAGAAACATGAGGACTGCTGGCAACCAGTGGCATATGCATCCAAATCACTGACTGATGCAGAAACCAGATATGCACAAATTGAAAAGCTTTTAGGAATCTTGTTTGCCTGTGAGAGATTCAATCAGTATATTTACAGACAGACAGTGGAAGTTGAAACGGACCACAAGCCCCTGATTGCATTATTTTGCAAACCACTAAATGACTTAAGGATTCAAAGAGTGATGATAAAGTTGCAGAAGTATAATTTGCTGGCGACCTACATGCCTGGTAAATTTATGTTCACAGCAGATGCATTTTCCAGAGCAGTGGCGCCCATGGCACCTGAGAAGACACTGGAGACAGAGGTGCACGCCTAAACAGATATGATTGTGAGATTGATTCTCATAGTTTACAAGAGACTGCAACAAATTAAAGAGGAGACGGAGAAAGACGAATCATTGGGAATCCTTAAAGAAGTGATAATTAAAGAGTGGCCTGCAGTAATAAGCAGTTGTTGTCTAAATATAAAAGACTATTGGAACTGCAGACATGAACTGACCATGGTAGATTGAGTGATTTTTCAAGGGCAGTAATGTCGTAATTCTGCTGAGTCTCCGAAAAAAAATACTACAGAAGATCCATGAGGGTCACTTAGGAATTGAGAAATACAAAGAATGAGCAAAAGAGGTGCTATATTGGCCACGGATCAATCACAACATCACTAATGTGGTAAGAAACTGCTTTTCATGCTTGAAATACAAGCCATGCCAACAGACAGAGCCAATGAGACCCCATCCTGTTCCACAAAGACCTTATGAGAAGGTAGGCATTGATTTATTTACCTGGCATTCAAAGGATTTCTTAATAGTCATTGATTATTACTCTCTATATCCAGAAACGTGCACACTGCACAGGACTAATAGTAAGTCAGCGATCACTGGCATGAAAGGAATTTTTTCAAGACATGGAATTCCAGATGAGGTCTTCAGTGATAATGGGCCACAATTTTCCTGCACAGAGTTTAGGCAATTTGCCTGAGATTGGGATTCACATCACGAAACCTCCAGTCCAAACTACCCTCAATCAAATGGACTGGTGTTAAAGTCTATACAGATGGTAAAGAACCTGATTTAAAAGATTTTTGACAGTGGGGGTGATATTTATAAAGCGTTGCTGGTCTACCAAAGTACACCCCTGGAGAATGGCTTTTCTCTAGGTCAGCTGTTAATGGGAAGAAGGATAAGATCTGATTTAACTATTACCAATAATTTGCTGTGATCTCAGTACAATGCCACCATTCAGAAGATGAAAGAAAATTAGAAATGGAAGCAAAAATATTATTTTGACAGAAGGGCCTATGATCTCCCACCTCTTAACCAAGGTGATAGAGTGTGTCTGAAAAATCACCTCTCTAATAAATGGGGACCATTAAAGAATAGCTGTATCCATGGTATTATGTGGTGCAGACTGATCAAGGGGACACATTTTGATGTAATCGACAGGATCTACGAGTGATCCCAGAGAGTTCCAACACTGTGGAAGTTGAGGTAGATTCTGGCATATCTCCTCCAACTCATCCAGTATCATCAACACATGGTGAAGAAACTGTTGGGGAACAAGAGAACTCAGACTCGAATGAAGGGCTGGTACTAAGAAGATCTTATCAGGTGATCAAACGTCCAGAAAGACCCATAGAGACTTGCTTGGATATGTGAGGAAAGTGGGTAGTAAAGACTCACTTGAGAGTGATATGCTAGTAACCTCTCTTCTCTAGGTATTTGACACACTGAGTTTATAGAATTGTATAATGCATGTGTTATTAATTAGTTATGTGTTATTAGATGTTAGTGCATGCATTGTTAGATATTTTTTTATATTTATCTAAAGGTTAACTTGTTTTCCTTAGGAGGAAAGATGTAGAGATATGCTTGTAGAAGATTGTGACTGAGAGATGCTCCCTAGCATGGTACAGTGTTGTGTGAATTGGGAGATGTGTCCTACATCAGACCTAACATGGCTCCTCCCAGCTATACACCTGGGAATCACTCCTGTCATTGTAATTAAAGTTCTATTCCGTACTCATTCAACAGTGTGGTCTTTAATGAACTCTCAAGATTGTTACATTCTCTTTAAAAGATAAACGGGAAATATTAATGAATCTCTACAGGCCACTGTCTAGCTATTATCAGCTGGCTGTTACCCACGGGAATCATGGTAAAAGTGGGTCTTCTATCTACTGGTAAAAAAGAAGATGGAAAGTTGAAGATCCAAGGTGGAGGTTTCAAAATGTGGGGGAACAACAAGATAAAAAAATATCTATAGCTACAGTGAAAAATATAAAGGAAAGCTAACCTGAGCAGCCTGCATTTGTGGTGACTGAATCACTGATGGCTGTGCAGCTTGAATCACTCCCTGGACATGTACAGTTTGACCAGAAGGCAACTGTACTAGAGTAACAGCTGGAGATCCTCTTCCAGCACTTGATCCAGTTACAGAAACCTGCAAGAATTATGATAATCATATTTAAATAAAGGGCCCTGTGGATTTCAACAGATACTTCAAAAAGCAATAACAGATAAGTTAAATGTTAAAAATTTGAGCCAAACTTCAAGCAAATAAAATATACATTGTTACTTACTAGTAAGACAAAATTATTACTATTTGTACTAATTATGTATCTTTAAGCTGTCTCAATTTGGGAACCAAAAAAAACCCACTTGTCTTAATTTTTCAAGGACCTTGTCTCTTTTTTATTAAAGATCTCCAAGCGTTCAAAGACTAAATACTCTACCTCTACCTTTTACTTTAGGACAGAGTCAGAGATCTCAGCTAGAAGTATCAGAGTGGGGTGAACAAAGCAGCAATTGCCTAGGCAGCAACATCCAATCATGATAGGATACTCTCAACCAGTGGTATGAAATCCTCTGGTTCTCTTTATCCTCTTTGGCTTTCTATTCGTATTCTTCACAAAGATGTTCTCATATAAAGGACAATTTTTCCTATGATAAAAGTTGTATCACTAAAGCAGTACTCAGATTATAGACTCTTCAAAGCAAGGACTGCCTCTATATTATGTTCATACAGTATCTAGCACAATGGGACCAGGAGCTGTCAGCACTACTGCAATATAAATAACAACATTACAGCACAACTGATGATTCTCAGTCCTCAAAGTTTCCTACCCAGATTAGCAATCTTTCTGGCATGTTTTTCTTACAGTATTCTACAACAAATTCTTCCACCTTTAGGCTTTCCTACTGCATCAGAGACTATCAGAGAACCAAGTGTTAGTTGGGAGAAGAAATATTCTAATCCCTGTGGTGAGACATGCTAAACTGTATTTGTTTGCTTGCCAACAGGTAGCCAAAAACAATTTAAAAGGCTACAGTAAACTTTAAATAATTGACACAGCAATTTTCTCTTTTCTGGGTCCCTAAAACATCAAATTTTGTGCGACTGATAATTTTATGGAATTATAATACCTCCAAATGTAGCACATATGCCATTCTGGATAAAAATCTCTTATAAATGCCTATAGCCATCCAGCTGCCAGAAATGTTGAAATGATAGAAACATTGCCCTAGACAAGGCTGGAAAACTCCCAAAACAAAGGGAAGATTTTAAAGATTACTGTAATTGATCTGTCTCTGGCAAATCATCCCTAATCCTGGACACAAGAAGAAAGGATGATATTATAGAAGAAAAGGACAAAAACAATTCCACAGGATTTGTAGAAGAGGAGAGAGAGAGCATTCTTTTCAGCTCTTCAGAGTGAACTGGATAAAACCAATTTTCTACCGTGTTCAGGATTACAAGTGTAGGCACCCTGTACTTTAGGGGCCTACCAACTTAATTGCAGCGGGGAAGAGCCTGGGGACTACAACTCCCATGATGCCCTGGGGAAAAGAGAGAGACTCTTCCCCTTCCAGGAGTGAAAGAAAGGCATGTGGGGGACTCCATTTTGGTGCTGGGGCGGAGGTAGCCCAGGCTGGAAGCTGCTGGCTGGGTCTCGACGCTGCTGCTGCTGTGACTGCTTGTGTACAAGATCCGAAGCTTGCTATTGCCTCTGACTGCTGCTGGGAGCCTGCTGACATGAGGATTTAGCACAGAGCTGCAGAGGGCTTGCAAGGTAGGCACAGCAGAGAGACTGACTGGGACGGAGAAGAGGCCAAGACACAGTCCCTTCAAGCAGGGCCAGGACTGCCAATCTCCAATCTGATGCTTTGGCTGCACTGGTGCAGTGAACCCACAGAGCGCTCTCTCCTTCCACAGATCTTCAAGCGCGCCCACGCAAGAAAGGGGTCAGAGTCTGAACTCTGGGGGAGTGCACATTCCAGAGGTGGGGTAAATAATGGCACTGTAAATGCCTGGTAGATAAGTTGAATACTGTTTTATTAATTGGTTTATTCAACTGCCCCTGTGGTTTATGTTTAATTTCAGTCTGTTATACCATGTTTCTTTGTTTTGTTAAGTAAAGGTTGTTAACTCTAATTTAAGGATATTGGATGTTTAGTTTGTATAATTGCAATTGTTAAATTAGACATGTCTCAGATTATGATAATTTTAGACTAGGTCTAGTCCTGGCAGCTCCCAAAGCCACATTTGAGCGTGTGCAGGGGCCAGCCAGGTGGAGGCACCGCCAATTTTAATTTGTTTTAGAAATAAAGGGACTGCAGCAGAGGGGTGGACAGAGGATTCCCAACTACCCCACATCAACACTGGGATACTCAGGATCTCCTTTATTGTTAAAAACCTTAGGCGCACTGATTTATTGTTAAAAACCTTGCACACTGATGAGTGTTGCCTGTTCTCAAGTAACTCAGTGAAGGAAGGGGGTTACACAAGAATTCATCATCAGATGAGCTTCTCTAAGACTGCTTTTTCCATCCTGCCTTGGTTAGCAAGAAATATCTGCTGGAGAGAGAGCAGAACCCAAAGCCAAACTACTCTGAGACAATAAATCTGTGAACAGAAGGTGGAAAGGACACGCTGGCAGGAACAGAATATTGAAATACAAGATGTAAAAAGGCCAAAATGGAACTAGAAGATAATGATAATTGCATTCTGTTTCATTTTCCAAAGTATCTGAGACATTCATAATACAGAAGAAAAAAAAATCCAACTGTTGAAAGGACTTTGATTAATGATCCCTGAGGATTTTGATTCATGATCTCTGAGCAATTTTCCTATGGGGAAAGCTCTGTTGGAAAATGGTCACTTGTTAAGACAAAAGGTCTATCAGAGGAAGATTTTATCGTCATGTTATTTATTTACTAGGAAGTGTAGTAATATGCAATACCATCATAAAGACTGAATGCTGAATCACAGATTACTGAAGAAGCAAGTTTTACAGGCAAAGTAGACAGGGTCTGGTCAACTCCTGTTAATATATTTATTACATAATTGTTAAATTGTCAGTAGGAATCTGAACAGACTCTCCCAGGAAAGCTAAAAGTAGGGAGCTTCTTCTAACCCCCAAAAGGAAATCATCCTAGCCTGAAAAGGATTTGAGGATACTTCTATAAACAAGCATCAAAGGCACTCAAACCTTCTCTCCACTCTTTAACACATACACTGGTATTGTCATTAAGATGCTGACAGTTTGAGCCCAAAAGCCAGCCATTCCAGAAGATGGAAACTCAATATGAACTGAGAATATGATCCAGATTTTAACTAGTGGTAATTTGGTTTCACACAAAAACAGTTAAATGGATAGAACAAGTGTTGAGTCTAAATATTTTCAAAGCATTCTAAATTTTCAATGCATACCACAAAGTTATTAAACAAGCAATTTGTAAGCACCTAGAAGATAATAGGATTGTAAAGAATAACCACCATGTATTTGTCAAGGACAAATCATGCCAAACCAATCTAATTTCCTTCTGAGACAAGGTTACTGCCTAGTGGATGGGAGGGGAAGGGGGCAGCAAAGTAGTAGGTATGATATGTTTTGATTTTATTAAGGCTTTTGACATAATCTCACATCACATTCTCATAAGCAAACTAAGGAAATGTGGTCTAGATAAAATTACTACAAGGTGGGTGAGTTTGGAAAGAGTGATTATCAAGGCTTTGCTGTCAAACTGAAAGGGCACATCTAGCAGGGTCCCACACTGGTCAGTCCTGTGCTATTTAATATTTTCATTAAATGTCTTGGATAATGGAGTGTCAAGTGTGCTTATAAAATTTGCATATGACATCAAGCTGGGAAGGGTTGCAAGCACTTTGAAGGATAGGATTAGAATTCAAAATGATCTTGACCAACTGGAGAACTGGTCTGAATTCAGGAAGATGAAATTCAATAGAGACAAGTGTGAAATACTTCACGTAGGAAGGAAATATCAAATATACAACTACAAAATGAACAATAACTGTTTAGGTGGTAGTGCTGCTGCAAAGAATCTTGGGGTTCTAGTGGATCACAAATTGAATATGAGTCAAAATGTGATGCAATGGCAAGAAAGACTAATATCATTCTGGAGTGTGTTAACAGGTGTTTCATATGTAAGACACAGTAGGTAATTGTCCCGCTCTACATGGCACTGGTGAGGTCTCAGCTGGAGTACTGTGTCTAATTCTAGGCACCATACTTTAGGAAGAATATGGACAAATTGGAAAAAGCCCAGAGGAGAGCAACAAAAATGATAAAAGGTTTAGAAAACATGAGGTATAAGGAAAGGTTAAAACACGGCATGTTTAGTCTTGAGAAAAGAAGACTGACAGGGATCTGATAGTCTTCTAATATATTATATGTTATAAAGAGGACTGTGCTCAGTTGTTCTCCATGTCCACTGAAGATTGGATAACAAGTCATGGGCTTA
Source organism: Mesoclemmys tuberculata (assembly GCA_007922155.1). Lineage (NCBI taxonomy): Eukaryota > Metazoa > Chordata > Testudines > Chelidae > Mesoclemmys > Mesoclemmys tuberculata. Next base: position 23,539,481 of record ML675603.1, read on the forward strand.
ATCTGCAGGAAGGAAGATTTGAGGATAGATATTAGGAAAATGTTTCTAACTGTAAGAGTAGTTAACATCTGGAATTGGCTTTGAAAGGGAGGTTGTGGAATCCTCATCACTGAAGGTTTTAAAAACCAGCTAGACAAACGCTTGTCAGGGATGGTCTAGGTTTACTTGGTCCTACCACAGTGCAGAGGTCTGCACTTGACAACATCTCGAGGTCCCCTCCAGCCCAACATTTCTATGATTCTAAAAAGAACCAGGCAAACATAATCACAACAAAACCTTTCAGTTTGGAGCTAGAGCACAGATACAAGTAATACAAAACAATACCATAACTGACATGAACAAATTATACCATACAACGGAGAGTTGTTAGATCCTGTGTCCAATACATTTGTAGGATGCATTAAATTTTCATATAAACAAGGGCTTGAATAATCAGGAGTAACCTATCTCTGATTAACTGAAATACCTGGATAACCAAGGTAAGTTATGTTCCCCAGGATACAGAAAATGAAATTCTGTTCCTGTGGATCTCATAAGTTTTACTGAGCTAAATTCTCCAGGAACAGAGACAGAAGAGTTTCTGCAAGATCCCTATGGAATTGAAAGAAGCTTCAGAAGTAGAGCTTCAGTCAATGCACTGTACTGTACAGAAGGAGTGGAGCATCAGTATAATACAATGCAATTTCAAGTTAAATAGAGTTGTGAAAATTGGGATTGCACTGTACTGCCACAAAAAGTAGCCTGCTAACCTGGGATAAAGTTTTACCTAAGCCACTTGCCCTAACATAGATATAATATCTATTTGTGCAAATTGCCGATGTTTCTTAGGTTAAATGCACTTTGACAAGGCAACCCTAAATCTTTATCTGGTAATGTAACAATTAATACTAATACACATTCCAATACTTTCCTATGGTATAAGCACAAAAATTTAAATCAAAATTCAACATTTCTGGAAGTCAGTTTTCATTATAATAGTTGGATTTAAAATTTGGTTAAATTTCCTGCTCTCCTATAAGGCTGTACCCTAGCTAGCATATTGAACTATAAAAGCTTCTAGAGCCAGCTTTCCTTGTATACTTAAAGGCCAATTATATATAATAGCAGTTACAAGTGTATTTAAGAGTGCATTTTATGCAGAATTATGTAAGTGGAGCAGAGCAGCTGGCAAGGCAGCCGGTGGAGCACAGTGGGTGGAAGGGTGGCCAGTGGAGCTGAGAGTGGCTGGCAAAGAGGCTGGCGGAGCAGTTGGCAGGGCGGATAGCGGAGTAAGCAAGATGCCTTCTTCCTTCCCCCCCCAACCAGGTTGGCAGGTGAACTCTGCAGTTGCACCTCTGAATTCTTGAGTCTGCACTGACTAAGGACAACTGTGAGTGGGGTGTAGTGAAGGGAAAGGCATATTAAAGGAAATTCTGGTTTCTGGATTTACGAACCTGCAGCAAAAGCAAACTGCCCAACATACTCTGGGATTGGTGTTTTGCTCATGATTTTATGCTTGTGAATCCTGCTTGTGGCATTTTCCCAAATTAATGCCAGGTTACCTTCCCCCTTTTATTAAAAGTTTATTTTCTACACTCAGTTTCTGTGCTTGCGAGAAGGGAAGTATTTCCTCTAGAGGGACCCAAGAGGTGGTGTATAATTGTCCCAGATTGGGGCAGGTAAGGTGCACAAGGAGTGTATGTAATTGATATTAAAACTGGCCCTTGTTGCTGCTGATTCCAGCTGGCAGAAGGTTACACTTACAATCACACAAGAAAATTTACCTAAAACTCTACCAGAGTAAATCTTATTTAAATTTAAACAGGGAAAAATTATTTTGCTCTAATGAGTTCATACATGAGATTATGTTCTGGATGAAAACAGCACATTTAAATCTGGATCAAACTAAAAAATAATTTGTTCTTGTTTACAGAAAGAGCTATGTAAATAGAAAAAACATAAATCACACATTAAACTAGAATTACATGAAAATTATTCCATTAGAGTGACTTTTTCTTTTATCAAAAAGTGATTTCAACACATCAGATTTATTTCTGTGATTTTTTTAATTTAGCTTTTTAACAGAGTTTGGTTTCCATAACTTTCAGATTAACAATCGTGTTTCCATTCTGATATTGTGCATCTCTTTAAAACAAAGTATAAATAATTCTGTAACAGTAACACTGAATTTATTTTATTTCATTCCTAATTGTTGACTGTGTTCCAAAATTCCAGCCTCCTGCATTAACTAAAATACCAGAGCGTTTTACTGGTTTATTATATTTATTTATATCTCTGGATTGACTGAGTGGTCTGTGTAGACCCGCTCAGTCGATCCAGCAATCGATGCAGGAAAACCACCCCGGTAAGTGGTGTAGCGCTGCGTCGAAGGGAACGCTGTTCCCTTCGGTGCAGCGCAGTATGGATGGTGCGCGGAGCAGACACAGCAAAGTCGATGGGAGATACGCAAGTAATGTAAATCACTTGCGTATCTCCCATCAACTGCCATCGAATCCGGAAGGTAAGTGTAGGCCATGTCTTACTGAAGACTGATGAGCAACAGTGGCAATTTAGCAACTTGAAAAATATACTTTTAAAAACACTGAATAGTGCAATGTTATAATGCATTTCACACTGTCCCAGGCAAGCAGAGGAAAGGAAATTTTGCTTCATGTAGTTTCATGGGATCTGATCCTTTGAGTTGCTCAGCACACTCAAATGCCAATGACTTCAATAGGCAACAGTGGCACTCAATGCCACTCAGGCACTCATGTTCTGTGTATTTAGAGCCTGATTGTGTCCTACTTCTGGGTCGACTTACAAAAGAGGAGAGGGTGTGAGGACTAAGCACAACTATTCTTATGCTTGGGCCTGCATCCATTCAAAAGGAATATTTCCCACAGGCAGTGGCACTGCTATGGGGAAAAGAAGTTTTGGAGGTCTCCTGCTTCCTGGTTCTGTAGCCACTTATGAAAGGTGGAACCCTTCCTGAACAAGGATTTAAAAAAAAAAAAAAGGCACAGAAATGCTCTTCTAAGTTTCTTACCTATGACTCAAACACTTTGGGGGATGAAAGGACTTGGGACCTTTAACAGAGAGAGGATTTTTATGACTGGTTTTTTTTTATATTGTACCTAACCAACTGACATCTGGAAATCTAATACAAAAATTAAAACAACCAATTGTCAATAACTGGCGTAAATCAAATCAAACCCATTCCTACTTCTACCACTCCCACCCTTCATAAGATAAACTGCACCAGAAAGAATTCTGAACCACTGCTCATGATGACTTGCCCTGATCAGGCTGCGTGTTGACTAATTCACTTGCCTCATTTAGGCTGCATGCTGACTCGCTGAATGGTGTCTATATTCTTCAAAGTCAGTTTTAAGAGTACATTATAGTAGTCCAGTCTGGTGACAAAAGAATATATAACTGCAGTGAGATATGCATCAGAAGAAACAGGTTGGTCTAGTCTGGATTCAAGAAACAAATGATCAATTTAATGAAATCCCAAGATCAGAAACAACTGAGAAATATTGTGACAGAACCATTTCAATCAAGGGAGTAGGTACAGTCTCCTTTCTTTTCAAATGTACTTTCCTCTACCTAGCAATGCTACCTTCATTTAGTCTATACCAAATTTAAACCAAGCACTGAGAAAGTAGAAAGACCACATATTCCAGGTTTGATGTGGAGACACAAAGTTCATTTTCATCAACTTAATGATAATACTAAAGTCCAAAATGCCTTTCTTCACCAGCTTTAAATACAGGAGGGTGACAGGACAGAAAGCTGTGGGACCTTCACTAGGAGAGGACATGCCCATCACAATCCTCTGTGTCTTTCCTAAATGAATAAACAGATCCTCTGAACAACAATCCCATTCACCACTATCAGCTCCCACAGACAAATTAATAGTAACTCAAGATAACCTTATCAAAATTTATAAAATGTAATAAAATCATATGTACGAGTACTCTGACCTCTGATCACTGCTAGAAGATCACCAAACAAAGTAATAAGTATTGTTTCAACCTTTTGCCCAGGTCTAAAGCCAGACAAATCCACGAATCTAAAAGAATGTAGGTGTCAATGAAGTTATCTTCGAAGTGGTAAGATTGTTCATGTCAAACAGATGGCTTCTTGAGCAAGAGCCTAATCTGCTGTAGGGTCAGACAACTTTTTTCACAAAAGATGACAATCAATTCTGATCAATAATGGATCTATACTCTCCCCAATTGTTACTAGACATTACATATGAAAGCCCATTTCACAGGTGGCTAAGTGAAGCTTATTCAGAATTTCCTGAAGTTCCATCAACAGAGCTGGATGAAACATAGCCACTACAGAAATCTCTTGTTTGATGTTATCTCTGTGGTTTCAGACAGACTGACAGAGATCTAACTGATTTTAACAGCAATTAGATAAACACTTCAAAGTTAGAAATGTTTGATTCTATTTCTAAGTGGCAGTAAATCAGTCCAACAGGCTGTTCATTGTGTACTGGTCTAGACTTTGTAGATCCTGTGGGCTAGAAAAAGAAAAACTTTTTTACTTTCACCACAGAAATGGCATGAGGTATATATAACAAATATGTAACAATCAACAGGGAAAAAGCCTTCTGCTACTAGCTCATAAGCCTCCTCCCTTACTGATGTATTTGTCATAGGTGCTATCTGTGAGGATACAGAGGAAAGGCGATACCTAAGTGCCAATGCTCAATAGTCAAAGTAAAAAGACTATAATGTTCCAGTAGGCTTTTAATACACTTGCCCAGTGGCTAGACAGCATTATTTTTTCTATAGCTAGAGTCCAACAGGATTCATTAGTCTCCTAGGGCAGACAATTGAGAAACACTATGACTGGAGAAAAGATAAGTAGTTCTCTTTGTCACAGTTTCAGGTTAACTGCACCTGTATTCCCCCCACCGTGGTCCACTCCAAGAGTTCCTAGTCAGGTCTCAGGTCTCCAGCTATTACCTGTCTTTGGGCAGGGACCCTTGTCCGAGTCCCTTCTGACCAGGGGGTTGTAAGACTGAACAACTCCCTGACTTACACTGTGATATTCCCAGCAAGCTAGTGGGCCGAAAGGCCAGCATTTGTGCTTTGCTTTGTCTCCAAGAGCTGTGAACAGCATACAGTAAGCAGTTACAAGTCACCACGCAGCTCTTTCTAGGCAATACATTTATACCTTTATACATTTATAACAGTATAACATTCCTCAGGTCTTGAAGATGACCTGTAAAAGAGCTCTGTGTAAGCTTGAAAGCTTGTCTTCCTTACCCACAGAAGCTGGTCCAATAAAAGATATTAACTCACACATCTTGACATTCTTACCACCTTATTTAACTTCTTGTTCTCCTTTATAAAGCAAAGTTGCATTTAGCTGTAAAGTCTGAATTCCAGCCAAAAGGGAGATGTTGCATCTCCCCCAAGTAGTCATTCCATTTGACCATGTTGCTAGGCTTACTCAATCCGAAGTGATAGCACAGAGAAAGCTGCAAACTAATTAATATTGTGTAATCCATTAAAAATATCATGCTCCTGATCTAGTTAATTAGAAGCAAGGTCTGGTTAGACAGAAGACAAAAAAAGAGTGGCAATCTTAAATGCCATTGCAGAAGTGTCTCATGCCTTGAAAAGAGCTAAATCATGGACTCATAGACTTCAAGGCCAGAAGGGACCATCATGAACATGTATTCTGGCCTCCTGTACTTCACAAGCCCCAGAACCTCACCCACTCATTTCTGTAATGTACGCATTACCTCTGGCTGAGTTACTGAAGTCCTCAAATCATGATTTAAAGACTTTGCATTACACAGAATCTGCCATTTATTCTAGTTTAAACCAGCATGTGACCTGTGTCCCATGATGCAGAGAAAGATGAAAAAACCACAGTGATCTCTCTTGTTAGTAACACTGGGTAACAGCCAGAGAACTGGTGTAGAAAGATGATTTAGAAGTCAGGGAAGCAATATTCCATTCACTTTAGGCAGTTGCTTTTTCTGTATTGAATTCCTCCAGAAACAAAATACCTGAGAGAAGCAACCTTAGGGACAGCCATAGACTCACCAGTATATGAACATACTGCACAATTATACCTATGAATTCCTTATGGAATGAGAATGCCAACATCTTCCATTCAATATATCTACAAAAATATCCATGTGATACTCCAACTTAGGGAGCTTTCACTTCCTTAGTAAATTCCAACTTAGGGTATTTACTAGCAACATCTTTTGGTATGAGAGAGAGACTCACCTTCAGACTCTGGAGCAGAGAAGTCTCCCAGATAGAGAAATTTGTTAACCAAGTCCTCCTCATTTTAAGTCAGCACTTAAAGAGAGGACCACTGGAATGCTAACACAATGTGCTCCTTCCCAGAAGTAGGCCGTGCTATGGAAGCAGGCTGTGGCTTTGCAGGAGGAAGAGCTGGGAGAAGTTGGTCTGAAAATGTAAAGCTGGACAGAAGCAGTTGGGGATCTGAGGATGGTGGTCAGCTCTTGAGCCCAGACAGGAAACAAAGAGCAGAGTCTACTATAATGCTTTGCTATGTAGGAACAACTGGCTAGAACAACTGCATAGTCAAGAAAAAATGTCAGGATGAGCAAAAACAGTATGCAGCCACAGCAGTGTGCCCCTGCTGGCCAGAAAGCTGAAATGCATGTTGATCTGCAAGAGTTGCAAGGGCACTTCGGCTCCTCAAAGCTCTCAATAATAACCCTCCTCCTGCTTCAGATAATCTGATGCCCACATCAATTTCTGCAGAATTTAAGCTTTTTATTTTTAACTGCACGATGTCTATTTTTTTTCAGAGGGGCTGAGAACCTACAGCTCTCACTGACTTCAGCTGGAGTTGTGAGTACTCAACACTTTTGAAAATCTGACCATGTTTTTAGCCCTTATGGCTGAAAAGAAAACTTTCCAAATGTGAATTGATTCTGTGCTTTCTTCCTGAGTCTGCAGAAAAAAACAAGGTGTAAGCTGCTTTAACTATAAACATCCATGGCAAAATAAATACCAACATTTCTCACTATTTCACAGCTGATCATTTTAATTGAAACATCTAACTAAGGTGCCTATCTAATGTGGTTAAATATCAGGGAAGTTACAGACAGAAAGCCCTTTTGTAATCATCTGGTGCTGATTGTGACAGAGCAGGCAATTTCCTGCAGTATCCTTCAAAAACCTCTAAGAATTAAGTTTAAGTATCTTTGCAGTCCATTGTATCAAATGAAAAGGTTATTATTATGGGTCGAGATTGTATGGAATCTCTCCAGCAGGAAGAGTTCTGAACTTCCAAGGATGGCATTGAATAATGTGCCAGACAATAGACTTTTGTGACAAACATTTACAAGAGAAAAAACAAGAGTTCTGTAGCACTTTAAAGACTAACAAATTTAATTTCTGCAGGCATAAGCTTTTGTGGGCTGTAACCCACTTCGTCAGATGGACCTTTGTTAGATGGACGCCCGTTGTTTTTGCTCAATACAGACTATCATAGCTACCCCTCTGGAACTTACAAGGGGTTTGGCTGGGGAATTGCTACAGGGAGATGAATGCAAATTCCCTACCTTTGCTTAGGCAAAAACCCAGCCTTTTGAAGCTATGCCCTGGAGAGAGGACCAGCAAGCTCTGGCAAGCTTATTAGCATGCATGTAGGTACTTTTATTGTTTTTAATATAGTTAATATAGTTATTCACCTTAAGAATAAAATGTGATTGCTTATTAAGAGCTGTGGGGTAACTTGTAACTGTTGGAAATTACAGCTTTTCGTAGCCTTTGGAAAGAAAGCAAAGCACAGTCATTGATCTGTTTAGCTCAGAGGCCTGCAAATTGTGGGGCATGGAGGAAAGTTCAGGGAGCACAGCAGGACCTGGCCAGCCCCTAGGACGGGCGGGAAGGGAACGCCACCCAGCCCTGCTCTGCCGTGACTTGGCCCCACCTCCCAGTTGCAGCCCTTGGCCCAGCCGTAGTCTCTGCTCCTGGCTCCCAGCTCAGCCACAGCCTCGGCACCTGGCCCATGGCTCCTGGCCTCGGACCCTAGCCTCGACCTCTGCCACTGGGCTCCACTTCAGCTCTGGGTCACAGCGCCCAGCTGCAGTCTCAGTCTCAACCCCCAGCTCAGCCTCAGCCCTGGGTTGCAGCACCCAGCTGCAGTCTCGACACCCAGCTCGTGCTTCAGCACCTGGCCATGGCCCTGCTCCCAGCTTCAGTCCCGACGGTGGCCCCGCTCCTAGCCCCAGCTGTGGGGGGACAGTGGGGAGTGGGGACAGGTATGAGGGGGCATGGGGTTAAAAGTTTAGGGACCACTGGTTTAGGCAGCCCGGTTTGCTGAAAATATCGCAGTTTAGGTAGGGAACTGCAGCCTCAAAATACAACAGTCAGGAGAGGTTGAGAAATGTTGGTCTCTACCCAAGAGAGGTGACAGATGAGGAGCCAGGAGCCTAACATGCATGCCTTTTGGGGACCACATAGGGGAAATATAGGTGCAGTTGCCCTGAACTGTGACACAAATCATTACCAAAAAATCTTCCCCAAGGGGCAGTGCAGAATTCTTCTCTACAGTGTTAATCAGAGCTTTGTTTACTTCATTGTCAGAAATCCCAAGAGATAGGATTTCCACCACTTCTCTTGAGATACCATTCCACAGGCTAGTAGTGCTCAATGTTAGGAAGTTTATCCTGATATTCATCCTAGATTTTATACTTCTTAATTTCTTGCCATCACTCCTACTTAAAACGAAGAACTTGAACTGAGCCACCTGAGGGAAGGAAAGGAAATGGGGGGCAGTCAGTGGTGCTTATTTTATTCTCCAGTTCAACCTTTGGAAGACCAAAATTACAGCCTGAAGGAACCCAGGAGTCTTAAAACCATCAAAAGCACTCCTATACCAAATACCTGCACTTCTCTGAAAAGATTCTTTATCTACAGAGGACACAAAAGTATCATAAGAGAGAATGAATAAGAAGAGCAAATGCTCTCCAGCAAAGAAGAAGCAGTACCACTTATCTCTGAAGAGACAACTGTATTGATGGAATCTGAATATGTGGGGCTCAAAATAAGGGTATCAAAAAGTACAGATCCCTTGTCTTCGTTGGGCAGGAATCGTGTCCAGGAAAGCTTAATTGGTAAAAAATTCACCTGCCAAAATTTCTTCTTCAGTGAACCCTTTCTTCTGCAGAGGCCTCAGGGATAGCCATAGTAAGTTGGGTCACATGGTTGCCTGAAGCTATGACGCCTAACATCTTCAGGAAGATTAGTACACTTCTCAGAGTCTGGAATCCCAGAGGATACTATCTCCCAGATGGCATGGAAAACTCAAAAATAATCCCATCTTTTACACCAAGATAAAAATAGGTGTGTCATTGCTTAGGCAAAATCTCAGGGGTTGGAACAATCTTTATGCTTTCCCCAGAAATAAGAACACTCCCTGAGCTCATGGTACTGTTATCAGTCAACAGTCTAAATACAGGGAGACAATGATACTTGGATGTCTAAGGAAAGACGGCACAGCAGTAAAAACATTCAGTGATCCAGAAAGACCAAAGGGTAAGATACATTAATGGTAGTGGCCTTTTCCTACTCAAAACCAGACACACTTCTTGGATGGATGGATGAACAGGTATAAGAGATGCTGTTAGTATAACCCCTTTTCTTTTTCAAAGCAAGAAATAATGGGGGTAGAACATGTTCTCCTTGTTATTATTAAAGGACCACCTTTTAGAAAAAGAAGATAATATCTTCACATTATATGGATCTCTGAAAATGGAGTGGCAGAGGAAAGGCTACAAATCTAAAACCGAATAGTTGAAGGCGGTTGACTATCAGATCAAACTTTCTGCCAGTAGCTCAATGCAACAGGCAATCTTACCAGTGAGACAGGGCAGACCACTGACAAAAATGTTTGAACCTCTGCCTGAAAGAGGAGTGTCTCTGGGCAGACTTCCAGCCTGTCGGAGATCAAGGAAGAGCTCTGCCTCTAGAATCCAAAGGGAGTGGAATCCTCTTAACTGAAGGCATTTAAAGAAGCTAAAGATGTCTGGAAAGTTGTCCAAAAATCTTCAACCTTTCTTAAGGTGTCATCGCCCTCTTCACTAACAGATCTTTTCACACAGAAAGTGACCTACTGTGGTTTGAGTTTCCTACAGCAACATGGAGCTCTTCAGCCAAGAGAACTACTGAGTAGTAATGGCTGCATTATAATGGGCATTGTATGTTAAATCCTAGGACATGTTTAGCCATTATCTCATCCTCAGACACAAAGAATTTAAGATCCTGGATGAACTGGGAAAGGATTTAACCAAAAATGAGCAACAGCTTGTAACTTGTGAGAAAGGTGCACTTCTCAAACATGGCTTACTAAATGTCAATTCACACCTGCAAGGTTACAACCTAAGAGACCAATGCAGATCAGAAGAGTCTTTTCCAGCATCAGTGAAATCTTTTTTAAAATTATATATTTTACAGAGTGCTTTTCTTTAAGATTTCAGTTATTTTACATTTATCATTTTAGTTCTGTTGACTTAAAACAAGATCAGTCTCTCTTTGATAAAGGTACATTGGTAAAGTGGAAATAAAAAAAAAGAAAAACATACTTGAAATACTGGCTAGAATATAATTTTTCAATCATTTTAAATGTAACAATCCTTTCTGCACTGTGTCTTACTTACTTGTGTCTAGACAGTGAAGTGGAAATGTACAGAAAAGACCATAAGAATTGCTTCAGCCACATGGAAAACTATGAGATGCAACCTGCCGTTTTTAATATCCTCTGTTACTTTTCTATTCCTTCAAGGATATTATATGAAAAAGAGAAAATGCCAATAGCTGTAGTTCTTTAACCTGAGTACCACTGGATATTTATACTTGTGGAATCTAGGTGTTTGTGTCGCACATTCCAGGACCACGTAAAGAGCAGTGTTCACTGGAGACACTCGCTCTTTCTATTCCCCCTTCTTCACACAGGGTTTCCAAGATATAAAAAGGGAACTGGTCTCAACTATCCTTCACTTCTTACCACTAATGCAGGAATTCTTAACCCAAACTCTAAAGAAGTAAAGAAAGCAAGAGAAGAATATGAATATTCAAAGATAACACTACCTAAGGGCACGTCTACACTTAAAACGCTGCAGCAGCTGCACTGCTGTAGCACTTCAGTGAAGACACAATCACGCTGATGGGAAAACGTCTCCTGTCAGCATAGTTAATCCACCTCTGCAAGAAATGGTAGCTCTGTCGACAGAAGACCCCCCTTTGACATAGCACTGTCTATACTGTGGCCTAGGTCAGTATAATGGTGTCGTTCAGGGGTGTGTGGATTTTTCTCACTCCTGAGCAACATAATGATACTGATATAAGTTTATAGTGTAGACTTGGTTTAAGAATTATAGTTCTGGGACTATAATTTCTGTCATGTTGAGGTAGTCTCCATATTTTCATTTGTAGAAGTTTGGCAAGCAATATAGTTCCAAAGAAGGTGTGCACAGATATTTTAGGTGAACAAGAACTGCAGAACTCACTAAAACAGCTCTGGATACCACGTCCAGAAAGTATTAGAAAGGACTTGTGAGGATTAGTTGAACTCTTAAGTGCAGTGGTGCCCACCTCCCAGTCACTTTTAAGATTTTGAGAGGTTTTGGTGTATGCAAAGCCTTAGGAAATAAGAGAGATTTCTGGAGAGGAAGCAGTGCTGGCAATAAGCAGTGTGGGAGAAAGTCAATTATTGTTTCTTTAAGGGCTGGAGACCAGTAAACTTGCAGAAGGGGTGAGGCAACCGAGCAGGGATGAGCTGGGAATGTGACTCACATATATGCTACCTCCATCCTCTGAGCAGGATAGACACCACCAATAGAAGGCTGCCTGCTGAGACCTCCATGCTTGAGGACTAATTGGAGAAAAGGAGCCAGGTGAAGGAGAAGCTGGCTATGGCTCTACAGTGGGCCTAAATTACAATCCAGCTCCAGGGGAAGAACTGGGGACTCTTGGGTTAAGGAGAAAAGAGGGACTGCCTAGTTACAACCCAACTTTGGGGAGGAAAGCTGGGGACTTCTACTTTAAAAAAGGATGACCATTTAGAATATGTCTACATAACAAGCTAGGGATATGATTCCCCAGCTCGGAGAGCTACTTGTGCTAGTTCTCATCAAGCGTGAGTACACATAGTAGTATTGCCATGGTAGAGGAACCAAGGCCGAGCTGTCCATTGCGACAATCCCCTATGGTGCCTCCATATTCGATCGTATGTCCCTAAATACTTGGCCACCTTGGGGAAGGGGGTATGGAAACCCAGTGGCTGAAGCTGTTTTCCTAACTATTAGTATTTCGCCTTCAGCTATACGGCCACCATTGCTGTTAACCTGAAGGATTCATCTGCCACAGGCGACAGACTCTGCTGCTGTCCATTCTTCACCAGAGCTGAACTGTGCTGAGCACAAACCCACCTGAAACTGGTAGGTGTGTACTCTGCTGCCACTACCTATGCTACCTTGGATATGTTGCTATTTAGACTCACACTAGCTTGATGAAAACTTGCACCAGTATGTGTACACAAGCAGGGGAATCACATCCCTGGCTTGTCCTGTAGACATAGCTTTAGAGTACGACCTCAGCTCCCCAAAGGGACAAAAAAGATGACAAGGACTCTTATAGGGACCAAGAGTGAGTTATACTGTGTAGACTTAATAAAGCAGATCCCAGAAAGAGTCTACATGTTTTGAATGAATCTAGTCTGGGTAATTGAGTGAAAGAACCCAGGGAGCGCTGAGTGCAATACACCTGCAGAGCTATGAGGGGCCACAAAGGGGGGGGTGCTGGAGGGCAGTGCCCTTGACAGGCTGCCACCTCATTCTCTCAAATAAGGCTTCATTTGAATGGGAGAAAAAAGGGTTAAATCATATATACAGCCTCAAGTAGCAGCCTTGCAAAATTTTAAAATGAAGACAACATGAAGACAGATTATATCTCCTGGTATCCGAACATCTGCCAGATTACTGCAGTTCTGAAACAGTCACATTGGGAGCAAACTCTGAAATGTGTTGGACAGATCCCTGATCTCATATATATATATATATATACACATACATACACACACACACACACACCCCCAAAGTGGAAGGAAACTGTGGATAGATTTGGTGATATATAGGTAATAACTTAAGACCCAGTGGACACAAAGTATGCGGCATAACTCCCCTAGATGTAAATAAGGCTCAGAGAAAATACAGACAAGCTAGTCACCAGAAAGAGCTGGAAGTAGGAGACTATGTTAGCCATCTAGATTATCTAACCAGGACTTCATCCTAAATTAATGTCTAGAAAACTGGAGACTTTCAGTGGCTGGTAATGTCCAAAAGTAATTACTAACTGATGCCTATGAGGTGCCTGTCACAGGACTGACCCTTTAAGGGGAAATCAGGGATCCACCTACCTGTGACTAGCTCCTGTAAGGGAGAACGAGCCAACTTATACGCACCTGGAAGCTACTAAATCTTTAAGTGATTTACTGCCAGTTATTTTGTCTCATAAAGGGTAACTAGCACTCAGCGGGGTTCAGAAAAACAGGAAGTGCCTGAGAAGAGTAGCTTGGAGGAGAGCTCACCAGAGTAAGGAATCTGGACGGTATGTTCCCAGAGAAAGTAGCTCCTCAGCAGCAGGAGGAGGAAGGGGACAACCCATGATGCCAATGTAAAGGGCAAGAAGATAATGCCATGAGCCTAGGGGCTGCAGCTGGCTGGAAGAAAGTGGCTGCAGGTGAGTGTTGCAGCAGATTAAGATAGAGATTAAACCAGACCCAGAGAGTCACAGGCCTCATGAAGGATCTGAATTCAAGGGGAGAGACTTTTTATTTCAAATATATTTAGATTTAATAAAGTAGAACCATAACAGAACTTTGTTTTTCATTCTTTTGGACTGTGTGGCATTCTTAGGGGAAACTGAGGTAGAAAGACCCAATAGTGCCACATTGAGCAAGCAGGGGCTGTTATGGCACAGCCACCCCCCCCCCAGTACAGTGCCTTGTATTTAGAGTGTAGTCTCAGTTCAGTTTATAATTTGCAGGTGTACGTATCACAGGAATCACTATCTCAGATAGGACCTTTATTAGTCAAACTAGAGTACGCCAAAAATTGGAGGACCTTTCAGAAAGAACTACCCTGTAACCTTTACAGCTGACTTTCCAAGTCAGCGTTGAAAAGAACAGGGGTGAATAGGGTGTATGTGGGAGGTTTAAACTGCATGGGCAATATGAGCAAATTTGGATTGCCACTGATACACAAGTTCTATGGAAGAAACAGAGACATCATCCTTCTGGGTGCTGCCCGTCTGAGTCTTTCACAATATCACAAGCACTACTGTGATAAGCACAAAAAAAGGACAGGTCAGTTGAGCTTCAGACCAGTTGGCACAGTCCACAGGAAACCAGAGATTAACATGGTAATGCATCGTGCTCACACTGGGGTCATGCTAAACTGTATTTGGACAAAATAGTCAACTCAGAAGCATTGTCTGGATTAAAAAAACAACCTGTGATGGAAAGCCATAGGAGGCAAATGCAGTATTTCAAAGGATCAGGCTACAAATACTGACCAGTATATTGGAATATTAGTAGCAATTTATTTTTAATACAGATCATGGATAAGTTTTTTAAAAATGAAGCCTTTATGAAGCTCATCTACTATATCAAACTGTTTGAAATTTTTAATTGTCACCTCCATTCTGTTGCCATTAAAATACTTTTCCAGAGAATATCTAAAGTTTCATTAAGAAAAACCCCACCAGAAAATGCCATCAAGTGCATAGGGAAGAAACACAAGCAATGACTCTAAATTTTGCCTGCAGGATTGGACTCATTTTGAGTAAACAAGGGCACTGGGGAAAAAATCCCAAAATTATCTTAACCTATTATCCTAATTTGCTGCATCAAGCATCTCCAAATTCTAGGACACATGGCACATCTCCTCCCTCTCATTTTGTAGCTGCCTCAACTTAATAGGACACCATTATCAGATGACTACTAGATAGCAGTACTTTACTTCCAAGAACATGGGACAGTCTACTGGCTTCCACTGCAGTGCAAAATTCTGAGAAACTCAATCTTCTTGAAGTGCTACTTCTGTGAATGACTTAAAATAATGTGCTGTATTATCTGTGGCCCTTATTCTCATGTCCATAACACAGCAATCTTCATTTGGGATTATATCTTTATCGTTTTTAATATTAAATCACTACTCTAAGAAGAACAAGATTGATACAGGACATGGGGAATTTAATGTTGAACTATAGAATAGTATAATGTTCACCTAAATGCAACAATTCTAAATGATCATTTTTATTTGTTTTTCAGAGTTTCTTGCATGTCAAATTACCTGAGCTATGGGGGGAATCTGATTTTGGCCTGGCTGATTTTGTATGCAAACAGCATCGCTCTCTGCCACAGAATCTGTTGCACTTCCATCCTGTTGCGATTCAACCATTTCCATGGTCATTTGTCTAAAAATAAATAATATAGTGCAAGGAAATGAATTCAGACCTGAAGAAGGGATATTTATTTCAACTCCATTAAATTATGTTTCTCCTAAACTCCCAATTTCACCTCTTTAAAATATCTGATAAAAGAGCAACCCAAGAGTATATCCTAGCATCACAATATGTTGCCATCAATGACCCGTAAATTAGGAATCAAGCTCACTCCCTTGGCTGGCCAGGACTGGATGCACTGTGTAGGCAACACTCTCAGCACTGAGGAAGGAAATCAAAACATCACTCTCTAACAGCCCATCTTATGCAGATAGTAGCTAGCACTGCTGAGTCCAGGAAGAGACCTATCCAACACTTCCATGTTGGAGATAGGGGAATGGAAGGAACATTAAAACAAGGGGAAACTGAAAATGAGGAGAGTTAACAGGGAAAAATAAGGGGACTACTCTGAGAAACCATGAGGGAGAAATATCTGGCAACTATTTATTTATTTTAGTCAGGCATATAAAAGAAGCAGTAGTGTGTAGATTCAGTATATAGCATAGGTGGAAGTAACTTGATTTGATCTCTAGGAAGAATTGGTTAAATTTCTTTTCTTTATTCAGTTAGGTTGAACAATCATAATACTATGTATCCCTCAATGGATACAACCAGATCCATAAGATTATACCTAACACGTGAACATTTATTCTGGATTATCACTTCTGGATTGATTTTGTTTTGTGATGAAATAAAACTTTCTTCAATTCTTATCTATATAAATCAGCCACTGGAGACAGATACCAGAGTATGAAATTATTAAAATATGGAAACATCTGAAAAGTGTTTACAGAAGTATTGTACATAAATCCTATTGTTCTGTCCTGCTAAATAGAAATACCATCATCCTTTAGACACAAAACTTTATATTCTTTTGTCTCTCTTTTGCTAACAGAGTAATTCAAAACATGAAGATCTCATATTCAGGACACTTAACTGATTTTATTTTGAACCCAATGATAGAGTTTAACACTTGATTTTTAAATTGCAATCAGCAACTTTTTTGTGATATTTCAAAACCATTTTATATCTTGTAAATTATAACCCTAAATTTGGGTAAATTACATCCATCAATTGAAACGTATAAAGTGAAGGACTCTGTTAGTGGAGAAAACTTTCAAACAAATCAGCTACACAAAAACACAATTACCTTACAATTGTTTTTCCATGATATTTCTTGACACACTTGCTCATAATGGAAGGTCTGAGTGTTTAAAACAAGAGCTTGGTTCCCCTCAGCTCACTTTCTCTCCTACTGAACACTGCAGGGAAGTTATGATGTTGAAGTTGTGATGTCACAATCATCACCATAGCAACAAATCAATGTCACAAACAGCATACAGCCTTCACTGTAGACTCAAGGAGAAGAGGGACAGTAAAACGGAGATCTTGTTCAAACACATACCAAATACTGGAGGAAATGCAGGAAAAACCCATTCAAGGAAGGGAAAATCACCTATTTGTAGTTCTGATTTTTCTGAAGATATGAGTCAGTTCCTATTCTTGGGTCTTGTGCTATCATGTAAGACAGGCAGGACTGTAGACACTCAGCCTTGAGAACGTTAGCTGGCTAATATGGAAATCCAAAAGGATGTCCCCATAGATCAAAACAGCTTAAATGCCAGGATCAATAATGTAGTCAGTAAAACTGCCTTCTGGAATTAAGAGTAGGATCCTAATTGTTTTATCCTATGCAGCCCCAAAATCATACCTTCATAATTCATATCCAAGAGTGTCTGTTACTCACAGACAAGGTTTAGTTCAAAATTACTAATTTTACCCCATCTTATTGAAATGTTCCATTGGCTTCTCTTGGCAAGGACCAATCATACAGTGCAAAATGACATGTTTCCAATTCTACTACTTTATTGCATCGAGATTGATTTATATTAAGTCTGGCCCCGTACATCCATTAGTTAGAAATATAGTACTTTTCTCGCTTTGGTGAAAAGACAGTCTCAATTAGTTGCTGAACATCATTGCTGGTTGCTCTAAGTATCATTGAAACAAAAGCAATAAAGTGTTAGAGGAAAATGCCAATCTAGTTTTGTAGTCTTGACAGTATCTTTTATTTCCTAGCTAGGGACTTAATCCCTTATAGATTGCTGAAGGCCCTCCTCCTACAGAAAAGTTTTATTCTACTTATTTTTGACATCCCTGTGGTTCTTCCTGATCTTTCTACGGGCAAGTCTTTCCTATAGTGTAAAAAGCTAAACACTTAATAACTAACTTCAGTTCATATATCTGATATTAGATGAAAGCACAACTAAACTCTACTGATGTAAATAGTGAAGACAAGACTAAAAAAACTAAGAAAATCTCTCTAGCACTTCTGCAGGCTTACAAAATACAAAAAAAAAGGACTGCATTCTTATCATTCTATAGATTTTAGGTGAAACTCCTGGGCAAGTACAATACAAATGTCAGATGCAAAACACAATTAAGATACACTTTCGCCACACCTAAGCATGGGAATCTATTCAAGTGTATTCTACAAAATTACATCTGAACATACTCTGGGTTTTAAGGTAGACATAGGATTTACTGTTTTTAATCTTCAGTACAGCCAAATAGCATTAAAATTTTTAGAGTCTTTTTTGCGGTATTCCTGAGATTTGTTAATACCATTGTTCTCCTAAAACATTACTTCCGTTACATTATTATTTTCAAGGAGAAATGGATTTAAATGTCAACAGCATGTAAAAGCATGAACTTGTTGAGCAAATGCTAAACTGAGCACAGAAATTGCCTTCTTCAAGTAAGAAGGTGGTCAAATGAAACCTAAAATTTGGGGCCTGTAAAAGACAAAGCTTAAAAAGGTAAGTAGCCAGTTTAGGTGTGATAATCCCCTTGGTATAAACTTATATAAAAAGTTTGACTAAAGACAAAGTTGCAGTATAAACAGCTGCATAATATAAGAGTACTAAACAAAGGACCTGTTTCGGTTGGCATATCTGAAAATATCAAAGCAAGCGATATGTTTTCAAAGACCATTAAAACTGTTCTCAGTATCAAGCCCCCATAAAACAGACTTATTCAGTCCAGAGACTACCAAAATGAAAGACTTTTTCTTCCTATAATGTAAGATCCATTGTTCCTATATTTCAAAATAAGGTTCTACATAGATGATAGGGTCTTTGGAGCAGGGACCATCTTCTGTGCTTGTACAGCACAAAGAACAGTGGGGTTCTAGTCCATGACTAGGGCTCCTAGGTACTACAATAAAAAAAATATCCCACTTATACCCCTGATTTCATGAAAAGTCTACACATCTTTTGAAGAAGTTTATAGGATCCATAAGTAATGGAATTAAGTTTTAGCTTTATATATACAGCAAGGATCTTAGCTCATTTTGATGACAGATTATGTTTATTTTATATAAAAATGGTTTAATTACAAATCAGCAACATGAGATTTACTGTTAAATATTAATAAGATTGTTACATTTTTCATCTAGGTTGCTTACTGTCTTTCAAAAGACAGTACATTGATATTAATTTGGCAGGATGTTTTATTTTAATACACATAAATTACATGACTGCACTTCCATAAATTACAGTTGAAAATATATGCTAGAATTTAATGTAAAGCAAACTTGTGGGTTTTTTGCCTGGAGATGGTGAAGAAAAATCATAGGACTGGCAGGAAACAGATATACCTATTGGCTCTGTCTCACTAAATGACATTGTAATAAGTTACTGTAACATTGTGTATCCAGTATTGAGATTTTGTACATTTTGGAAATGTGCTTATCTATGTCTTTACTATTAAACTTGTAGTACTTATCTTTCTTAGAATGTCAGAAAATCTGAAATCCTCTAAGGAAATGCTATTACTATTCAAAAGCTTGTTAAATTATATTGCAGTGTGATTTATTTCTTATGTATCAGTTGTTTTCAAGGTTTATTTCAGCTTGTGGGATTGACGTTTGACACTGGTCTCACATCAGAACTATTAAATTCCCCAAGGACATGTTGACATACTGCTCAATTAAGGAAAAAAAGCCAGTACATTTCGAGCATTACCGGCAATAGATGCTATATGTAGAAATAGCTTGAAAACAGTGTCCGTAAAAGATGTCAAATATCTGAAATAGAAAGAGAGGCAAAAGTAACCCTCTTCAATCCCTCATCCCAAAATAAACCTCACAGCCAGAAAATCCATTCCATCAGAAACCATTTGCCTCATGAGCCACAGAAGCACCTAAGACTGGATAAAAGCCAATCAGAAACAGCCATAGCTAAAGGAAAAGTTGATCATGTGACTCAAGATAGGTAGATGCCACCAAATTTGGAAGCATGAACCTTTGTTTTAAAATTTTTTCTTTCCCACTGAGGGGAGACTGATTTAACAACAAAAAAGAGCTTAGCCCTATAAAGATTAACAAAATATTTTTGAGGAAAATAATTTCGTAGTTTCTAAATTTTGAAATTCTAACAATAAAAAATTAATCTTTAATATTTCTTGATGAGATTTAGCTGCAGAACCAGTAATCAAACTGGTCCAGAATTCAGTATGATCTGAAGCAGATACCATCATTAAACACACAGAGTCATTGTGAGATAATTGGTTTATTCCAATACACTTTTATGATATAAAATATTAAAATATATGCTTAATAGTGAAGAAACTCCCACTAAATAAAAGGCAGATAAGCTGAGATTCAGCACTTCCAATAATGTCTCACTGGGTACATCATTTTTCCAACCTCCGCAAATCTTGCAAGTGTCAGATGGACATTATACATTTTAAGGGTTTTCTTCTCCTTGGCTACCAACCCTGTAAACTTCAGTTGTAGAGAGCAGGGCCTTGTATTTGAGTGAAAGTTGCAGATAGGAAACTCAGAATCATTTTTTTTAAAATGGATTTCACGGCCATTATTTTTTCATCAGGCCAACTTCCACACCCTTACAAGCAGAGACCAGGCAGGAATAGTGTTCAGGAACATAGGTTTGTTATACAAACTGAACACTGCCAGCAGCTCTATAGTTAATAGCACCATTCTATTGATTTCACATCAAGATAGTGATTCTCAGGTTAATTTCCATTATTAGTAGTACTCCCCACTTTTCATCTTCTCCCATGTTCCAAGATTTTTCCATTCTTTTCCTTCCTCCCTTTTCTCTGAGGACTGTAACACTCTTAGCAAAAAGAAAAAAAAAGTCACTTGAATTAGGACAGGTGAGATGATATATGTCCCTCAAGACACATCTGCTCACCTAATACAACAGATGAGACAAATCCAGTACTAGGCCTGCTGTGAATTTAAGACATGAAACAGCTGTGTCAAAGAACAAAGTGGAGTCCAATCTACAGTTACAGTGTAGATGAGATTAGCATTTAATGTGAAGATCTGGTTGGAACATCTGTTCAGCTGCATGAGATACAGCTGGGCTCAGGCCTGAGTAAAAGCCTGGCAACAGCAAAGCTGGAGCTGACTCAAAGTTTGGGAAAGAGACTTGGTTCTCACCAACCCCAAAGGGATCTTTTCCCCCCCACTCCTGCTCTCCTGCCTTTTCCTGAAAGTCAATAACCTAGTTACAAAGACAGGATCAAGCCCAACCAGATCCCTTCCCAGAAAACTGCCAAGGAAGAAAGTCAAGAAAAACAGTGACACTGTACCCTTCAACCCAAATATTCTGTGAAACAGGAGCATCCCCACTAATACACAGACATCCACTGCTTGAGAGGCTGCAGTTTACTTTAGCCACTTGCACAAAGTGCTTCCCCACAACCTCCACACACACCACCATCCCCTTTGGATGCACACACACCCCCATACCCTTTGGATGCATGTATACAGTGTTGCTCCTACCCCAATCACACAGTATTACCAGAGGACCTTGCTAAGCTCCTCTCCCCATGCACTGTGTCCTCACTCCCTCTATATGAGCCCTTTGCCCCCTCCCACACACCACATACCAAGCACTAGCTGCCTGCTGCCAGGTGTACACGTGCAGTATGCCAGGGTATCCTAGTTTAACCCTTTACGCCAGCATGGACCTGTTACTGTTCCATGCAAGAGCAGGAATAACTCTGCAGCCTACTCTCTCTCCAGCCCAGAGACAGGATAACACTATAGGTAGTGATTAGGGAACCCACCTGGGAGGAGACCTCAGATCCAGCCCCCCCTGCTCCATTCACTATAATTATTTATCCATAGGTGAACAGCTTCAACAAGAGACTGAGGGAGCCCCACATTAGAATATCCCATAGTTTGAGTACATTCCTGAGCAGTGGGAAAGCCCTGTTCAAACCTCTTTTCCCCCATCTAGCAGGGAGGCTCAGAATGGAACCGGTCTCCCACATCCCAGGCAAATGCTCTACCCGCTGAAATGAAAGTTAGAGACAGCACAGTTAGAGACAGCACAACCTCTGGCTGTTTTGTGTGGAGTGAAGCAGGCTCCTAATCCATTCCCTCGAGTAGCAGCTTAGGCTGCGAGCCGCTTGGCTCCAGACAGTCGGTTCCACTTCAAGGACTGATAAACAGAGACGGACTCCTCCTCCCTGCAGCTCCGACTTATGCCTGGTCTATACACGTTACGTAAGTCTATGAAAAACGTCACGCCCTGTGTGAAGTAGACTGGCCTAACTCCCTACCATAGACGCAACCAGGTCAGGAAAAATTCTTCTGTTGACATAGCTACCACCTCACAAAGGGGTCTATTTACTACAGGGACAGCAACACCCCTCGTCACTGTAGAAAGTGTCTGTGCTGCACAAACAGAGCCTGCAGCTGTGCCCTGTAGCTCGTCTAGCTATACCCTCAGGTGCCTATTTCTGGGAGCAGGGCCGGGGTGAGCACCCCCCCCCCCGCTCCTCAGCCTCTCACACTGGCCAGCGGAGGTGGCTCGTGGTCCAGCCTGCTGGCGCGCGGACAGCAGCCTAGCGGGAGCGCGGGCACCGCAATTGGCTTCGGCACTTGCGCTGTGGTGCTGGCGGTTTTCTTCCTCCCGAAACGTTTGGTGCCCTGGGGGAGCGTCCCGAGTCTCTCCGTGCCTCAGTTCCCCGTGGGTGACATGGGGAGCGCGGCACGCCCCCGTCGCAAGGGGGGACGCTCAACACCCCACGGAGCGAAGCACCCGGATCCCGCCCGCCTGACGCTGACCTGCTACGGACGGCGTTTAAAGGGGAGGGGGCCACGCCCAGAGACGCGGAGAAAGGCCCCCGAGCTACCGATACAGGGCGGATGGATGCCGCGCTGCCCGGCACCCCCCAAGGAGGGGCAGGCGGCGGGGCAAACAAACCGCTCCGGGCGGAGCCCCGGGGCGCGCGGCTGAAGGCGCCCCAAGGCGGCAGGCGCGTCGCTCTCCACACACGCAGCCAGGGCGGCAGGCAGGTCCCGCAGCGCGGCCCGCGCTCCTCTACCAGCCCCTGGGCCCTCGTTGGCTCCCCTGCCCCACCCCCGGCCCGACCGCAGCGCCGGACGGACTCCCTCTCTCGCCCCCCAGCCCGCGGGGGGTCGGGCTGCGCGTACACGTGTCCCCGCCCCTCCCGCACTCACCCGCCGCCCTGTACGTGACGCCCCCGTCACAGGGACGTGGGGGGGGATTGGGCCGGGCGGAGCCGCCGCACGTCGCCTCCACGTCAGTGCTGATGCAGCCGCGCCGCCGCGGGGGCGCTGAGGAAATGGCGTCCGCGGCCGCTCCCGGACCCAGCGGTGCCGAGAGGAGGAGCCCGGGCCTAGGTGGCCGTAGCCGCCAGCGCCGATTGGTTACAAACGGGACCCAACCGCCAGCGCCGCGCCAACCGCCGCCGCGGGGCCAGCAGCCAGGCACCCGATTGGCTGAGGGAGACGGACGTCGTTCTCTCTCTGGACTCCGCTCTCCCCGTCAGGGGGGTCTTTGGGCGTCGTACCCCGGTCTCGGTGGGGAGGTGCCCCCTGCTCGCTCCCTCCCTCGGGCCTCATCCCCTCGGGCGGCCCACCCAGCCTTCCTGGGCATTCCTCCGCCCTTGCTAGCCAGATCGGGGTCTGCACCCCCCTTTCCCCAACACACACGGGTTGGGAAAGGTGTGACTGCGCCGCAGCCCCCACACCTGCCCCATGGCAGCGACCCCAGTGGGAAGGGCAGAGGGTTTAGAGCCAAGGCTGCTGGGTGTCATACCCAGCTCTTCTGCTGGTTCCTGTGGCTTTGGCTAATCACTTAACCATTCTCTGCCTTAGTTTACCTTTCTGTAAAATGGGTGTAAACGCTTACCAGAGATGTTAAAATACTCTCGTTGGGCACCAGGGAGCCACGGTCTTTCTGTTAGATCGCTGAACTTGCTTGCTGTGCTAGGAAACTGAATTATCTGAGTTCTTTGATTTCCTTGAAAGACAGCCGCTGTGTCAGTATTGCATATTATTAAGACTGGGCACTTACATATTTCCTGTCATCCGACGATATCAAAGTACTGAGGGCAGTACAGCAAGAGGTTAAGTGATGTGCTTGAGGATACACTTGTGGAATGTCTTCGTTTACCTAAAAATGTATCTTTTAATTCAGATCATATTACTAAGAAACATTTTTCTTTAAGGGTCTAAATCTCACATTTTTATTTTATATTAATTTCCCCCAAAAAAATGTTAATAGAGTATATCAAGAAGTTTCCAATAGATAAGAGAGATTGGTAGCTATGTTAATGTTCTCTCCCCATAGAACCAAATGAATACATTTAATGTTGGATACTTACTATGCTTCTGGCATCTTTGCTTTATTCTGGCAGATCTAATATTGGTAACTTTAAT
The DNA here is from genome assembly GCA_007922155.1 of Mesoclemmys tuberculata. NCBI lineage: Eukaryota > Metazoa > Chordata > Testudines > Chelidae > Mesoclemmys > Mesoclemmys tuberculata. The sequence goes on from ML675603.1 coordinate 23,563,706, forward strand.
TTTAATTATACAAAAATTCTGGTAGATGTTGTTTGGGCCATGGAGCATATTGCTACTGTTCTAATACGTCTACTCTTTCAAATGTTTAATGTTTAACAATACACAAAAAAGGATGATCCTCTGCTTAGGGCACTCCCTTGGGACTTCTGAGATCCAGGGTTCATTTTCCTGCTTCACCACAAACTTCTGTGTGATTTTGGACAAGTCACTTAATCCCAAAGCACATAACTTATTGAAATCAGTGGGATTTGGGTGCCTCAATACTTCTAAGATTCTTTGCCTTTATAAAATACTTACCTAGTTCACAGGGGCATTGGGAGGATAAACATGGTACAGATTAAGTGCTCAGATGGTACAGTAATGGGGAGCCAGATAAGTATAAATATCCCAATGTATCAAATTTTACGAGTATAAACGAAAGGAAGGAAAAACCTGAGTCAGTGCTTTGCTATATAAACACTGCAAGTACTGTAGAATGCCAAATGTAATATTAGCGACTCAAGTTTTTATAGCATATGTTTTACATAGCATATCTATCTGGCACACAACTTTTATTCTGAAGAGCCACCTCTTAATGCACTGTCCAGCAATACTGCGTATAATAATAATGAATTTCTTCTGTGTGCTTGCTTAAATATTTGATAACCTATTCAATAGTGGTTTGATTTTAAAAAATGGTCTAAATTAATTTTCAGATGAATTACTGTGATTAATGAGTTGGAAACTGTTTGTCAGGACAGGTTATGTTTTGTCCACTCCCAGCCTCCCAAGCAAGTAGTCAGGTCAGGTGTTCAGTCTCATTTACTGAGTAAGGGAGAAGAAATCTGGGCATCTGTCCTGTGCAGTGATCATAATTGTCTGGCTCTGTCTCTGGTCCCACTGTTGAGACACAAGCCAAGTGACATTTATCAAGCTCTCAACTTTAGGTTTCTTATTTTTCCTTTGTTTAATCAGTTCCTAGTAGATGTTTCTTTGTTATAATGTTATTTAGCACAATCGGCAAAAATACAACACAATGCAAATGAAGTAATTGTAGAAACCTAAACATTATCACTTATGAAATGTTTTTGTTCTCATCCTACGTTTCCTCTGTTGAAATATTGAACAACATCCCCTTCCTGTTTTGAATTCTCTCCACCTTCGCTTATTCATTGTGACTTCCCATGTGCTTTCCTTTTGGGGGGTTTGTATTGGGATTGCTCTTTCCTTGCTTTCTTTCCCCAGCCCTTTCCTGTTAGTATGGGAGTCAGTTGACCCACTAGATATGTTCTCATGCCCTATGGCAACTAATCGAAAGGCCAAGTTCTGGATCAAATAATTTGATTTCAAATGTTATGTCAATTAGAAAATACTTAACTGAATTTGCAGCTAAGACTCTTAAGGGACTAGCAAGCCTGAAAATGTTGAAGACAGATGTCTAAATGGCATCATTGCATGTAAAGCTTAATATTGTTTTAAAGCTCACAATCTTTAATGTGATATTCAGCTTGACCTAAAACTTGACATGGGTGTGACTGACACATCATCAAAAGATTTTTCATGGAAATGCAGTTACAGATGGTGATGTTTAGGGATTTAAGTGACTATGTTAAATAAAAGAATGAATCTGAGTGGGTTTCATGTCCATTTAAGCCATGCTTAGCTTTTCTGCCCCTCTTTATGGAGTTAAAGAGGAAAACACCTATCTTCTGTATAATATGCTAGGTAAATGATGGATATAAATCATCTTTCATCTTCCAAATGAGTTGCTAGCACCTGGCAACTTTCAAATCCAGGCTTTTAAAAATTAATGTATTACAGCTTTATTTATACCACTTTGTTTGGTAATCCAATATGATCTTGCCTCAATTTTTTTAATTGAATATGGATTTTAAATGGTAACCTGACAACTGAGACCCCAGCCTCTAAAACTCCAATGAAAGCCAAAAGAGGAAACTAAAGAGATTGCATTCTAGAGTAACAGAGATGATGGACCAAATTCAGCTCTGGTATAAATGGGCATGGCTCCATTGAAGCCAGTGGAGCTCTGCCCATCAAAGTCAGAGCTAAATTTAGTTCAGAGGGTCAGTGCTATGAACAGGGAGAAAAGATGGTGAGGAATACAATGTCTGTATTCTTGCAGTGATATGTTTGTGGCAGTATTTGTATTGTCTTAGTTGAGATCCAGACCTTGCATGTACTAGAAAAGTGCACCAGTTTAACTAACATCACTTTTTAAATGATTCTGGTTATCTAGTGCAAATTCTTAATATAGCAACACTCAACCAATGTAACCATATGTCCAGGATCGATGGTTACTCAGTGCCTTAGTACCACCACAACACATTTATGGCTCTGTGCTCAGTCACACACTATGGGCCTGCACACAGCCTGGAGTAGGAAGGGCCCTCTTTCTCCAACCAGGAGTGCCAACAGGGATTCCTTATTGTTCTCACAGAGAAAGAAGCGGGTCTCAGTACAGAAACAGGGTGTGTCTGCAAACTCAGTAAAGCATCAGCGCTATGATAACACTCAGTCCATGTTTTCAAGCTTTTCTGAGCAATCATGAGGACTAGACATTTTTGCTTTTAAATGAAAGCTAAGCTTCTGATGTAATCCTATAACTGTAGGTAATATGGGCCTTAGCATGGGCCTGTTGTGTTTACGCTGTCATCCAGCTCTATTGCTTGTATTGCTTTAGCGTTAATAGGTAGTTTACCAATTAAAACTAAATCAGTGCAAGCAATGGGTTAAAGTGGTTTAAGTGTTTATACATTTGGGGTTTGTATCAGTATAACTATACAGATTTTTAAATCAATTTAATAAAACCCATGTTCAGCACATGAGCCATATTGATTGTCATCTTGTGAAATGTAATTCTGCTGTAAAATATTCTAGAAAATTCGTAGTCTGTGGAGGGTCACGTGGAATTAGAAAAAGGCTTGCATTGTGTATAAAAAGATCATTTATAGACTTCATTTTAGTGGGATTTAGGCAGTTCTTGGCCTACATTATGCACCATAGTGTTTGACAGGAAAATAAAGATTTGGTGCTTATTGTTGCAGTAGTACTGTATTAGATCATTTTGTTTCATTAGGCATTGTAGTAATTGCTCCCTTGCTGCTTGTTTCAGTGACTGCAAACCCTGTTTAAATATTTAAATGTTTAAGTTTTATACACTTTTGCAAACTTATACTGATTGGATGTGTTACTGGAGTTGTACACATTAATACATTGTGAAATGTGCTTTTGCTAGGATAAAAAGACAGCTTTAATTCAGACATTGAAGTTAGCCTGATGTCCCAGGTTTATATGGACTGGGGTTTTGTCTTATTTAGGTGGTTATTACCCCTTAAAATTGTTCAGATTTTTCACACTTGCTATCTGGTCACCCTTGTTGAAGTCTGAGGAGGGCTTGGGGGCGCTATAGCCATCCCAAAATTTGTCTTGGCTATCCTGTAGTAGCTTCTGCTCTCTGGTTGCCCAACTCTGAAGGCAGAGTGGAGAGAGTGGTGGCTGCTTTGTGGGCGCCCAGCTCCAGCAGCAACGGAGAAGTCCAGGCCGGGAGCTCTAGAGCAGCCCCATGTCCTTGTCCCACTCACTGGGGTGTCCCACCCAGGGCAAGTGGAGAGTCTAGGGCTCCCACAGCAACCCAGACTGACCTGCTCCAGGCTGGGCTCCTGGGCCCCGCCCCCCACAGTCAGCCCCCCCAGGGCCCAGCTGGCCCTGGAGCTGGGTCCCCCAGTCCAGACATCTCTTACTGATTGCAGATAGCGAGCACCTGCCCAGCTCCAGCTTCTGACCTGGCCACGTAGGGGGGCAGGGCCTTGTGGCAAGGGGTGGGGTGTGCAGCCCCCCAGTTTTCTCTCTGGCCCACCTCAGCCTCCCCAGGAGGAAGAGGCTTGCACTGCCCCTGATCCTGAGTATCAGCATCTTGTAATGTTTTATTTTTCTGTAGTTTCTTCTAGGTTGTTTATTATGCTAGGAATCTCCGTTATATTTTTTGGGGTAAATGCTAGTTAAAAGATGTCCAGTATTTTATTTTCACTTAACTGTTTCTATGGAGCTCATTGTTTTGGATTTTTCCAGTACAGCTTTTTATCCTTGTTTTGACTTGTGTGATTTGTTGTTCAAGATTGCATACCTGTAAATATTTTAAAAGATTAATAAAAACAAATGGCAGGGGAGGGAAAGAGAGAGAGCTTGAAGTGTTGTAATGTTTTGCTGAACAGCTTATATGCATATTGGTAATGTTCACAGCAGACATACCATGCTTTTAAAGGTATCAGGGTTTTGGGGGAGTTTTCCAAAGTCTAATGGGCTTCATGTAAATAAATATGAGCATTCTCAATGAGAACATGAAACTAAAAGAGAGAGTCTAGATTATATATAATGAAGAAAGACACATTTGAAGTACACTGTTTTTACAGTTTATGATTGGTAAACATGATGAGATTAGAGAGTTGCCATATGGTGATGCAACAGACTACTAAAATGGCCAAAGTAAAAATATGAATTAAACTGTAAAAGTATATAAGTGAAGCTTAGCTAAATTATCAGCTGACAAGAATACTAGGAATAGAATGTGTTTAAGTTGGTCCTAAATGTAAACAGAAATAGACATTTTCTTAACAAAGCACATACTGAACTATATTGGTGACGACAGGAAGTTTTCATAAGTTATTTTTTTCCAGACCATTTGATGTGTCTATAAATATCTTCTGTGGCTGAACTATTCTAATTATTCAATTATGTTTCTATTCCCAGAGAAAAAACTATGTTAAGATGAAGTTAGGGTTGAGAAATTGCAAATAAATAAATAAATAACCCAACAAACAAACAAACCCCACCATTATTTTCTCTTATTATCTTACCTGTGATAAGGGTGTTATACTGCCACCCATCACTGTAGTATCCAAGGTCCAGATCCCCAAAAGCAATTCAGGTGCCTAGCTCCTGTTGGCTTCAGGATCTTTGAGGGTCTCGGCTTGAGTGCCTTCCATGTAAACTCAATAATAATAGCAAAGTCCTTAATGGAGTTTCCATTTTGGGGAGAAAACTTCTATTTGGTGTTGGTCGGTTAGGGGTTTATTGAGAAGAAAAAGGAGTCAAGTGTGAGGAGAGTCATTCTTATAGTGGAAAGGTCTCATCAAGGAAGGTAGGATGTTAATAAATAATAGCAATGTTAATTATCTGAAAACCTAGCATTAAAAACTCAGAAAATTCAGAGTTAAAATTACACTTGTCCCAGATTGGATTAAACTGAATTTTAAAAACAGATTTTTTCCAATTTTTTTCCCATTGTGGCACCACTACATGGCAAAGTTAAGGATGTTTGTATCCTTAATTGTGTATTTCTAACCTAATGATTTCTCTTAATTATAACCTTAACTCTGAATTTTCTGGATTTATAATGTGTGGGTTTGGGATAATTACAATATGTCAATGTTTTAGACTCCTTAAATTACTGATGCATATTCTCAACCTTAACATCATTCCAGTATGGGTTTCATGTTTGGGAACTGCCTTACTTTTTAAAAATTATTAAAAGTTTCATTCACAAACACTGAACAAGAATCCCAAAGATAATGCTGCCATATATTTCTAGTGCAAAGCAACCAGAGTGCATGAGACAGTTAAACTAAGCTTACAGCTGCCTGAGCTGTACAATGCAGCTGACATGTACTGTGAATCTGGCCCTTAGTTTGCTGTTGAGTGCTGTGTGAATAAGATGGATCCTATCAGAAGGGTAACAGAGGGAGACCAGTTCCTGGTTACCACGTCTCCCTCTTACTTCCCGAGTAGTGCTGCCTCAGTGAATGGTAGAGCTGAGGCTGCAGTGCCAGTGGGAGTCTTTCAAGCACTGATGCCTAAACCAGTTTGCTGCTACAGAATCTTTAGAGAGCAGTGACAGCTGAGCTAAGTAATCTACCATTGAAAACTATTGACATGCATCTGATTGCCTATTCCACTGAATCATAACAACCAATAGAATTGTTCTATGCAAATTAGTAAATTAGAGGAAGAGTGATGATTGGTTCAGTTACCTTTGATATCACAATGGCTCCATTTAGAATTATCTGAGCTGTTGGCCTTTCTGTTTGTAACCTATATAATCACAAAATTGGATACAACAAGCATTAATTTCTTCAATATAGCCGATGTGTAATATTTCAGTTTAGCTATATGGAAAATTTGAAGTGTCTATGTTAACCCATTGTTAAAATTATTTGAGACAAATAAAAAACTGACGTGCTAAATTTTTTAAAGGATCCAGTTTTTAATTTAAGGTCTATTTAATAGATTTACTTGTACATTCTCAGCAAATTCATTCTGTACTCAACTAATAAGTGCTTAAATATGGGGGGAGAGATACATTGTGATTTTTATATATAATAGAGGTTGAATCACTGTAACTATGGATCAGTACTTCCAAAATGACTACTTTTAAAGTGAACTTAATGCCTTTGAAAGTCACAAGACTTCATTTTTCTATAAAACACTGACAGCATCAATGCAGCTACTTTATATTGTCATGTCATACCAGTGGTCCTCCGTCCTGACTTGGAAGGACCACAGAGGGAGAGAAAGTCGTTCTGACTCCAGACCCATTTAGCATTGGCTTGTTGGATGATTACAACAAGGGTAACAGTGTTGGTAGTAGTTTGACAAGGACACTTACCTACTAGAAACTGGACAGAGACCACCACCTTATTTCAGACAGGTTAGTTAACATTAGAAAGTGATAACTTTCAGATATTGGTCACTGCTTATTTACTTTGAATCTGTAACCTAAAAGCAAAGGGTGTGTAGCGAGAGGGCATGGACAGGGAGACACCTGCCCCTCCACCCATGTGGGCAGAACCAGGACATCCACGCCCGCCCTTTTGGAAAAGGGGTGGGGCAGGAAGGGGAAGTACAAAGGGTGGGCTTTCTAGTTCAGTTGAGAGAAGCTGTTGGAGGAGAAGGATGTCTCTCCCCCACTGTCGGAGTTGCCTGCCGCCTGGATGCCAAGGAGCTGCCTGGGATGCCGAGGAGCTGCTGGTGCTGCCTGCCCCCTGGGATGTCAAGGAACTGCTGGGACTGACACTAGCCATTTACCCCAGGGAGACTGATGACTCCAAACTTCAGGTTCTCAAACTGAAGACCTAAGCCCCTAGACTGTGTTTGGTGCTCACCACTGCCTGTGAGTCCTAAACTGTGTTTGCTGCTCACCCCTGCCCTGCCTGAGGGCGCGGGGCTTCGACTGCTTGGTGGCCCTGCCCTCCCTTGGGGCCTGAGGCCATAAACTTCTTAATCACCTGGCCATTCCTGAGGACATGGGCACCAGAGAGAGCTAATTCCCTGCTTTGAGCCTGCCTGCACAGGTGCAACAGCACAGAGGCATGGCCTCCATCATGGACTGACGAGGGACAGCTCTGCACCTCTGCAAGTGGTGGAGATTGCAGGCAGCCATCCCCCTAAAGTCAAGTGGATTGCACCCATTTTTAGCCCACCACCAGCAGAGACCACCATGGAGTGGGACCAACTGGTGAGATGGTCAGCCAGGAACCAGTGGCAAGAGCAAGCTACCCAGTAACAGTGACTGGGGGTGCAAGGCCAGGTTTGGGTCATGCAATACCAGCCCCACACTTTGAGCATGGCCGTATAGCTGATGGAGGATTTCCTGGTGGCCAAAGGCTCCTGCCATGTGATCCAGCCCTTGGCCAACTGTGAGAGCCTTGCGATGACAGCCAGTATTAACATTGGCAGCGTCAACATCCTGAAGTGGTCAGCTCCTATAGCCAGGGGTGCACCAGCAAACCTGTGCCCATTGGCCCTCTGCCACCAAGGTTACAGTCCCTGTGGTCCTTGGAAAACTACGCCTACAAGCCCTAGTTGATTCTGGGTGTGGGCAGACCTTAGTGTGCTAACAGCTGGTTCCGACCTGCAGCCAGACCTGAGATCAGATTCCCATTGGCTGCATCCATGAGGAGGTGGAGACTTACCCTATGGCCAAGGTGGACCTGACAGTGGCTGGACTGACCTGGAAAATGCCCATGGAAGTCACCCTGGAGTTGCCCTATCCCATCAGTTCCACCAGGTTCTACGAACTGTCAGCCACCGAGGAACCCCTACCCAGATAGCTCTTGAGGGGGAATCGCCCCAACGATGTGAAGGTAGAAATAGGAGCTGGGCCTCGGTGACCTTAAGGGGGACCACCCCAATGATGTGGAGGCAAAGGATCATGACCCCAGCAATCAGTCCACCCTACCGGCAGAACAGGTCCCCATCGATGACAAGGTGCCTATCCTGCCAAAGGGGCAGACGCCCAACTAGACGCAGCCATAAACTTCTGCAGAGATAAAAAAGATGACCCCACACTGAGTAAGGCATGCAAGCAATTGGCCTGCGTGGATGGCATTGCAGTAGAACCATAGCGAGCTACTCAGTAGCCCCAATTCGAGCTTGTCCAAGACTGGCTATACTGAGTCAAACAGGACCCTCGGACCCTGGAGCCCCAGTTCTAACTACTAGTTCCTCACTGCCATCGATGGGCTGTGTTGTGACTGGCCCATGATGTCTTGGCTGCTGGCCACCTGGGCCTGGAAAAAACCCTAGCCCAGATACTGGCCTAGTTTTTCTGGCCCAACATCCACCAGAACATTAAAAACTGCTGCACTTCTGCCCAAAGTGTAGTTGTCAGCACTGGCAGGGGGTACTGAAAGGGTAGCCATGGACTCAGTGGGGCCCCTTGTGAAAAGTGTACATCTGGTACATCCTTGTAGTGGTGGACTATGCCACTCACTTTCCTGAGGCCAGGCTGCTGAGGAGTGCCACCACCCAGACCATTGTGGCGGCACTTTTAAAGATCTTCGCCAGGGTGAGCTTGCCCCAAGAAATCCTCACAGACCAGGGGAAAAATTTCACATCCTGACTTCTCTGAGAGGTTTCTAGCCTCCTGGGGATAAAAAGGCACTGGACATCCATATATCATCCCCAGATGGATGGATTGCATGAGTACTTCAACCGGATGCTAAAGAACATGCTCCGGAAGTTCTCCGTGGAGGAACTGCACTGCTGGGACTAGCTGATTCTTCCCCTGCTACTGGTGGTGTGGGAAATGCCACAGGCCTCCATTAAATTCTCACCTTTCGAACTCCATGGGGCTTGCTGGACCTCATGTGGGAGCAGACCCCATCTTGGGCTGAGAGTCCACTCCAGTACATGTCCCAGCTACAGAAACTCCTCGCCCAGGTCGGGGCTCTCCAAGGGAGTATCTCCAAGGGGCACAAGTGAGAGGCTAAAGTCAGGGAATGTGCGATCAGACATTTGAGCAGGGGATCAAGTCCTCATCCTGCTCCTCTCCAATTGAGTCTAAGCTGTTATCCCGTTGACAGGGTCCATATGAGGTAATCCACTGGCCAGGCCTTGTCAACTACGAGGTCCGCCAGTCAGACCAAAGGAAGAAGTGTCAGGTGTATTACAATAACCTTCTGAAGCCCTGGCACAAATGGGAAGGACTCCTGATCATCCTGTACCTCCCCAACCCTGAACTAGGAACTGGCAACCAAGCCCAAGATCTCCCTGCTTGGGGATACCCTCTCAGAAGAGCAGCTGAAACAGGCCATGTGTCTTATGGAGGCTTTCTCCAGGACTTTTACAACTGTGCAAGGGCAAATCACCTAGATCCACCCACCAACTCCACCAATCCCAGAAAAGTCATTTGGGGGATGACCCAACCACTCCCGTGCCACATATGGGAAGTGGTGGAACAAAAGGTCCAAGCCATGTTGGAAGTCGGAGTCAATGAGTGATCCTCCTGTGAGTGGCAGAGTCCTATCATGCTCGTCACTAAGCCAGATGGGACCCATCAATTCTGTATCAACTTCCAGATAGTCAATGCAATATCAAGATTCAACATGTATCCAATGCCGCAAGTAGATGAGCTCCTTCACTGCCTGGGGGGGGGGCACAATATATGTCTCCCCTTGATTTAACAAAGAGGTACTGGTAGATCCTACTGGAGCCTGCCTCAAAGGAAAAGACAGCCTTTGCCACCCCCAGTGGACTCTACCAGCAACTCATGGACTGCCTGCTGCAACCTCACACTGAGTATGCTGTGACCTACTTGGGTGATGTCATAGAATCATAGAAGATTAGGTTTGGAAGAGATTTACAGCCGATGCTGGGAGGAGCACCTGAACCAGATGGTAGCTGTTCTGAGGACCCTCTGGGAAGCGGGGCTGACTGCAAACCCCAAGGAGTGCCATATCAGTTAGCAGGAGACCACCTATCCTCAGCCACACCCTTGGGCATGGGGAGGTTCTGCCCCTAATTGGGAAGACCCAGGCCATCCAACACCATTTGGCCCTAACCCCCAAAAAGCAGATAAGACAATTTCTTGGACTGGTTGGGTATTACCAGTCCCAGAAATTGGGTACTACAAACCTGGATTTCCCTTTACTGCTGCCCTCTGATGGAGCTCTTGACCAAGGACCACCTGCAGCGAGTCCAGTGGTCCCCCACATGTGAGGAAGCTTTTTCGGGCTTTGAAGCATGTTCCACAAGCACATACTGTACAGTCCCGACTTTACCTGTGGATTTGTAGTCCAAACTAATGCTTCGGAGATGAGACTTGGTGCCATCCTCTCCCAGACCTTTGACAGGGAAGAACACCCAATCCTTTATTTTAGCCGAAAGCTGTTTCCCCAATAATGCAATTACTCAGCCATCAAGAAGGAGTACCTGGCAGTTAAGTGGGCAGCTACGAGGCCCTCCAATGCTACCTTCTAGGGGCCCCCTTCACTGTAATCACAGATCATGTACCCCTCAAGTGGCTCCAAACCATGAAGGAGACCAATGCCAGACTTACGAGGTGATACCTTACCCGCCAATCAGCCATTTGCATCTAACATGCAACATTGGTCCGGGAAGGAGAATATAAATGCTGATGGGCTATCATGGCTGAGCGAGAGAGGTCTAGCCAGCCCTGAAGCCTGGGAGCTGGACTTGAGGGGGTGTGCGTATAGCAAGGGGGTATGGCCTCCCTCTGAGATAGACAGGGAGACATCTTCCCCTATACCCTCTAGGCAGAGCCCTGCCCGCCAGATGCTGAGGGGTGAGGTAGGAAGGGGAAATATAAAGCGGGTCCTGTAGCTCAGTTGGGAGATGTTGGAAGAGGAGGACATCCCCACTGCCCTAGCTGCCTGCCCCCTGGGATGCTGAGGCACTGCCAGAGCTGCCTGCTGCCTCGGACACTGAGGACCTGCTGGGGCTGCCACTAGTCATTTACCTTGGGGAGACTGACAATCCCAAGCTTTGGTTACCCCCACCGGAGACTTGAGTCTCTAGACTGTGATGCTCACCCCTGTTTGTGAACCCTAAACTGTGTTTGCTGCTCACCCCTGCCCTGCCTTGGGGCTATAGACTTTGGGGCCCCTGCCCTGGCTGAGAGTCTGGGCACAAGAGCTAATTCCCTGCTTTGAGCCTGCCTTCACAGGTGTGACAGTGCAGGAGGGTGACCTCATGAACTGACAAGGAGGGACGCCCCACACCCCTCCCTACAGGGTGCCATAACCCATTATCAGTTCCTTTGCCCCCTCTATTATATGTGCTTTTTTGGTATCTTGACAGAGGTAAGCCTTACTTATATTTAGTAGCTAGAAAATAAGAGCTGGGGAATCTTGTGCAGTCTGCTACAAATCAGGACTCTGACTTTCCTTGCATAGTGCTAGACATGGGAAACTCTGTGCCTGATGCAATGTCTCCAGTGTAGTGAATGCTGAAGTATGGCATGGATTCTGTGATCCGTGATTTCAGAAGATCATAAAAGCTAATACTAAATGAAGTGTTGATTTGGCCCTCTTACCTTTGCTATTTGAAGAGATCCTTATTTCCACTTGTGACAGTGTGAAAATACATTTCAGGAGTTGAAAGTCTAGTGCACATTCTGCTGCCTCACATCTGCATTCTATAGGTTTACACAATAGACCATTTGATCATCTCTACCACCAAATACAGTGTCTAATATATTCACTGCACATATATCAACTGCAAAATAGTAGCCCTTGCAAATCCATAATGGCTTCTTTTCAAATCTCATTTTCCAACCTTTTTACTTTTTTTTTTTTTTTTTAAATACCCAAAATGATTCCTCCACACGGGGACATAAAGTTCTGTAAAATGCTTCTGTTTTTTGAATATTAAAAGAAGTCAACTGAACCAAATTAATGTTGTTCTCATTAATAAAAACATTAGTTGAAATCTAGTGTGTGGCTCTGAAGTTCATTTTTTCTGCCTGGCAAGTAATAAAGTTTTTATTTGTTTCCATGTCCATTGCAACCTCAGCCTTGGATCATAGCATGTTTTACAAAACTGCTTACTCTAGTGAGAGGAAAATCCTGCCTGTGTATGGGTGAACTGTTGTCCTTCACTAGCTTATTGCTGCAAGCAGGCTAATCTACACTTCCCAATAAGGCTATTTTATTTTTAAGCTCCTCCCTTATAAATATCTCCATTACCTCTACTGGTATGTCTGTCTCTTCCACTTAGCAGTAGAATTAAACTGACTTGATTCTTATTAGTTCTATTGTTGCTATTAACAGTATTCTGAATATTAGAAGTGAAAATTCTATCTTGTTGATTTCACTCTCCTGTTTAGTGCTGTGTGCAGAAAGACAACCATGCAGCAGTTCACAGTTTGAAACTTATATTTATAACCCAGTGAAATACCCTCTTGACTTTTGAAAGCTTAAACTCGACAGAAACTGATGGCTTATGGTGTCCTTCCAGCCTGTAAAATGTTTTACTTGCCACTCATTTTTCTGAGTCCTTGATGAATTTACAAAGCTGTATACAGAAATATGGCAACAAGTGCTCATACCCTTCAGCATACCGGATCTTAGTTTGGGAGCAAGAATATGACATCTGACCTTATCTCTGTGGTGCACTGATGTTTTAAACAAAGGACACTGGTAAAAATGAAAAACTAAGTGGAAGCCCAGAGAAGGCTCGGATAGTTGAATGTGAATATACACTACTGTAGGAATTCCAGAAGGGTAGCTGTTAGTCTGTTTTTAGCAAAATAGCAAGAGTTCTTTGTCACCTTAAAGGCTAACAAATTTATTTGGGCATAAGCTTTCGTGGGCAGAAACCCACATCAGAACTCTCAGTGTTTTGCTATAGGAATATGCATCTCACAAATTGGCATTTTGCAAAGACCTTGTACTCTAGCTCTTAGCAGTGCAAGCCCATTTAATAATGTGACAGGAGCTAATGTAGCTATTGAGAAGCTGCCTAATTCACAGTACATTTTGAATGATTTTGACAATTCAAATAATAAAGTATGAGTGAGCATGCGAAAATGCAGATCTTGCTCTCGTTCAGAATTATATAATAAAAATATGAAGAAAATACATAAAATTCTGTTCAGAGATGGATCAGTTTATATAGCAAATTTCCTAGCATCAGTAAATCTGTAAGGAAATGGCCTCTGCCACAGAGTGGTGATGCAGCAAATATTTTAATTTTTTTTAATGGTTGCAAATGTGGATGCAGATGTGATTAAATGGAAAACATAAGCTAAGTAGAGCTTGTGAACCAGAAAGCAGCTTAAAGGAGTTACTGGGACCCATACAAAGAGAAGGGAGCAGAAGAGACAGGAGTTTTAAGTGGGCCAGGCAGTATTCAATATAAAGGAAGAGTAGGAATCTAAACATAAGGTAGTTTATTCTACCAAGCTATTCTGTTCTGTTCATGTCAGATTCCCTCCATTTCCTTTCCGTCTCCCAATAATAACAACAATTAATAAAAAGCAGGGATAAAGCAACAGGTTTTCCCTGCCTGGGGTGAAGACTCCATCCTGCCCCTATTTCTTCAAATGCTGGTTCAATAAACTTGTTTCCTCAGCTAAGATATTGTGTCAGTTTGCTTATTCACATGGCCTGGTTTTCCCCCCTCTGGTTATATGTTCACTTTGGACACCCAGAAATGCTTTGGTCTTCAATAATTAATGAAAAAGAGTTTTATATTGAACTAAGTAAAAAGAGAATGGACATATTCTTTGCAATCAGCCTTTATTTTCCTTTTGTGGAAACCATTGTACTTGAGTCTGAGACAGCATGATGTCTGAAATATAGAGGTGTGGTTTTACTTTGAAAAGTGACGTTCTAGAAATGGTACTCTGAAGCTTCATATTTATTGTACTTCAGTGACTCCAAATCCTAATTGCTCAGGTTACATATAAAAAAGATGTTTCTCTTAATGCCTGCTCTGCAAATTCAACCTTGGCTCAGAATCTTGATCTGTATTTTGTCTGGTTTGTGCATCATCATAATAAGGATTCTGCAAGCCATATTTTGCTCTCAGATACATCTGTGTAGCTTCATCTTCAGTAAACAGACGTATACCAAGAGCTAATCTGTGCCAGTAAACATAGAGAAACAGACGGATTCCTCTCATAAAAGTGGTTGAACAATCTTTTTTCACTGGCTATTGTGCACTGCCCTGTCAGGAGTATTTGGGGTTGACTTATAAAAAGTCATGTATGGAAAGTATGATCCATATATTTACATGAGATATGTAAAGTTACGCCCAGGAGATAGCATGAAATGTCACTTACAATTAGAGCCAGATTGGTAATGATGAAAAGTTACATCCAATGGCTGTTGAACAGTATTTGTGAAATATGTGGATTGTCAGAGACAACGTGTAAGACTGCAAAGAGCAAAAGCAGTATTTTTGTAACGCTGTTTATCCACTTCACTACTGCTATTGAAAAGAAATAAAGCTTTTATTATATATGGATAGAGATGATATTTATATACATTTTCCATAAGGTATGGTGCCCTCATGTGGTTGTTTCATTTTCTTAGCACGTCTGTACAGTTTGTAATAACAACAAGAGTCCTGTAGCACTTTAAAGACTAACAAATTTAATTTCTGCAGGCATAAGCTTTCGTGGGCTGCAGTCCACTTCATCAGATGCAAGGCATGGAAATCAGATAGGAGGTTTATATATACATCCAAGGGTAAGGAGCAACAATGGGGAGGGTAGGTGTAGGGAAGTCCCTTCAGTTAGAGTAGATGAGGCCTATTCACAACCATTGATTAGAAGGTGAGAATGTGTGAACAGTGACAATAACTTCTTGTAATGAGATAACCATTCCAAGTACCTATTCAGACACAGTTTGATTGAGTCAAGTTTGTAGATGAGTTCTAGCTCTGTAGTTTCTCTCTGAAGTCTGCTTTAGAAGTTTTTTTGTAAAATGTTTTAGCTCTTCTATTTACTAAAGATCTTAACAAAATTCTGTCATTCACAGATTTTGTGCTTGTGTGTGTAAGCTGGTGTGTAGATTCCCCAGCCAGGAAAAGAAAAAGTCCCAACTCCAGGTCACTTCCCAACCTTTTCTTCAGGGCTGTCTTTACTTCCAAATCAAAACTCAAAACCAGAAGAAATCAACTCAGACTACTGGGTAATAACCAACTCAGGCTTTTCCAGTTTGGAAGAGAGTAGACACACGCTTTCCTTATGTTAGTGTCCATTGCATCAGCTTCCCCTTTCCTTTTTGAGCCTGTCCAAATCAGCTGTGTGATAGACAGGAACCCAGTAACTTCTTCCATGCCTGTATGCCTTGCGAGGTGTGCTTGGGTAAATTACACTAATAGCACTACTTACAACCAGGGCAACAACAAGCAAGTGCTATCCATATTTTTCCACAAAACATTGCCTTAATTTCAGTTCCACTCAGATTACAGATCAAATAAAAATGATAATTCTTGTGGAATGAGAAACAAAAACTTTTAATATACTATGAAAAGTAATAACTGATAAAAATGTAGTTGAAAGATCATTAACAAACAAAATTTACAATTATTTTTAAAATAGGGATAGCAGGATATGAAGCAGTGGATTCTTTCTATTTTATATTCAGAAGCTTTGCATACACCCAGAATTGCTCTTGCACTTGGATCCCATAGTTTACATGATTCATGGAAATACAAGGCTGAAGGATAATTCTACCTTTGCTTAAAGGGTATATCCTCAGGCATGGGATAGCAAGGTGCTAGCAACGGGGATTGCATAGGTTTCTTCTGGTTGCTATGATCGTATAATATAAATATTTATACCATCCCAAGACTTACAGAGACAATCCTTGTCCAGGAATTTGATTGAACTAGGCAGTCAACTAACTGTAATTAATCCAAATTAAATGGCTTCAACAGAGCAGAATGTACCTTGTTCAGCAACTGAGCATGAATGCTGAGACAGTTGTGGACATATCTGATATATCCACAGAACAGCAAAAATCTAAGTATTTGTAATAGGAAAATTGAAGGTTCTAAAATCATTTACTGATTTGATACTTGGCACAAATAGCATTTTATATATTCAATGCTTTTTTACTCACTTAGATTCAATACTGCATTTTACTATGAAGTTTTATCATTTTAAAAGTATACAACTTAAATACACAGTTGTACTAAAGGATTCTAATTTACTAATTAATAGAATTATTCCAGATCTCTGTGAATAGCAAGACAAAAAATGTGGGAAAAGTATAAAGAGAGACTAGCTCAGGGAGTTGCTGCAGAGATCTGGGGCCTTTAGCTGCTTAGGCATCCTATGTAAAATAAGTCGCAGTCTTAGATTCAATGAGGAAAGATGTTTGTTTACATTATAAATGCCCTTATTGGCAGTCTCAGCAGAGAGGCCCAGGAGGCCATGGAAAGTGAACTAACACTCTCACCATTAAAGGTGATGGGGATGACCAATTCACATTGGTTAGGAAACTTGGACTCCTGCTTTTCCTCTTTTGTGGATAAATAGATTGAAATTTCGGTATTGTTTGTCAGACCTCTTTCATGAACGGTAAATATCCTTGAAAAAAATACACTAGTTTAATAGCTACTTATTGAATTCTAAATATACTGCTTAATATTGCCATCTAGTGGATATGACTGCATTGCTATTTGTCATTTCTTGAAATAGTAAAAAGAAAATTACATGAAAAAGAGAGGCTGAAATTATATTCTTTAGTTTCTTAATTGACTTCCTGTGACAAAAACTACTACAACACGTTTCTTCCTAAACATCTTAGATAGCCACAAAATCTGTCTTACCTTTATACTCTAATTCTTTGAATGTTATCATATGATGGACAAAAGAAGCTATGATAGAAAACAAGATTTTAAAAAGAACCCGTGTTTTCTTTGAGAGGATTTGAAAGTTCTGTGCTGCTGATTTCATGTGTTTTCTATTTATGTTACTTAGAGTAGCATTTCTCAACATGTGAGGCGCATCTGCCCAAAGACCTAACTGGTGAGAGGTGTGAGCGATTATGAGAGGTAAGAGGGGATACAGTGCCACAGACCTCTGGATTGTTTTCCAGAACCTCAGCTTCTTTGTTAAATTAGTTTCTAGCTGTTATGATTATGAAAACAATTTTTAAAATGTGTCCCCCACATGTAACCAAGGCACCAATGTCTGCCCGAGTTTGCAGAGAGCCTGAAGCAGTATCTCTGAGGGGTGATCTGCCCCATTTATTTCAATAGGTGCTAACTCAGATGCCAATTACCATACTTTAAATATCCACATTAACTACATCGCTTCTTATTCAACCATGTAATGAAGAGCTATACAAGCATTTATTGAAATAGTGGGGAGGAAGAGGCATGAAGAATTAGCCAGGGCGTGTGGAAGGTGCACAAGCTAAGATGAGTGAGCCTTTAACAACATAGGGTGCGGCCAAAGTGGGGCTTGGTTAGTTTCATTTTCCAGAGAGGACACTCAGCTTTCAAAAGTTTGGGAAACACTCACATGAGGGATTGAGGCTTAGATGAATAATTGTTCAAATGAATCTGAAGAGTGTAGAAGTGAAGACAGAGCTGAAAAGTTAAGAATCATTAGAGGACTAGTCTGTTCAGAAAGGGACTGATGTGATTGGGCACATGTTGATTTCAGTATCATTTTTGAGAATATTATTATTTATTTATTATTTGGACTGGCTGAAATGTTTCCATTTTCTAATAATTTCAGGATCATAAGCCACAAAAACATTACTAATCACTGAGGGGACTTGAAACTACAAGCCGGGAAGAAGTTTTTGAAATTATTCTCTTTGAACACCTGAAGAAAAGTCTCAGTTTATTAATATTGCCTTATGTTACATTGTATCAGTGTTCTCTATGTAGCAAATGGATACCATTAAAAAGTGCTCTACGGATAAATGGGTAAATAATAACTGATCGGATTGTAAAAACTTGATTCTTGATTCTTTTCTCAGACCTTGGCTCAACAGTTCCAAGAAATATCTACCACATCCATGGATGTTACATAAATATTGTACTGATTCCAGTAGGAAACAAATAGATACTTGCTATGGGAAATGGACTGGAAACAGCTACGAGAGGGCAAACTGAATTCTAAGGTAACTCTTAAATCCTCAACAGTGTTAATAAAGAACCCAATCCTGCTCCCACTGGAGTCAGTGTGAAAATAAACTGACTTCGGTAGGAGCAGGAGCAGATTCTAAGTTCCATTTGCAGAACTCTTATTATTAGTGGTGATATATGACAGCCAGAACAGCTTGACGTTGATTCAAGGTTTTAAGGGCTGGCAGTTTAAAAGCAAAAAACCCAAGCTGTAGACGTGGACTGAAGAAAGCTTGATGCAGAAACTGTTGAGAGAATAAGGAAGCCAATTACAGTCACCTTTCAGAAACTAACCACAACTTGATTATCAACTAGAAGCTTCTAGTTTCTGACATATTTTCAGTTGAGCAAGTGAACAAATTTTTAGAACATATTGGAGGGGGGTGTATGGAGGTGCATGTATGAGGTTCTCATGCTTATATAACACAAGGACAGCTAAATTGCTGTTTGGCAATCATCTATTTTATTGTCCTTTTTCCTTGTCACTCTGAACTTCCAAACAGAAAAGAAACACAGCAAATCTCCTACCACAAGGATCAGATTTGTTAAGAAGGTGCAATTGTTAGTTACTTTTCTGACCATAACTACCCTTTCAAAAAGCAAGTCAGGTTTGAAGAAAATATTTTTTTAAAGTCCCGAATGTTCAAGACAACAATTTTACATGTGCACTTTAGGAAAAAATAAGAATATATTTTCTATTGCTTTGTTGGGTTGCAGAACACTAGAATGTGTTACTACTCATTACTAGGTAACCCAGCATCAACAATTTTTCTGTTTCTGCTGTGGATCCTTCAAAGGCAGTTCCCCCCCTCCTCAGTTTCTGTATGGAGAACTGGCCAACTGACGTTCCCAACTGACAAGAACCTTTTGACGTCAACGTTCCATCCCTCCACCTATTAGAGGTCTTGCCTGAGATGGAATGCTAAACTGTTTGATACTGTTCAGCCACTAAGTGGTTTTGTTAGTTGTTGGCTGCGTGTGTGTTCTCCCACAGTGTATGCTGTCCCAGCCGTGGGCAGATAACCGAGACACCACACCACAACTGGATTGTTCAATAAGACCAGGTATCCATTTCAGTCACGAAGGTGCCAGGCTAGATTGATTGTAGACAAAGCATGGTCCTAGTATCCTGCAGACTCTACAGAACCATTAACACAGGCTTGTTACAGTGGACCAGCTCAATAAACGGCAGGACTTTCTGTTTCCGCCTCAGCTGGACAAAGACACTGCCTTTGAGACTTTTCTTTATACGCTAATACAAACAAGTTGCGTATTGCCCCTCTGACGTGTATATTTGCCACCCTCTGACGTGGTAAGATACCATCTTTTATCTTGTACCAGATGGTTCGGCCAAAACATCCCTATCCACCATATTGTCATTCAGAGGGGTCAGCACGCCCTCATTATCTTTGGGGTATTGGGATGTTCTGATACCTTTCTGGAATGTGCTTGCATGAGTGTTCTGTACCTAGTGCTTCTTTAGGCACGTGTATCAGCTCTGGTCTTGCCAGTTACTGTGAGTCTGCCAGCATTCACAGCATGACTTCTGCTAACTTTGCTTTTTAACAGCAGGCTTTGACCATTACTTTAGCTCAGACCTGGCTTGTTATACTAGGCCTCATGTCTCAGGCTCTCACTTTCTACTACATTCCCTCACTTTTTTCTTTTTATGGGGAGGATGTTTACCCATCGTCCCAGAAAAATATAATAACCCAGGGAGCTAAATACTGTTTTATGGCCAGCTTTTATTGCCATCCATTCACTCATGCCCCATCTGTCCCTTGGTCTGCACATTCCCCCATACGACTGATGGACAGATTTTATTTCCCAATTATTTTTAGTTCCTTATCATGGGCCTGGGAATGTTAGACCCGGGACTTCGATTGAGGAATGTAGTTTTATGATTGAGCCTTGGGGCCACTTTCAAGTAATTAATATATATGGATATAATGTAGGTACATATGTATGTTTTTACATATAACACCACCTTATATTTCTTTTTTTAATCTGGTATTATTGTTTGGCCCTTTCACTCTAATACCGTAGATAGCAACATAATACTATTACAGCAATTACAGTTACCACCTGTGTTAGTAGTAGACGGAGTGTTTTTGAAGTACTGGAATAGGCATTATTATAGTGTGTTTCACACTGCTATGTACATAAGAAGTAATTGTATTTGGAGTAATGACATTACAAATAAGACCTTTATATATGAATTTAATTTGATTAGTTACTACACTTTACTGTCCGTTCATGTTATAGGTTACTCTTACTGCTGGTTGTTAGCCTCTGGTAAGCTTTGCTGGGTAGGAAACAGGAATGGCTATCTCTTTTGTTCCTTGGTTGTATTGCTCTGTGAGACACCAGTAGTGTATGTAGATCCAGTTGTTTCTTATAGATGCTGTCTTCCAGATAGCCTACTGAATGGACAGTAACCAATTAATTAAATTGCTCTGTCATGATTTAATATTGGCACACAGACCCTGAACAAGATGGTTCTTCTTTGAGTGATTGCTCATGTCCATTCTGTTATAGGTGTGTACTTGCCTCTGTGCACGGCTGCCGGAACTTTTTTCCCCTTAGCAGATTCTGTAGGGCCGGCTCCAGTGCCCCCTGGTGCCCCATCCACATGCCACAGTATATGAGGTGCTGCTAATCCTATGCCCCTTCAGTTCCTTCTTTCTGCCCATGACAGTTGTTGGAACTGCCTTTTCTTGCTTTGCAAGTACTTTATTCTCCGTTGTTGAACTGTTATAATTACTTCTGTTACTTATATTAAGTATCTGTGAATAGTGGTAGTTAGTACCTAGTATAGTCCTGGCTGGGACTTAACCAAGACTGGGGTATGCCTCGATCACCTGGCTTCAAACTGTGTGATTTCTGCAGGAAGGTTTCCTGCTCAGCGACCCCTACAACAGCTGCCTGAAGTGCTTGGAGGAAGGCCATCGCAACGAGAAATGTAAGATCTGCAAGGCTTTCAAACCAAGGACTCAGAAGGACAGAGAAATCCGTTTGAAAGCCTTGCTTATGGAGACAGCACTTCATCTGGACTCCGAGCCAACCTGCTCCATTGCGGTACCGAGTGTAGGGTCGGTGCAGAGTGCACCATCAATACTGGCCTTGATGTGACACCGCACATCTTCTCCGGTACCAAAGAAGCAGAAGCCATGCTCGGCAAGCAGACGCTCCCCCACACTGTCCAAACAGGCAGGGTGGAGCACAGAGCTGCACCGGGGCCGGAGCACGGACACCCGTTCACTGGACCCAGCATCTCCAGTCAGGGAGCCACCCCTGACTACAGGAAGGGGAGGAGCCCCTCTGCACCTGTTGGTGTCGTCAACACCGGAGGCCTTTCAGGCGGCAAGAGCCTTGTTGGCCCTGCCTCCGCTGCCTCTGCTCCGGCCTCCACCAAGGGAGAAGGGGCTGGTGTCGCAGGGGAAGCCTGTGTTGGGTCCTCCTGAATGGCTCAGGACATCCCTGGTGAGGAGAGGAAGATCTCCTGCAGGCCAGTCGCGTAGGGTAGAGCAGCGCCACTCCCCTAGAAACCATTCCAGGTCGTGGTCATTGGGCTGACCTGTGCCAAGATGGGAAACAGAGTCACCCTTCCGACACTGGTCTTGATCCCCAGCACCAGGAGAAGCCTGGTTGCCCACTGGGTGCCACTCCACAGATGGATCCCGCCGTTCCCACTCCCTGGCCCTAAAGAGTTCACCCACATCTAAGTGGCACAGAACCTGGTCATAGGAGACAGAATCGGCACCAAGGAGTTCGCCTGCACCAAGGCAGCACCAAACCCAGTCGCCAAAGCCTGATGCAGCACCAAGAGGCAAGCAGTGCCACAAGTCATAGGTACCGAGGCGACACTCTGGAACATCCAGCTCCTTGGGTCATGGTTCCATGCACTGTCACCGATCCCAGCATTCCTCGTCGTCGTCAAGGTCTGTGGCAGTGAGAGGAAGTTCTCTGGAACAACAGAGCACCCGTGACTCAGGGCTTTGCTCCCCCAGCTCAGTACTGCACGGTGGGAGCCTTGAAGGCTTCAGATGATGCCTTGGTGTCCTCCAGGGGGTAGTCGCCGGGTAGCCCCTGGATGGCCTCAAGAGCAGTGGCCACCCCAATGGCCATATTGGGGGTCCTGGGGTTCCCCAGTGGGACTGGGATCCCAGTCCATTAAGACCTCGGAGGTACAGTTGGCACCACTGGTACTGAGGAAGGCCCACCACTCGCCCTCAGAGAACAATTCAGACCCACAGGAGGTGACCTTGTCGGCAGGAAGGGGTGCCCTGCCCCAGGACTAGGCACTTGACTTTAATACCATCATGGAAGAGGGTACCACAGTGGGTAGAGCAGCGCTCCAAGCGTCCTTGAATGCAGCTGATTCGGCAGGCAAAGCCATAGCCTCCACCATCTGCATGCACAGATGCTTGTGGCTCCAATCCTCCGGGCTGTCCCAAGAGGTCTAACAGTCCATCCAGGACCTTCCCTTAGACGGGTCGGCCTTGTTCTCGGACAAGACTGATGCTAAATTGCATGGTCTTAAGGAGTCAAGGGCCACGCTTCACTCCCTGGGCCTTTACACACCGCAGTCATCTAGATGTCAGTCACGTCCCCAGGCACAGCAGTAACAGAGGTTCTAACGTCAACTGTTCTCGAGCTATAAATAATGGGACAGAAATAGGGGGTGTAGGAGACACAATCCACTCACAACTTCCTCCTCAGCCCCTCAGCAGGGGTCCTCCAGGTGGTTGGGCAACAAAAGAAGGCCCTTTTTATGGTGTACCTGAAGGTGGCACCCCAACCGTTTTCCTGAATCCCCCCGTCCCTTTTTGAACTACCTATCTCCCTTCTGGTCCAAGTGGGCCAAAATCACTTCAGACTACTGAGTCCTTGGCATAGTTTCAACAGGCCATGCGCTTCAGTTTGTTTCTACCCCTCCCAACAACTCTTCCTCTCTGTTCCTCTTCAGGGACCCCTCTCATGAGCGACTCCTCATGCAGGAGGTAGAGACACTTCTCAGCCTGGAGGCTGTGGAAAAGGTTCCAATGGACATGACGGGAAAAGGGTTTTACTCAAGGTACTTTCATGTCCCCAAAGCGAGAGGAGGTCTAAGGCACATATTAGACCTGCATCATCTAAAAAAATATCTCAAGAGACTGAAGTTTTGCATGGTCTCCCTAGCTTCCATAATCCCTTCCCTGGATCCAGGAGATTGGTATGCCGCCCTCGATCTCAAGGACGCATGTTTTGACATATCTATCCTCCCCAGCCACAGGTGCTGCCTTCGCTTCATGGTGGCCAGCTCCCACTACCAATTAACAGCCTTACCATTTGGCCTGTCTTCAGCCCCAAACGCATGGAGGCGAAAGGGTGTACAAATTTTCCCATACCTGGATGATTGGCTAATCAGAGGCAGGTCCAGGACCCAGGTCCAGGAAGTGTAAACCTGACATGCGCCACCTGCAGCCAGCTGGACCTGCTGATAAACAAGCAGAAGTCCACATGAACTGCTGTACAAAGGATAGAGTTCATTGGGGTGGTCCTTGACACTTCCCAAGCCAGTTTTCCTACCCGAGCCATGCTTTGAGGTGATGTCTGCCATTATTGCTCGCCTGCATCTATGCCCAACAATAGCCAGGCACTGTCTACAGCTGTTAGGCCACATGGTGGCCTGCACCTACATGGTGGGGCTGGCTCGCGTAACACTCAGACCGCTTCATTTGTGGCTGACCTCAGTTTATACCCCAAGCAGGCTTCCCTGGATCGGGTGGTCACAGTTCCTCCCCAGATCCTAGCCACTCTAGACTGGTGGCAGAGCCCACGGGCAGTGTTAAGGGACATGCCATTCAAAGAGATAGTCCCCTCGGTCACTTTGATATCGGATGCCTCAGACGTAAGTGGGGGGCCCACATCAGCACCAACCTCAGCACACAAGGGGTCTGGTCGAGGGAAGAGAGGCATTTGCACATCAGTGTGAAAGAACTACAGGCTATTCGACTAGCATGTGGAGTTTTCCTTCACTTTACTGCGGGCAAGGTGGTGCAGGTGCTGACAGACAATACAGCAGCCATGTATTACAACAACAGGCAGGGGGAAGCCCGTTCTTCAGCCCTCTGCAGAGAAGCTATTTGTCTGTGGGACTTGGCAGTGAAGCATAATTGTCACATGATAGCCTGTCGCTTCCTGGGGTGAGGAACGATGAGGCGGATCACCTCAGCAGGTTGTTCTTATCCCACCATGATTGGTTGCTGCATCCAAGAGTGGTGTCTATGATCTTCCAAAGGTGGGGCTCTCCCCAGCTGGACCTGTTTGCATCAGCGTGGAACAAGAAATGCTTGCAGTTCTGCTTCCTCTGCAGTCTGGAGGCCAGGTCGCTCTCCAACACATTCCTTCTGCAGTGGTTGGGGAGCTCCATGTACGTGTTCCCGCCCATTCCCCTCTTTCACAGGGTCCTGCTGAAAATCAAGAGGGACAATGTGGATATTATCTTAATTGCACCAGCCTGCAGTGGTTCACCATGCTGCTAGACCTATCAATTGCTCCCCCTCTAGAGCTTCCGAGATGGCATGATTTCCTGTCACAGGATCACAGTTGCTTGCTGCACCTGGACCTGGACTCCCTACACCTCACGGCGTGGAGGCTTTGTGGTTGATCACAGACAAGCGAGCCTGTTTGGCGCAAGTCCAGTAAATCCTGTTGGATAGCAGTAAGCCTTCCATGCAGGTCATGTATCAAGCTAAATGGAAGCGGTTTACCTGCTTGGCAGAGTCCCAGGGGATTCTGCCTTGTCTCTTGCCAGTACAGGCGATCCTGGAGTATTTGCTACAGCTAAAATTCCAGGGGCTAGCCGTGGCCTCCCTGAAGGTCCACCTAGTGGCTATATCGGCATTTCACCAGCCTTTGGAAGCGAAATCAATTTTCTCCCACCCTATGACAATTAGGTTCCTGAAGGGGGCGGAGAGACTCTATCCACAGGTTCGTGTCCTGGTGCCTCCTGAGATCTCAGCCTGGTCCTCTTGTGGCTCACAGGGCCCCCCTTTGAACTCATGGCTACATGCCCTTTACTCTTGCTTTCTTGGAAGGTTGCTTTCCTAGTGGCCATTACCTCGGCAAGAAGGGTCTCCGAGATTAGGGTGCTGACCTCGGAGCCTCCCTATATTGTGTTCTATAAAGATTAAGTTCAGTTACGACCACACCCGGCCTTCCTGCCTAAGGTGGTTTCCCAATTTCATTATAACCAAGATAATTTTCTCTCTGTGTTTTTTCCCAAACTGCGCGGTTTGGAGGAGAGAAGGTGGCACGCACTAGACATAAGACGGGCGCTGGTGTTCTACATCAAGCGCACAAGACCATTCTGGAGGTTGACATAGCTCTTCATCACAGTGGCTGATCAGATGAAAGGTTTACCTATTTCCACCCAGTGCACCTCATCATGGATAACTTCCTGCATCAAGTTATGCTACGGGCAAGCAAAGGTGCCACTTCCAAGGACCATCACAACACACTCAACCAGAGCTCAAGCTTCGTCTACAGTCTTCCTAGCGAGAGTGCCTGTGCAGGACATCTGCAGAACCGCTATCTGGTTGTCGGTACACACTTTCACGTCCCACTATGCCATCGTCCAGCAGGCGTGGGACGACATGGGCTTCGATAGAGCGGTGCTGCAGCCAGTTCATCCATAACTCTGGCCCACCTCCAAGGCATTGCTTGTGCGTCATCTACAATGGAATGGACATGAGCAAGCACTCGAAGAAGAAAAGACCATTACTTACCTTGTAACTGTTGTTCTTCGAGATGTGTTGCTCATGTCCATTCTATGACCTATCCCCCATCCCCATTTAATTGTAGCTGCTGGAGATGATGGAAAGAAGGGACAGAGGGAGTATAGGGCTGACAGTGCCTCATATTCCGCGGCATGTGCACAGGGTTCATGGGGGTGCCGAAGCCAGCCCTGCAAGGTCTGCTAAGGGGAAAAATGTTCCAGTAACTGTGCACGGAGGCATGCATACACCTATAATGGAATGGACATGAGCAACACATCTCGAAGAACAACAGTTACAAGGTAAATAACTGTCTTTTATTGGGTTAACAGATAAAACATTTCACAGCAGCTACAATTAAAAACAGACTTAAACCTACACACAGCTATTCAAATACCAAAGCAGTCTGAGCTGGTGAGACAGCAAACCCAAGAGCAGCTTGCCAAACTTGAAAAACATCTAATTAGCTTAGAATATATTAAAAAATATAGCATAAATGCTACAAGTCATTACCTTAAAATCCCTGAGGCAAGTAGAAAGCACTCCCAGGCTAAGGGGGACAAATTCCAGTCAAACACCAAAGCCTTACAGACTAAATGCACAAGATGTAGAAAAATTCATATCCCAAAGAGATGATGTACATTCAGCTGAAGGTGCAAGGTGTAATACGTGCACAAAATATTTGCATTTGCAGGTGTTTGCCATACCAAACAGTCAGGGAGTTGACTCATACTACAGACAATTAAGAGGCATTGTTTCTGGGATCTATCACCTGTGGTGACCCAGAGCCTGACTGGAGAGTGAAAGTGAATATTCATGGCAAAGCTATTTACTTTAACATTGATTTAGGAGCAGATGTTACAGTCATCTTGGAAGGGACTTACGATCACCTTCAACCCCTCCCCGAGTTGAAGTCACTGACAACTCTGACCAGCCCTGCACGTATTCTAAACTGCATAGACCAGTTCACCACAGAAGCAGATTACAACGAGAAAAGCTGTGCTTTTAGAGTGCATGTGATCAAAGACTAAAAACCTTCTCGTGCTGCAGTGTGACAACCATGATGGGCCTAATGAAAAAGGTAGAAGAAATTGCTGGAGTATTTGATAATACTAAACTTTTGAAAGGCGATCCAGTATAAATAAACTTGAGACAATGCCGAACCATACAGTGTACAATACCTCCACCAGACAGACCTTAGAAGAGACTAGCTGCAGATTTATGCAAATTCAGAGGACATCATTACCTGTTTGTAGTGGCTTATTTTTCCAGGCACATAGAAATAATGAATTTGAAAGACATAACATGTTGCAGTGTTATTGAAAAGCTACAGTGCAGTTTTGCTGACTTTGGTATTCCAGAATGACTAATGATGGACAATAAACCATAATTCGCTGCAGCAGAATTTGTCATTCCAAACAAAATATTATTTTGATCATATTACTTGCAGCCTACATTACCCAGTAGAGAATGGAAAGGCTGAGAGATCTGTAGAGAAAACCAAGAAAATTCTACAGCAGGAAGATTAATTCCTTTCTCTTCTGAGTTACAGATAAACACCAATAGGAGCTCCTGTTGAAAAACTGGAGTAGGTTTTTCTAGCGCCCACCCACTGCTAAAGGCCCCCCCACAGCCTGGGGGGAGGAGCCACTGGACCAGTTTTCATTTAAATACGGGGGACAACAGATGAAAAAACAGGAAGGGTGTGAGGATCACAGGTTTAAGAGAAGAGAACCAGAAGGGGACACCAAGCAGAGAACCCCGGACAGCACCCACTGCTCCTCGAAGGTGTCCAGGGAGCCAGCGGACGCTGCCCAGAGGAACTCTGCCTGGAGGCGTGAGTTGACAAGGGAACGGAAATAGGCCCCACAGTCGCAGGGAGCCCCCCTGCCAACCTCCTCTCCCTGGTCTTGTAGACGGTTAGTTTGGCCAGGGCTAGGAGGAGGTTGACGAGGAGGTCCCGCGACTTCGTGGGGCCACGGATGGGGTGTGAGTGGATGAACAGGTGTGGGGAGAAGTGCAGCCAGAACCTCAACAAGAGGTTCTGGAGGAGCCGGAAGAGGGGCTGCAACCTGGCGCACTCCAGGTACACATGTGCCAGGGTCTCCCTCACGCCACAGTACGGGCAGATGTCAGGGTGGGAAGTGAACCGCGCCAAGTACACACCCGTGCTCACAGCTCCATGAAGGAGCTGCCAACTGATGTCCCTAGTGGGCCGTGGGTTCAAGGTGGAATACAGACTGGCCCACCGGGGATCCTCGCCCTCCAAAGGTGGTAATAGGTCCCACCACTTGGTGTCCGGGCAGGACGCGAGGGCGAGGAAGTGAAGGGTGTGGAGCACGAGCGCATACAGATGTTCCCTAGGCGTGATCTGGAAGAGGACCGGCTGCAGATCGTGCAGCGGGCTCGGGGCATGAGGATGGGGGGGTCGAGGGGGTTCGCAGGGCTGAGGCCCGATGGTAAGCACCGGAGGGCCACACCAATAGGAGCTACTGGTTTATTCTAGCACAGCTCCTGATAGGAAGACAACTCAGAACCATGGAAAAGAACCTCTCTCTAAAGTGGTCAAATCAGATAAAAAGGCCAAAAAAGAGCTTATGGCTACTTTTATTATAGATGTCACTCAGAAAACTGCTGGGTCTAGAACCTGGTGATCATGTTTGTGGCAAACTGGAAAGAGAAAAAGGATGGACAACTTCAGCTGTCATAAAAAAAAAATCAGTGCCGAGATCATATATGATTGAGATCAACAGTGGAGATTTTAACAGAAACTATCAGCAACTACAGTTTTTTTTCTCAGAAAGAACAATCAGCAGAGCAATCTACAGCTGACAGATGCAGAACAAGAAGATGACTTAAAGATTCCAAACTGACCACAATGAGCTATGTATAGATGACCAAGTTCTTATACGTTTGGGTCATGTAATCAGAAAACCACTATAACTCAGAAACACTTAACAGACTGATAGGTAGTGAATTTAAAGATAGCATGATAGTGTACATTTTGTAACTGGTAGGAATATAGAATTTAAGGGGGGTGTATAATGGACTGACAAACTGTATCATACTGTTCAGCCATTAGGTGGCACTGTATGCAAATACTTATTTAAACTAACCTCAGCCATACCTAGCAGAGCAGTAAAGGATCTTATAGTAATACACATCTGGTGTGTATTTCTCTGAGAACTATGCTCTGCAGCTAGTCCATATCTGGTATAGAAGCCTGACCTGCTAGTTGCAGCCCTGCAACCTACTGTGAACAAGAAGTACATGACATCACTCCGACCCGTTCTACTTGAATTTGAATAACAGTAGAGCTGAAGACCTTATCATTCAATGTGCCCCTTATTTCACATGAACCTAATGCAGCTGCAGATGTTTCACCATAGCACAACCTTCCTTTAATTGCAATTGATCTAAAAATACCAGCAGCCAAAGGACTATCTGACTCTTGCATGGTGGTGGACTCTTATTTTAGGTAATTACACAGACTTGCCTAATCCCTGGTTTTTGGCCAGGGACTCTTGTGTTATAGCCTGCTCTCTGCCCAGCATCTTTTTCTTTCTGGATAGCTGCCAGAATCCCTCCTCTCTCTCCCCTCCCCCCCAGTTGCTGGGGACTATATTCTTCTTATTTAGGCAAAGCAGGGCTGGTATTTAACAACTAAATTATTTGTATTTAAAAATGACATAACTTTTAACACAACAGTAGCCAGATCCTGGTGTTGACTGCAAACTGCAGCTCTCTGCAGTCCAGAACTCCATCTTCCAAAATGGAAGATGACCTTTGGTCTCTGCAGCCATGCTTGAATCCTGAGGTAATAATCAGCTGCTTCACCAGCTGCTGTAGCTATGGTAAAAGGGGCTCTGTCTCCCATATGAACTGTGTGTAGAGGAAGAGCTCCCCTAATATGAACTGGAAAATAACGGCAGTGACAGCAGCAGTCACTTTCCTACTCCATGGGTAACGGTGTTCTGGAAGAAAGGCCAGTGGCCAGGACGCTGTTAAGAGAAAACTGGCCTAACCTGCTGGGTGAATGAGAGATGAGCACAATCTGGTAAGAAGATGCATAAAGAAGAAACTGATAGATGAGAATTGATACACTGTGAAGATAAAAGCTTGATGGATTGTGTGTGTATTGGGGGGGAGGGAGGATTTGGAGAAAAGTAAAAAAGTACTGTAATGAGGATCTTGTTTGAAAGAGCCTATTCATAAGTGGTTAAGCCCTTGAAGGAAGAAGCTGGATTACAGATGATTCAGCAGGATGCGAGAAGAGCAGAGGGGAAGTTTAAAACGTAAGGGATGGATGAGGAAAGTCAGCCATGAATATATACAAGTTATAAAAAGGTTAGTTTTACATAAATTAGTTTACACCTTTGTGAAGGGCCGTAGGTCTGTGGTGGAATTTAGCAATACTGCCCAGCTTCTACAAACTGCAAATGGCATCATTAAGCAGCACAGTAGCTTGCTGAGCTATATCTTGGCTAAGAAAATATACGTATCAGACACACTTCCCCATGACTGGCAACGGTTGATTCCCACAGCACATCTTTGATGAAAGATGAAGAGGCAGCTATGCAGAATACCCTGAGGAGTCCCTGGGGGTGGGAGGTAGAAACACATAGACCTGTGAGAACTCCATCGGTAGTGGGATATTTGTAATAAATTGGGTGGAGATGTAAGCATGTTAAGTAATCATACTTGAACTGCCTTCATCAGTGTTTAAAAAAAAGAAGCGGTGGTCTTAACTTGTGTGAAAACTACAAACTGGCTTGCCTTCACTAGGAGTTGATTTTGTGTTAGTTAACTCAGTTTTTTCCCCAGTAGGGCAAGAAAGGTCATGGGGGAATTAATAGTAACCAGGGGAGTTAGTTGTCCATTGGAACAGGAATGTGTGTTGAAAACTGTAGGTATTTAGTTATAAATGCCTGTTACTAGCCTCCAAGGGTATGTCTTATAATTACAGTAGTTTTATTTACAGTATTATCAGTCTAGTAATGGGTACAATAGTAAGTCTATAAAATGTCCTTTATAGAGGGTATAAAAATGCATAGTGGGCTATTTGTAAAGGGGAAGGAGATAAAAGGGCTGCATGCCCTGTCTCCCATCCCGTCCCACAAGAGGTATTCCCTCTCCTAGGGAAACTGGAGTACCTATCAATCTCTAAGAACATAAGAATCACCATGCCGGTCACCCCAGGCTCCCTTTAGCCCAGCAGCCTGTCTGCAGACAGTAGCGAATGCAAAGTGCTTCAGAGGGAGTGGATAGAGCAAATATTCACCAACTGATCCGTCCCAGCAGGCATGCCCAGCCTTTGGCAAATGGCCATCCCCACCCCCCGGGCACATAGCCATGGATGGACCTATTCTCCATGAATGGCTCTAGGTCTTTTTATAACCCCCTTGTAGTCTTGGCCTTCACAGCCGCCTCCCAAGGCGTGCCCCAGGCTGAGGGCGTGTGGTGTGAACAAATGCTTTCCCTCAACCACGGGGGTGTAGGCTGAGACCTTCCTGGCAGTCAGAGGCCCCCGTCGCTGCCTACTGGAGGGTCGCCTGCCCCGCAGCTCTTCCTCCCTGCCTAGCTCTGGGAAAGACCGGCGGGACGCGGCTCGGCCCGAGGACGCAGCACGGGGGGGCGCCGTAGCTCGGCTGTCACGTAGCAAGGCGGGGATGTGGAGCCGCACGGAGACCGGATGCGAGCGGAACCCCACCTACTGGCATTGACCAGGGGGGGGGGGACACGGCCCATTTAACGCTGCACACCCCCGCGCAGCGGCACCCAGCGGGCTACGCGCGACGGCCTCGCGAGCCGTAGGGGAGGAAGTGTGTGTGTGGTGAGCAGCGCATGCGCAGGACGGAGACGGGAAATGACTCCGACGGAGCAGCGGCGAGCATGCGCTCACGGGCCCCGCCTGCTCCTGCGCTCATGGGAGTTCTATTCGTTGTTTGCGGTAACCGAAGTCGAAGCAATTTAGACCCTCCGTGCTTCCCTTAGTGCGGACTGTACCAAGCCCACTGGGGGGGAGGAGGTGCATCGCGGCCAGCCCCGGCCGTTCGCCGCCCGCCCCGTGCCTTTAGTTTGGGGAGACGCAGGCAGCGGCCGGCTGGGTGACCTGAGGTGCGCGCAGTAGGGCGGGTGAGTACCAGGCCCGGAGCACCAGCGGGCCGGAGTGCGGGGAGGCTCCCCCCAACCCCGCGCTTGGCAGCGCGGTGGCGGCGCCGGCGGAGACTCGGGGCTGGGGGCCGCGGCAGGGTAATGGCAGCGCTGTGAGGAGGGAGAGCGGGGCAGGGACTGCGGCCCCAGGACACCGACAGAGGCAGGCCGGCTCCGCCGCCTCAGGCCTCTGCTGCCAGGTAACCCCGCGCTGGAGGCGCCCCTGGCTTCCCAGCCGGCCGGGAGCGGAGCGGAGCGAGGGCTGCCCCGGCTCCGAGGGGTCTGAGCGCCCCGCGCACGGCCGGGATCCAGGGGTGTGTGACCCCCGAGCGCTGCGGCCTCCGGAGGGGATGGGGGCTGCCTCCTTCCCCTTCCTCGGGGTCTGTTGGCGGCTGCCCAAACCTGCTCGCCTTCGTGACGGGGTTTGTTCTCCCCCCACGCTGAGCCCCACAGGGCTGAGGTTCCGGCCATGTTTGGCTCCTTAGCCCTTGCGCACATTCTTCCCGAGTTGTGCGGTTCCTCGCAGGCCCCCCCATCCGCCTCCCGCGGGGGGGGATGTCGCCTCTACCCCCCCTTCCCGGCCAGTTTCACTTTTGGTTTGAATAATGTGGGTGTGGAGAGGAGGGTCAGGAGCCTACAGCCTCCCCCGGCCTGGGTGGCCGCCAGGGGAGACTCGCCCTGATGGTTCTGCTGGGCAAGTTGCATCTTTTCGGTGTTCCCACTTTAGTGCCCATCCCCCCCGTATCTCTTCCCTTAGCTGTTCCCCAGCACCCCACCTTTGTGTCTTTTTTCCCTTTCACGACATAGTTATACAGCTGAGAACTATTGCAGCCTTCATGTGATCACAAACCCTGCATTTATCATGGTTAGCAGCACCGCTCACACAAATAAATGCCATTTTGGGGGGTGGAACCCAACGGATAAGAAAATGAAAGGCTGTCTGTGTCTTCATATGTACAATGGGGTTAAAATTTATCTGGTTTTTCACTAGTGAAAACCCCTTGGAGTAGACCACCTGCTCTGGTGCAGCTTGCATTGAAGTAAACTGCACCAGGGAGTTATTTTTTATATTAGTGTTTATATAGTGTCCACATTGTAGCTACACTTACGCACAAGAGAGTTTGTGTAACACCTTCTTATACTAAGCTTTATTGAATTGTTCTGAAGATTAATTCATCTAAAATGTTTTAAAATGCTAAAAAGAAATGATATAAATGTTTTGTTGGACTGAAAACTGCAATCATGTATCCACCTCCAACAAGCAGACTCTATCTCAAATTAGTTAACATTTTACATTTGCATTCTTCTCATCACAAAGGACCCCAAACTGCTATAGAAACTACATATGCAGCGTCACTGAAATACAGCCTCACTGGCCCTGTATGCCTTATGGAAAAAAGGTACTTTCTTCAATCAAGTTAGTTTATCATGATTGGAAGAAAACACTTTCTTGTGTAGACATGCCCAGAGAGATTTGTGGCAGCAACAAACTAGTGCAAAGCGTGCTACAAAAAACTTTTGAGGGGTTGTTCTTGATTAGGGACATGGCAATAAAGCCTGCTGATACAAAAAGTGCCATGGGAGCATTCATATTCTTAGACAGCAGAGAGAACTTCAGCTTAGGTTGCATCAAAAAGTGTTCCCAAATTTTTTAATAGAATTAATAGAACCTTTAGATAAAGATCATTTACTAATTTTTGTTGATTGCTGAAGACAAGATTTATTGTGGTTTATGCTTCTTGGTGTTTTTTATCCCTCAACTCTTTCCCTTTTTTTGGAATTTATTATAACTTGTTGCCATTTTTGTAAACTCATATTAATGTATTTTCCACATGGTATACGATACAATTATCTCCTGGATTCTGGAAAATACTTTCTTAAAACACAGTAATGCACATTTTACAAATGCAATGTTTGAATGTTTCTACTAAACTGGAAATACTAATACATCATTGGTGTATTAATAGTAGTAACTTTGTTTTTATCAGGAAAAAGTTTCTTGTTTTAGCAGTTGGGTAGTTCTGATGTAACTTGATGTTTTCATCTGTATAAATGCCAAATACTACTCAGACTCCTACTAAGCTCTCTGCCTTTATGTAGTCTACTGATGAATTCCACAGGCTAATTTTTAATAAGTAGTTCTTTTTATCAGTTCAAAACTTGCTGCCTTTAAATTTTATTTAATTCCCTGTGTTATTGTGTGAGAAGATAAATAGAAGTGCTTCTTCATCTATGTTCTCAAATCATTGATTATTTTGCATGCTTTTCCCATGTTCCCGCTTCGTGCCCTCTTCAAACTACGCAGACCTAATCTTCACAGTCTTTTATATGCAAGTCTTACCATGCTTCAGATTACTTTTGTCCAGAGTGGATTGATTTAAATCAAGGCAATTTAAATCATTGCTTGAAATCAAGTTTTTCCCACTGATACTTCACATATTTCTTAAACAATTGTGCAAATCTGATCACTAAAACATGTTAGTTTACAACTCAGTACAGCATTTTACAACATCTAGGAAGGTATACTTTGTGTATTTTAGATAACTGCTTTTTATTAATTTAGGAAATAGTACATAATGTTCATTACCTGTGTCAAGCTGCAGATGCAGCAGCAGTACATTAGGAATGGTAAGAACTAAATCACACACACAATAGCACTTTTATATTTTATTGAATTAAATCTTAAATGTCACATAAATGTTTCACATTTGCAATTGCAGCAGTCTCGTGTTGCCAGCTGATGACTGTATTTAAACGGTTTTTTCAATTTTCATAATTTTTATTAACTCTAACAGATAGTCATCACAATACTAACCGTATGCTGTCTTTAAAACTTCTACAACTAGCTCTCATCTTCCCCACTCCCACTGTCATTTTTATTCATAGACTGAAACAGAAATACGAGTTTTTCTGCTTTTTTTATCTCAGTTGTTTTCTTAGCTTTGAGTGAATAATACCAAACGATGAAAATATTCTCTTTGTGCATGCAGAGGAAGCTACTGCTATGAAAAATTAGTTTAGAAACTTGAAGGAACTCTGTTTCAAGGGGCCAGGCTAATGATTTTCATCAATTCAGGGGAGTGACTCTGTTCAAAACATCATCAGTAAACATGTACTGTTTAAATGGTTCTGCTCTAGCCCTGAAATTTATTATGACTGGCATAACTGAGGAGTGTTGTTGAGATGCCCATGCTATGGCAGCAACATCTCCTTCAAAAGTTAGGAATTTACCTTTATGTCTGGGGTCAGGAATGTTTGCAAGAAAATGAGGTGAAGTTAGTAGTGCTTTATCCCTTCGGTTCTTTATTCCATGCAGTTTAAGTTTCTGATGAGGTATTCCTTTCTTCAATGTCTCTTGAAGTGCCTTCCAAATTTTGGCAGCATCAGCAATGCAGCAACAATATCTCTGAAATTTAAGGCTTCAGTATACTGAGCATATATCCTCTACATTCCTCTTGAATACTTTGGATGAGATACTTCTATATATTTTATCATGGTTTTCTTCACAAAGTTTTATGAGAATAGGCCAGTTCTTAATAAATTGTTCAAACAATCAACCACAGAATTCCATCAAACATCTTGAGGGAGAGTAGTTTGGATCTTTCTGCCCTCTTCAGTGAAGCTGAAGCAAAATGGTTGTTACAGAAGTATTTTGCAACTGCAACTTTTTATTTTATTCATGCAGAAGACGTACTTAAGTCTTTGGAAAGATGCATTAAATGGGCACTGCAGCCATATGTTAAGGAGCATCCTTCCCTTTCTTCTTCTAAGTATCTTCTCATCTTTGCCACATTTGTAGCATAGAGTGAATGATACCAAACAATGAAAATATTCTCTGCCTTTAAGACGGTATCTTAACTAACTCCTTTGCCTTGCTTGGCCCAGTTCTACCACCATATAAGCAATGAACAACAACAATCCTATCCAGCCTGTATCTCTTTGCAGATGTGACTTTAGTCTGCTGAGAAACAGAAACTGAAAGCCCAGAACTTTCAAGAAGCAAGAGCTGATAGGCTGGATAGACTAGAGCCATTAATTAATTTTTATGAGTCTGTAAGGGTAGGCTTAGCATGTTCGTGATGAGATTTAATTGTAACGGTTGTTTTTTAAATGACTGAGAAATTTAGTATTTGATTTTTTTAAAAAAAAAACCCAAAAGTCTGATTTAAAATAAAAACTTACTTATTTATTTATTTTAAATCATTGATTTGTATCCATCCTGCTTTTGTCAGTGATCTCTGAACACTCTCTATTTCTACTATATCTGCATCAGAGAAGCTGCCCAGTACTGAACATGGTATTTACTAAGTGAAGTTGTACCATTCCTCTGTATAATGATGTTCATATTTTCAGTATTTTTAATTCCTTATGCATCCTAATGCTTTTTTGTCTTTTTGACTGCTGTTCACGGAAAAGAAGTTGATTTACTAAAATTAAGTTAATTCTTTTAGGTTTATAATTTTATGCATTTAACAGCACTTTATCAATTACAACTGTTTTCTTTATGATCAGGTGCTCTTTTGTCTCATGCACAAGCATGCACTTTTGTAGGGGGAGTTGATGTGTACCATCTTTTCTGTGCCCTGCAAAGGTGTGTTCCAGTAGCACAGAAAGCTGTTGCCGAGTTTGGTTCCCAGAGATGGTTTTTATCTAAAGATATATGGATCTTTGATTCCTTGTATAGGACAGGCTTTACTTTACCTTCTCAGATTTTTACCCTTTGAAGCACTGATATTCTACCTTCCTTCTGAGGCCAGCTGTCAATGCCCCTGTTTCAGTTGCTTTCAAGCTGTTCTTGCTGACCTCAGATTCTATTTGGACATTGTATAGAAGCCGTATACAGCAACTATGTAATCTACTGGTCTAGAAACCATTCAGTAAGGGGGGGGAGCAAAATTATTGCTCAAGTACAGAACACTACTTATGATAGTTTTCAGCCAGTAGTGAAGATTGCAAAAAATACCAACAGCAGTTACTAGCTAGCATGTGAGTATGCTGACATACACAGTGAATTCCTAAACGTTACCAAGTTGGTACCCTTCAAATTGACCAGTTTTGTTACAGAGAGTCAGTACTCTTTGAGAAAGGAGCTGATTTTTCTCTCAAAATCATTGAATAACGTTTAAAATAATCCTTTTGAGGCTTCAGTGTAAAACATGAATAATTTACCAACAGATCAAGATACATAAGAAAGGATGGGCTTTCTGGATTATGATGATCTTGCACTGTTGTTCAAGGTGGCTGAATTAAACCAGTTACTGAGGTTTTAGGGATTGTCACTTCAGTAATGTAGGAGATCACATAGTAGTGTTGCAGTGCACAACCCAGAATTTGACTCTGCACACCCTCCTTCTGTCCTTCCTTCTTTTAAAAAAGTTCATAAGTACTGGACAACTTATGTTTTCAAGCAGTGCCAGTATAAAAGACTCAATATCAGAAGGACACTGAGGAGGCATCTCTATTTAAGAATGTACAAATACAGGTCCTGCTACTCACGCACTAAGCACTGCAAGTAGCTGAGCTACAGAATGCTGTGCCCTTCAGTGTCCATTAACTATTTGTCAGGTCCTTGAAGGTAATAAATCATGAAGATGTGAAAGTGCAGGGATTTAAGTACAGTAGAGCAGAGTAAGTGCTTAATACGTGTATATAGAGAAGCATGATCCTGTCAAAGTCTCAAAAAGGTAGAATCTGAATGTCCAACTCACCATTAAGTGTTAAGGATGATGTAACAGCATGTGAAGCACGTAAGCCAAACTCTTAACTGAAAGGGATAAGGAAGAAACTTATCTTATGGGAATAACTTTCCCTGCCCATAATTGTCTATGCATGGTTTCTTAATTTCTGTTTCTTGTTGCTGCCAGGCACAGGATGCTGTACTAGCTGAACCACTGGTCTGATCTTGTATGGTAATTCCTGTGCCTTAACCCATGGATCACTAATTTGATCACAACAGATGGAGTCAACTTTACCCAGTTTTTAGGATTCTCAAGTATTCATGTAATACAACGTTATTAAAACAACTTGGAAAGAAAGTGTTGCCTGAGCTACTAACACACTCATTCTGTTAGCATTTGAATAAATTCAAATGCCATTTTTTGAAATACATTGTTTCTTCAGTAGATTCCGGTGTTAACCTTCTGATGCTTATTTTGTATGTGTATGTGAAAATATGTATACTCAGTAGTATAGCAAATGTATACTTTTATATTCCTCAGGAAAACATGACGTGAAAACATAGAATGACTTTCATTGTTAATCATCAGAGTAAAAGGTGGATGGCTAGACTTTTGTGCCTGGTCTGAAAAATTTTGATGATCTGAGATAGCATCATGTATCCTACACCTAACTTATTTACACCTTAAATGTATGCAGCATGTTTGTACATTAGCGAGTCTGTAAATTTCTTGGGGGCAGGGACAATCTTAATTTGTTCAGAAGCAACCAAACCAGAATTCTTAATTTTATGTGAGAGTGTTAAGATACATTTAACAGGAATATTGAATGTGTGTATCTTAATATGTTAAATGTACATCATAAAACACATAGGCTCTTGAGTGCAGATTGGCTGATTTGATGTTACTGTAGAGACCTTAATTTTAGTCTTCAGACTGACTGTGTGAGATCTTGATGTTAGAATAACAGGTGCATTTAACTTTTACATAGGGTCTTTGATGCACAGTATCACTCACACTAGTGCACATAGTTATAATCTAAAGAGAGTTTAAAGGTGATTTTGAAGAAATTACTATTTGCTTTAAAGAAAGAAGAGCATTTCAGGTAGACAAGGCTATACTAGTTACTTTCTAAAAACTCTTGAAAAATGTGCTGTTTATGATTGCTTCTTAATATTTAGGAGGTTGAGACTAACACTTTTTTTCCCCTACAGATTAACACTAAATCCCCACAATGTCCCTGAAACCACGAGTGGTTGATTTTGATGAAACATGGAACAAACTTCTAACAACAATTAAAGCTGTTGTTATGTTGGACTATGTTGAAAGAGCAACATGGAATGACCGCTTCTCGTATCCTTTAAACAGAAGTTTGACTTCATTTTCCTCTATATAAATACACATAGGACAGAGTGGACCTGGAACTATGTAACACAGTACTGTGGGCTTGATCCAAAGGCCATCAAAACTAATTGAATTATTTACTCCGATTACAATGAATTTTGGATGAGGCGTTGAGAGGAAAACCTGGGTTTTGTAACATTTTACTTGTTTTTCACTGTTGGTTTTGTATAGAAATGGTAATAAACAAGTCCTGAGTTCTTTCACATTCCTTTCAGCAGGAGCAATCTTAGTAGCTGTAACCAGAGCTGTTTTAACTGTTTTCTTTCCCTTCCAAACAAGTATTCATTCTTTTAATAAATTTATTTATGTTAAACTTCCACTACTCTGAAACTAATCTAAGTTAAAACAAAAGTAGGCTGAAGACTCCCCGTCCTTATAAAACTATTTTAATTGAACACCTAAATAAAACTGCTACTTGGTTCTAAGTATTCTTAATAGCGTGTAAGGATACAATTGTTAAAACATTAATCATTTCCCTAATTGCTGCTTTAGTGCCATTTACCACCCTTATTCTTCAATAGCCAAGGATAAATCATTTTTTCATAAATGTAATTTGTAGTGATACCTTTCCATCTTGTACGTATAGTCTTATGATGAGAAGGATCTTTTCTTTTTTTGAGAGAAGCATTGTTGTCACAACTAAATTAGGCTTGTAGCATAATGAAAAGGCATAACCTACTGACCTATTAGTTTTGCTTTCAGAGGAGTAGTCTTTTGACTCTTTGAAATAAGCTAAACTGCTTTCTCTTGGAAGGCCATGCACTAAACAAGCCTTGTAATGGGAAATAATGGGCAAATTCTAAGTGAGTTTTTAGATGCTCTCCTACAATCTGAATCTTTCAAGATTACAAGCAGTAATTTTCAAACATTGTAGAGCTGAGATGTTACAAGACAGCTTTTGGAACATAAATTTACAAAAAGGAAAGAAGAGCCTTTTGAATATAGGTGTTCTTTTTAAAAAGCTGTGTTTGCATGTCATGATAGATGGCTTTCTGTTGTGCCCATGCTACTGTCCCAAAGAAGAACATAAAGTCAGTTGCAAGTCCGCTTACAGCCTCACTTTTAAGGACAATAAGTTCTCTAGTGGCTCTTTCATTTGATACCCTTTTGCAGTTACACTTATGGAATTATGACTTCTCATCTTCTTTAGGACAGCCAGATTTAAAAGGCAGCTGTTACTTAATTTGAAAAGTCACTACTGATTTGATTTTAGAGGACTTCCTTGGATTTTGTCAAATTATTCTGTTGCTTTTTAACCCTAAAAGTGCAACTCATAAACAGCTTTTTTTTCTGGTTTTCAAGAACTGCGTTTTACAATCTCAAAAGGAAGCATAAATCAAGGTGGTAGGTCTGAGTTGCATAAGTTAGCCAGGCTATCTAAGAAATAGATCCTAAGTTCAAAATCCTTGCAAATTTACAAGAAATTCTTACCTTTTGCACTCTTGAAGAGCCTTGAAAGGAATAAGATAAATGTTCCTGTCCTGATACATCATTCCACCACAGCATTTCATGTGTTTGGTTTTCTTTAGATTGTACATGGGAGCATTGTTTTAAAAGTTCAAGCAGGCATCACTGTCTGGAGCAAAATATTTTTAAAAAAATGCTACAAAAATATTATCTTTCTATATAACCATCTTGTAACTTTGTGAGGAATGTGGAGATTATATTTGAATCATGCCAAATTTGTGCTGATACCCCTTCAGAACTTACTTTGTAGCTGACTGAACATCAGTCACCTAGAGAACACAGAGGAGCAGACTCCCAGAATGCATTTGGTGGAGGCCCTTGGTGTAATTCCTAAGATCCCAGTGGTCATAAATTCAACTCCATGTTTAGGAAGGCTGCAGAATAGTCACTCTTATGGCATCCTGCAACTACAGAAGAGAAGGAGATCTTTGAGTACCCTCTGCAGCTGCATAGCCTAAGGATTTTCTTTGGGCTTGTAGTTTAAGTAAAGATTGGCTGTTTTGGAGTTTCTGATAGCTGAAGTAAATAATATACTTCAATAAAAGTCTTTGGTAGGTATTCAACAGCTTAATGAAACTTTCAGTTTTTTCTGTAAAGTTGGTGTGACAGCTTATTTCAAATTTAATATAATTGTTTAGTAATTCAGATGCTCTTATAGTGATATTTATAAAAAATGAAAAGTCTGCTTTTCTTGGTGTGTGGTTTTTTTTTTTTTTTTTTTTTTAAACACAACATTTCACATGCTACAGCAGCTTGATATCTTCCTAAAATGAATGTAGTTCAGTTTGGAACAACCTGTCTCTAAAGGTAATTCATATATATAGACATTTGAAAGGGCTTTAACCTTGTTTATCTTCAATATGTATTAAGGACATGTTACACCATTTGCTTGTATTTTTCTTGCCTTTAATAGAGTATTATTGAGAAGTGATGTGCTTAAGGAATTTTGGGTAGTGTAGTATATTAAACTCTCTATTTAACCTATTTACTAGTTATAGCATTATTGATCAATCTGATCTGTTCATACTATCAATTTTAAAAATAAACTGATACCATAACAAGAAGATGGGGGCTGAAAAATTGTGGGGGAACGAGGAGAGGAAAGAAGTATTTAGTTCTTAAATATGGTGTGGTATTTGAAACTTCCCATTCACTGCAAATAGCTTAATAATTATACTTACACAGTAAAAGGAATCCTATTCATTCTAGAACACATTTTGTGGCAGTGTATTGTAACTACCTGCAGTAGTTGAGAGAAGCTTGGGTGGTCATGCTGAGTCCTGGTATTTCAGTGTGGGATGGTGCTCTCAGTGGATGACCCTCACTTGTGGAATTTGCTTCTCCCCTCTGCTCCAACGAAATCTGAGTTTGTACATCTCCAAGGCAGGTTTGTCTTTTTATATAGAACAATTCTAGTTAAAATGCTGAAAACAGCATAAATAAGTTTGAGGCATCAACGATATAATGCTACGGTCTTCTGGTAAGGAGCAGCTGAAAGATTGTGTGTCTCTTTATTTAAATCATGACTCATTTTTAGCTACCTTTTTGACCTTCAGATTTCCTCTGTCTGAACCTCTGCAGAAATGAAATAGTCCCGGCATTGCTTCACTATACAGTGTTATCACAGTACAGATGCCACTTTGGTTTTGTTTAAAGTTTGTTACTGTAAGTATCTTAGCTATTGAAAGTAACTTTTTAATTTAGAAAGCTAATTTATTAAATAATTAGAGATGGCAAAACTTCAAAACAGTATCTTGCAGGGCGCTTGTATGTTTATCAAATTTTGTGGCTAAGAGAGCTAACTGTGCCCTTTTGTATTTCGCAAACAATTTAACAGTAAAAGCAAATCTTAGGACAGTTAATGTTCCACAGTGCAGAATAGTACAGTGTTTTGTTTTTCCTTTCTTTTCCACAATGTCAAGATCCACATTTACTTGCAGAATTTCAGGTGGCTTTTTGCCTGCTTAGTTACTTTTCAGTGAACCAAATAGACTGAAGGACACCAGAAATAAAGGATCCTGTATGCAGAGTATTGCAATTAGGTATAAATGCCAGAGCATCTGCTCCTTTTCCCCCTAACACTTCAGAGGATTCTGCACAGACTAGAAATCTGGGAGTCTAGATTTACATGATGGTATTTTTCTGTGTATATTAACTCCTAACTTAATTATACTTTTAAATTGGATGCCAGCATCTCTATATTGCAAGGGCGTGGCTGCCAATCTTCACAGTGGGGTCTGTCCTTCTTTTGCCAGCTGGTTCCAAGTGACTGTACTGTACAACAATTTTCCAGAAGTTTTGCCTCTGTCTGATAGTGAACATCAGTTCAGAGACTTCTGTGTCTAAACTGGATGGGTATTTTAACTTTGGATGCAAATATTCAGGAGCATTTGAAGCCCTCGGAGGTGAAGTTGGTAATATTTATCTACCATTTGCAGATCTTCTCTTTAGCCTGAAGACAGCTTAGTTTTGCATTGCTGTCTCAGGCACTGTGAATGGTAGCTGTCACTTAAACTGTGTCACAACACTCCACATGCTCTTGCAACCTCTTTTCTCTACCTGGGAACATATGCCAGTTGTGCCTCAACTTATTTGGACTTGGCCAGCTGTCAGGTTTAGGGGCTGAAATGAAAGGGCAGCTGGCTTCCATTGTTAAAGGTAACTTTGAATAGTAGAAGCAGGGTTCCAAGCCTGCTCCCGAAAGGAGAGGAGAGATCTCAGAACAGAAATGGTTAGGCACTTAAAGTTTGGAAATTGATGTTTTGGGGGTATATTAGCAGGGATTATTAATCAACTTTTTCTTTCTTAGAGGCATTTCCTTTGTGAGGGAAGAGGGGGTTTCTTTTAACGAACCTAAAGGAAACGTTTAATTGAGGAACCACCTCAGATACCTCTGAGTTAGCTATGTATGTGAACTCTGACCTTTTTTGCCTCTGTTTCTGGAGCCAGCAGTTAAGAAAAAGAAAACATCTGTGAAATGCTCAAAATCTAAACATAATTCTGTCGAAGACAAAA
Source organism: Mesoclemmys tuberculata (assembly GCA_007922155.1). Classification (NCBI taxonomy): domain Eukaryota; kingdom Metazoa; phylum Chordata; order Testudines; family Chelidae; genus Mesoclemmys; species Mesoclemmys tuberculata. The sequence goes on from ML675603.1 coordinate 23,607,573, forward strand.
AGTTTGAGGTTTGGGGGGATTGTATGTCCCCCTGCTACTCTTAGGTCTCTTCCACTTCAACCAAGAAAGAAAGTGAGTTTACACGTGTTCCAGGGTAAGGAAGGAAGAACCCAAAGACAAACCTTTTCCTTCTTATTCATGATACTGTATTCAAGAGAATTACTGTCTGATTCAGTTACCGTTTGACTCCACTGACCACAAAAGGGCAGAAAAGCAGCAGATTCAACCCAAGTTAATACTTTTCTGGAGGGTCAAACAGGAGTTGGTGATACTAGTGCACAAATCAATAAAGAAGATCACTCTTCGTGAAGCTCCTGTGAAATCCAAACCGTATAGACAGTTGCATATATTCAGCATGTTTACAGAAGTCAAGAAGCAGTTATGCAGATTCCTACAGTGGCTGTGGCATCAGCTGTAGCTTTTTAGTTAAATATAAAGTTATCCCAGCTAAGGGATACTACTTCCCTAAAGACCAAATAGCTCAGAATTTTCTAGGGAAGAAAGTTGATGATTTGGCAAGTACTATACAAACTTCTGTCAAAGAAACTTTTAACAGGGTAGCCTGGAGAAATCATTAGGTCTCTTGGCAAGAAAATTTGTTAGTACTAAGAGAGAACTTGGCCATCTGCATTGCTGGCAGATGTTTCATTTGGCATTATTAAAATGCTCTGCTTTTGCTGTCACTTCTAATGTAGGTGGGTCTGCTTGCTTACCTGGAAGGCAGATGGATACACAAAATAGTTTCATTTACTTATATAATATGAAAAGCTTTCATTGAGTCATTTAGGCAAAGCAATCATGGAGTCTAGTGTAAGGGGTAACTTCTTTGCTGTCTAGAAGGACAGAAGATTCTCTGAGCCTGCAGCTATAAAATAGGAGAAAATTCTCCATACATTGCAAAGACTTGGAATGAAGATAGGAAGGGGAACTAGAGTTAATCTCCAGAGCCTCTTTAGCTTCAGGAAAAGGCAATTTATGACCCCTCTTTTAAGCACCAAAGTAAGGGCAACACTCACTATATATTAAAAATAAACAACCATTGCATACACACAAGTTTTGGATGATATGAAGATAGAATATGTTCTGGAGCTGTTTTATCCTGCTTTTCACACCATATTTGTTCTAGCCTCAGCTTTCCCCAGTCTGGTGTTGACATAGACCATGTCAATAGCCATCTCTAATTTTTTGAAATGATGCACATAAGTTGTCCCACTGAGAGAGCAGCTTTTAGGGGAGTTTATTCTGTATTCTTTGTGATCCACAGGAAGAATGTGTCAGTGAGCAATTCTGCACTTCACAGGGAACAACTTGCTCATGAAAGTCAGGATGGAAACTCTGGTTTCTATCACTGTCTACCCAGAGTTATCAGTACCTTCGTGAGGTTGTTGCATACTATTGTATTCTGTAAAAATATTCTGCCTTGTGTCCATGAGGACTCTGCAAGTTTGATTCTTAGAAGTTGGCCACACAGCTCCCTGAGGGAAAAGAAATTAAAGATTCCATCTAGGGATATTCTCAATGGATTTGACGTCTACTCTAGTTTGAGAGCCAAGAGGAACCTAGAGTAAAAATTTCTTTCCTGTTGCCCCGTGAGTTTGGTACGATATGACAAAGACCTACAGTTTTGCCTGGACTAAGCACATCTCTTCATCCTTGTCAAAGAGCTAGTCTACACTTAAAACTTAAAGTGGCACAATTGTGCTGCACAGCTGTGCCGCTGGAAAAGCGCTTGTGTAGCTATGTTATGTTGAAGGGAGAGAGTTCTCCCACTGATTCAATAAAACTACCTAAACAACCAGTGGTAGCTATGTTCGTGGGAGAGCATTTCCCCTGAGCGACAAAAGTTTTGCCAGAATAAGTGCTGGTGTAGGCAAGGCCAGGGTCTTGACTATAGAATAGAAAATAAGCAGAAGAACTCAGGAGACTCTTTTCTCTAGCAAGATCACAATCCTACTCTGTTGGATTCAGTTGCTTGCTTTTATTCAACATGCAGCTCTACAAGAGTGGCTAAGCAGGCTGCAGCTTCACTGTTGAGTAAGTGTCTCAATGATGACAGTTTTTCACATTAGTGTTCCAGTGGGGATTTGCCTACTTTTGGACCCAGGAAGCTGTGGTAGTATTCTATAATGGTGAATGGCAGAGATGACCCCTACCACCATGCTGCTTCTATTCCTTCTGTGTTGGGTTCCATCCCTACATCCAAATCCAGCCTGTCTATTGACAAGAAAAAATTGAGATTACCTTGTCTCCACTACTCTGTTTTGTGGGAAGCCTTTCATTGTGCTAGAGTAACGTGGGATATGGGCTACATTTCCATGTTGTTCCACTAAAACATCAGGCAGACCACTGAAAGCCAAGGTGTCTTTTCTTCAGGAAGGAATTTCTATGGGCATGAGTTTAACATGATACCGTAGGAAATGTCGTCAAGTCCCCAGAAAAGACCTACTGTATCAATTCATCCCATGTATTAAGATTTCTCAAACTGGCAACTTTCAGGGTGATCAACATGGAAATTCAACTTGGTCCTGTTGTCTCTGTCATCCCTATGAATCTTTGTCTGGCATGTTGCAACCACACCACTAAATGATTGATAAAATTGTTTTACCTGGGTTTCCTCCCAACATTTTCTTCCCTCTTTGCTTGCTGAAATGAATTCTTCTCGTAAAAAAAAAAAACAAAAAACAAAAAAAAAACTTTCTAGTGATACAATACTCCATACACAAATTACAACTTTTGACTTTCTTTCTGACTTAAGTTTCTTTTTGTGCTTCAGTATTTTCATTCTCATTCTCACTTACATTTAAAACTAAGAATTAGGTTTGGAAATACTGTAAATCCATAGGAGGTTCTCATTTAGACAGGAACACTAACAATTAAAAACAAACATACATGTCACAGCTTCAGACAACACTGAAGTTATATTTCTTACAGAGCAAAGTAGACGGTTCTCAAAAATTTTGTCTCCATTACAAAAGACTTCTTACTAACACGGTTGTTAAATGCTATGATTCCAAAACATTCAGTATAGACTGGTTTCCTTTTTAGTATGTTTGGTAGTAATTCAGTGAGTTCATACATCTCTTAAAAATGTAATGAAGTGGTAACTTAAGACAATTTGCTCTTAGTAAAGCTAATCTGCAAGACTTAAAAAAGTGCTCCTAAAGTTAAACTTCTAAGTTCATCTTTAGACACTTAAGGGACCGAATTTTCAAAAGTGCTGAGCACTGAATTGTTGTGTACCTAACACTTTGAAAAGCAGGCCATTTGTTTAGGTGCCTAAATATGTACTTAGGCTCCAAACATTGGCCTAGGTGTCTTAAAAATGGGTGCCTTATGTTCAAGAAATGGTATCCAAAGAAGTGTTTGCATATGCCTATATAACAATTTAACTTCTTTCCAAAATGTTGGGGAGGCACAGAGGAAATATAACATTAACTGAAACCTGTGTTTTTAAAAAACAAACAAAAAACTTTTAAACCTTGACTTCAAACTCAGGGACATTTATGCTTTATGTGTGGCCTATCCAGAACCTCTTGGAGAGAGACTTTATACCGAGACTAAATTTTTTTTGGAAAATCATGTACGCAATTTGCACCAGGTAACTATTACATGCCTAAAAGTAAGTATGTTTTGTCGCTGTACATAAGAGAAATTCTGCAACTCCTATGTGCATAGATTTAGATGACAAGGTTCAGAGTACATATTCTAGCTGCTTTTACTGTTTCTTAAAGAGTATAAAATACCGATTTATAACACAAAATATCTTTTAGTTTTTAGAAAGCAGTACAGTTCATTACATTGGCTGAGAGGATTGTAAATACATTTAATGTGATTGGATAATTTCAACTAAAATTATGAATAGTTTTCCAAAGCCACCTTCCGTTTTTAAAAATAATGTAATGGGGAAAAAGTTGAAAATGGGAGAGAGGAGGGATAGAAGCAGAGAATCACAAATATACAGGCAAAACTACAGTTATAACTAGATTGCCAAAACATACATTGTCCAGTTGAGAATTTGCATTATAAATATGTAAAAAATGAGGCTATTTCAGCAATTTTGTTTCATTGATTCATTTAACAGGTATAGGAAACTATATTTCTTCCAGCTTACTGTATAAATTCAGTTTTCCTGCTCCATGAATTGATCTCCGTTTTAGGCAGTGGTTCATGCATATGTCAAATGTTTGAGTAATGATAAAACATGGGGGTGGGTGGGGCTAATGAAGTGAAGACTTAAAAAACAAACAAACAAAAAAACCCAGCAAAGCATGAGGACAGAAAAATAAAAACAGGAGGGGGGAAGAGAGTAACATCTTTTCCCATCTACTAGTGATCAATCAAAGGGTTTAGCAAGGTTAGACCAACTCTTTTAGAATTTTCAGAGATCCCTTTTCTCTAAAAACAATCACTTTTTAGCTGCAAAGTCATCCAAGTTGCTGTGCCCAAGCTTCTATCCCTGGAGACTATCTCCTGTCCTCCTAAGGAGTATAAGTTGTGCACAGCACAAATTAAGGAACTAATTTGTGATCTTTGTTTCCCTAATACACTGGTACTGAATATTTCTAATTAGGATGTTTTCTAGTCACATTGAATATCATTGAACAATTCTTTAGGCTACTAATTTAATATCTACACTACACTCCTAGTGTACTGCACCTGAATTAATTGTTGAGAGGTTGTTTCTCCATACTTAGTTGTTCACAGATATAAACACAAGTACTTGGAGTCCAAAAGATTCACACACACACCCCCCCCCAAAAAAAAAAAAACAATAAAAAACTCAACACTGCCTGTCCTTTTCATCTTTATGCTATGGAATAATAACAGGAAGTCTTTGTCAAAGTAATGCTATAAAGAGAAGATGGTACCTCTAATGTGCCTACCTCTAATAATTTTACATTTTTGTACTGTATTGAATACACTATTCAGTAGATGCCTATCCATTTTTGCTGTCTCCTTGAAATGGGGATTTATAAAAACTTGGATTAAGTGATTTTAATTGTAGTTTTCTCTCAATCTACCTTTTCCTCCATCCCCACCACCACCTATTTTTTGTGACATCTAGATTCTTCTATGTGTTCTACATTCAGATTCTTAAAGTTGAAAAGGCCAATCTCGTAAATTGTCTGCATTATCAAATTCAGGACCTATAATTTGTCATCACTTTGAGATGAAAATTGCTCATTTCTGTCTACTTTATATTTTTCACCATCCTACCAGTAGAGCGGCAAAGTTGATTAATAATGGGTCCTTATTTTTTTAATGTTGGTGGATCTTTAGAGGCTGTAAAGTACTATCCTTCTTGAGGATGTTACATGATTCTTTTTAGAGGTATTTTAAACTTCAGAAGTTTCCTGGCAAGCTTATGTGATAGTCTTTTGCTTGAAGAAACTAGGCAAAGAATGGGGAAGTAAAGAGCTTCCTAACTACTTCATAAGTAATTTCAATTTCCAAGAAAATAAAGTAATACTTGTAATTACCTTTTGGTGTTTCTGTGCTATTAATATAAATATGTACTACACTGATAACTGTCTTTCACACTTGTGTGTGTGTGTGTGTGTGTGTATTTATCTATACAGAGGTGTACCTACACATACATTAAATATGGTATGCATAGGGTTTCTATTTTTAACTGAAAACTATCTTGAACCCATCTCTTATAATTAATTTTCTTTAAAATAAGCATTGAAAACAACTGATTTTCTTTCTTTAGGAATTTCCTTTCCTTCCTTCCTCCCCTTTTTTGCTGGATTATGTCACTAAATTTGTTGTTAGGGTATTGAGGCATACCTGAAGAGCTATAAGGAGCTGAATAAATGCAGTTTTGCAATTTATTTTCTTACATTGATTAGGAAAGCATCTGTTAAATTAAATCAATTAAAATGGGGAGGGGGAAGGATATCGAAACTAAAGATGTGGAAAATGACTTGTTGTTTGACTGAAATGCAGTTTAAAATGAGCTATGATTAGAATAGGGGACCCCCCTCAAATTTCAAACTAAAATGCTTGAAATTCTAGGTGTGGTGTGAAGTGGTGATTACACCATGAAAACTATCACTGTTAATTTAGGCCTTAGTTCTGCAGTCAGATCTGCTAGCTTGGCGCCACATTGAAATTTGTGGGGCTCCCCATGGGCACAGAGGTTCAGCCAGCAGATTTTGACTCAACATTCAGACTCTTACTTGCTGGTAGCTTGTCAGCAGGCTGTTGGATTTACAGTGATTTGTATAAGATTACTTGTTCTCTATGTGGATTAAATTCTACTCAAAAGAACTGAGCCCTTATTCAGCAAAATACTTATGCATATGTTTAAGACAATCTGAGGTCAGTAGCATTGTTATGCATATGTATATATGGGTTTTGTTGAATTGGGACCTTATTGCTGAGATTCTTGGTAAATGTAAGGTCTTGACTAAACTAGCAACTTATACTGCTTTAACTATACTGGCATAGGTAAAGTAGTGTGGACACAGTTATACTGGTATAAAGCTTTGTTTTACAGGTATAGCTAGTCTCCTACTGGAAGATGAATAAGTACACTGTTGTGTCCCTTTTATATCAGTATAACTGTCCACATTAGGGCTTTACCAAAAGTAAAATATATTACACACACATATCCCTAACCAAAATAAACTTTGCTAAAATGCTGAAATGTAAATTAGACCTGTAATAGTGTGTGTTTGAAAGGTGTATAGTCACAACTTTCTTCTTCATTTTTTATAAATGTCTGAAAGCAAAACTAGCCAATTGATGTACTTTTGCTGTCTTCAGGAAATTAGTCAGGTCAAAAGGTATCTGTGGTACAGTAGAGGTAAATATATAAAATTAACTCTTAAATAAGTTTTTTTTCTTTTTTCGGAAGCTCATTTGACATTTACTCTTTACAACATACCAGTGAGATTAAATGTCTGAATGCTATTTTAAGTGAGGCTTCCTTGTGAAAGAAGGAATTAAACGTAAGTAAGAAGTATAGAATAAGACGCTAATGCACTACTGACTTTTCAGCCTTACCTCATATTCTGAATGTTTTTCAGAACTGTTTGTGCTTTTCATATACCAAATTAAAACAGAAGAATAAAGAATCTGTACTTCTAATACTTTCCAATAGCTACTTCTCCCTAAACAAATAGAAAAATGATCACATTCTATTTTAGGTAGCAATTACCTCCCCCAAAAAATCCTACAATATAACCAGCTTTTGATAAACCAGTTCATTTCTTAGTTTGGTTCCTGTACAAAACAGAGGGCAAACACTTCTTTCCAGAACTGGAAAATATATTCCATGAATCAGTGTCTTCAACAGTAAATCCCATTGTAAATGCCTTGAGATGCAGGGACTGTATCTCAATTTGTCCTTGTGGCTTGAAATACACTATTGGAACGCTATTGAGTCAATTGATTACTGTATTCTGTCAAAATTGTAACATATTGTACCTGCATATAGGCATTATATTTTCATTACGTTTCAAAGTAAACATTGATAATACGGCTTTTTTTTCCTTCATAGAATGTTCTGGAATCTGAAGAACAAGTACTGGTTATGTATCATAAATACTGGGAAGAATATAGTAAAGGGGCAGACTACATGGACTGTTTATACAGGTAAATTTTGCCAACAGGTTTTTAAATGAGGTAACTGGAGATCACTGACGTAACAAAGGTTGAGAATAATTTTGTGCAGAGTTGGCTAAAGGATGCTGCAGAAGATGGGATTGCTCATATAATACAGTAGCTTTAGTCACTGGTTAGAATATGGCACAGAACATTAACTAGTGTTATCTAATAATTAATGGTCTATGTGAAATAGGATTGTGATCTCAATTAATGTTCAGTGCAGTGATTCCCAAACTGGTCCATTGATGATCTGTGGAGCACATGCTAGTGGTCCACAGAAAATTGGCTGTCCAAGTTGTACCAACTCCCTTCTCTGTTTTAACACAGCATGGCACATATAAAGGTAACAGGAGGAGTTCTGTATAGCTCGAATGTTTCTCTGTGACCAACAGAAGTTGGTCCAGTAAAAGATATTACCTCGCCCACCTTATCTCTCTGTAGTTCACTAATGTTTTTGAATCTAAGAATTGTTCAAGTGATTGTCCACATAATTTCCATATTAGTGCAAATAAGCCCTTGCATGCAAGGCCAAATTCTTTTTGGATAGCACTCTCCTTTGGGGTGGCACCTGCACCCTGAGTGCTTTCTTGATTCCTGTGGTCAAAGGCATACAGGACAGGGGGCCTCTGCCATCACGCAGTTCCTTCTAACTGCTTGTGACTGCAGGATGGAACATCGGCTTTGTCTACATCCCTTGCTTCTAGTGATCAGGCAATTATTTTCATACTTCCTATCTAGGTTAGAGTAATTAGTAGATTAGTTAGATTTTATTTTTGCCCACTGGCATTTTAAAAAAAATTATCAATAGCTATATTTTCTTTCCATACATGCAAAGCAGCATAAGTGAATGAGATCCCTTAAGAGAAGTCGGTGAAAAGGACAAAGGAAATGCCAGGATAATACAACTATTGCTAACACTATTCTTATTCTATTGTATGTAAAACTGTAAAGTTGACATTATTGATTTTTTTTTAGTGTGTAAGCTTCACAAGTTTGTTTAGGTGTGACTATAAATATCTCATTTAATAATCTCTTTAAAAATCCTGCTTTTCTCAAGGTTTTTATTCTAAATTGCTTGAAATTGTATATTAAGAACTCAATATGAAAACAAACGTTTTATCTTTGGTCTCTGGTCTAAAGATGGAAACGTGTATAGTTTCCAAAGAACTTGTTGAATGAAGATTCTAGGCTTGTGATTCAGTTTTCATATATGTAGAAGTTATAGCTTCTAAAATTTATTAAATGTACTTAATTTGCATTTCTTGTTCTTTCTACTCAAAGGGTTTATTTGAACTGATGGATTTGGTGCCAATTAATTCAGCTAAGGGAGTGACTCCTTTCCAGACATGCCTAGAAAGAAGTCTTAGCTTATCCAGTAAGAGGAAGAAAAGGATGGAGCTTTCTCTGCTCTGAACTTGTTCACGTCTCACTCTTTGCTTTGTTGCTTTTTGTATTGTGGTAATGCCTAGAGATCCCAGTTGGAGATCAGATCTATTGTAGAAGGCACTGTTCAACATAGCAAAAAGATGATTACACCAGATGGGTATGACAAATAGTTGGCCTGAGTATGCGGTAACAGTTGACCAGGGTAATGAGCAGCAGTTATATCACTCCAGCTGCCTAATTGTCAAATGTTTTGTAGGAATCATGGCAGAGGTAAGTTAAGGAGAAATTTGAAGGCTAGTGTGGTGGCTTTAAGGGTAGTATGTGGGAAAGAGTGAAGAGTTGCTTCAAAAGTTAGATAAAGGGACAGTCAAGGTTGGTTGCATTGTCAGAGAGGAGACAGTGTTATGGGAAGTGACAGGTATGGTGAAAACAGGCTATAAAGGGCCTTAAAAAGAAATAAGTAGCTTTTCTTGTAGTAGAGAAAGGGAGCCACTGATGGATGCAAAGAGAGAGGGTGTCTTGTCTCCAATTTGCTCAGAATACTAGAGTCCAAGAGAGTCTTGGTTATAAGAACATTGAATATTCCTATCTCCAAATTTGCAGTTAGAATTTTTATAATTTGGGATTATATGTCTTTCTTTGAACAAGCTTGTCATGTTTCAGAAACAGACCAGGAATTTTCAGACTTTTTCATAGCGTGGGCCAGATCTTGAGAGGTTTTTTGTATGTACCACCTCCCATCCCATTTGTAATATTCTAACATCCCTATGGCAACTATGCCAGTTGCTTGCATAAAATAATATATTGTTTTTAGTTGCTACTAAAATGTGTCAACAGTTGCTACAGTAAATGTGGTCAACCTTTTTAAAAACTTCATGTTATCTACTCATGTAAATCCTTTCATCTGTTTTCTTCCTCTTTCTCCCTGTTCCCCTGAAGTTGCTTCCCTTGTGCTTTGTGCTGTCTTCTTCCCTTCCACATACTGACTAAGCTTGTTCCTTTTTCTCTTGGAAACTTCCCAGTGGTGTTTGGCAGCTCAGTCTCACTAGTTGCTGTGGCACCATCCTGTCAGCCAGCTGTCTGTAGACCACCAGCAAGTGCTCTGCAGGCCAAACTTCAGGAGCCTCTGGTCTAGGCACTTCAGTGTGGTAGTAGCTACATGCTCGAAAGCTGTTGTTTCCCATCAGTCCTGTAGTGGCTCTGTGCATTTCGTCCAAGTTTACCACTGTAGAAAAACATCCTAGCTCAGGAAGCTGGTAGGGATGTAAAACTTAGTTTAATGAAGAATCTGTTTAAATGCTCTAAAAATAGAACCTTTAAACGGTTAAACGCAAAGGGGATGGAACTGCAGCCGGGCTTTGCTCCTCACTGCCAAGCAAGAGCTGCTTAGTTGTGGCTCCCCCGCAGCATGTGCAGAGCCATAGCTGGCCAGCTCTTGCTCACAGGGAGCTGAGCCAAGCTCAGCTGCGTCTCCTCCCTCCTCCTGCTCTGCACATGCAGGAGGAGCTGAGCTGGGCTCCCCATGAACAAGAGCAGCTGGGCTGCACTTGCTGGGATTCGAGCCCAGCTGCAGCTTTCACCCCTGCACTGGTCTGTGTGCCTCCCTTCAAGCAAGAGCTGCCCAGCTGCTGTCACTTGCAGGGAGCAGAGCCCAGCTGTGGCTCCCCCTGCTGGGATCTCCCTGGAGCTGCTCTTACTCCTGGGGAGCCAAGCCCAGCTGCCACCCCACCAGTTTAAATGGTAGTCAGCTGTTTAAAACATGTGAACAGCTGATGACTGTTTAAATGTTCAGGCTTTTACGTCCCTAGAAGGTGGCCGAGTGTTGTTCTGTATCCTGCACTCTATAAAATTCTGCCTATTCACTACACCAGTGGTGCTCAGTTGTGCCTTCTGTTATTGGTAATGGAATCTGTCTCTTCCCCCCCCCCTTCCAATTATTGCCAAGCCAAGGCTTTCTCAGCAGTGGAGCTGGGGATGGAACTGGGGCAAGAGGCAGAGTCGGTCTGGGGGTGCAGAGGAAATGAGGGCAGAGCGGAGCAGGGGGTTGAGTGCAGCAGAGCTGCAGCTGGGGTTAAAGCTCATTTGGTGGCAAAGAAGGAATGAGGGCAGAATCCAGGTGGGAGTGGAGTGGTGGTGAGCTGGTATGGGGGTGGAGTGGGGCTGCAAGTGTGGCCTGCTCTCCCCACCTTGTGTGGGGGCTGGCTCAAATGTTCCTAGTGGGGTGTGCCCCACAGTTTGGGGACCACTGCACTACTCAGTGTAGCAGCCTACGCATATGAACTTTGATTCAGCATCTCTAGACCTTTTAATATTACCTATATTGCTTTCAAGCTCAGGATTTGCCAAGATGAATTCACCCCTGTTATGACTAGAATATATAGCTGTCAGCCACTAAAATTTTACATCTGCTAGATACTAGCAGTTTCAGAGCCTGTAGTGGGCATGATCAGTGGTGGGTAAACATAGCCTCTTGGGCATTGGTTGCACTGCATTATTAAATTAATGTATTCCTATTGAGGGCATTTTCAAAGCCAGAGGTATTGTTATGCAATACATGTGCAGTAAGAGCCTGTGTCTGCTGAGAGTTACAAGTATGCATATAGTTACTCCTGTACAGAGTTCAGATCGGAGTATCTATATGCACAGTCCTAACTTTTTGCAGGATTAGGCCCTATGTACAGTGCGGAGTGTGTTCATGTGTTGGTAGCCACCCAACTACTAGTCTGTTACACATTGTTGACACTAATCATGATTCAAGAATTCATATGAATAAAAATCCATTTACAGTTGGATTTCACTGGCACTGTTTGTGTAATAAACTTCTGGGAGTTTTCCATTTTTCAGTAAGTGTTAAACTAAGGAGACTCCTGATGTTAGAACCATTCCAGTCCCTTGGGTATGTCTTTCTGGCATGTGTGTGGTTAGTCATTTGTAATGATGGTGTACTTCACACATTTTGGATCATAGGGTTTTATAAGAGACATGATTGTATAACTGTAGTACATACCTATAGGGTTAAAAATATACAGGATTTTCTGAATTACAGTATCTGAGTAATCTACCTGCCAACAGTGAGAGCAAACTTTTTAATCAGTGGAAACTATATTTTATCCTTTAAAATTCAAAGCCAGCAGTAATAGTCCTAATTTTTATTTCTTCTTTGCAGACAATATTTTGAGGCTGAAAAGTTTTTCAACTAGAAAGGAATTTTTATTTCCATGTTTTACAAGTTTCAGTGTTGGAAAAGTTGGTCCAACTTTAATTGTAGTATAGGAGATGCTGCTGCTCCTAGAGTATGAGATGTAAAAACAATTCAGAGAGCCAAATGACAGTTCTTGTTATGCTTCGCTGACTAATTTAAAAAAATTCCCATCAGCTGCAAGAAAACTAGCAGTCAGTGGACATAATTGGCATAACAAACATTGGGTGAATATGGCACGTATGGGGCATGAATCATGTTATATTAAGTTAGTACATTCTTGTCTAAAGCATCCTGATAAAGGCACTTTGAAGGCCTGAATCATGTAAAATAAATACTAAAGATAAGTTCTATAGTTTTTAGATAGTGGTAAGAAAATAAATATTCTTTATATAAGGCTTCATGAAAATAAAGTTAGCTGAACAATATCATCCTTTTTGGATTATTTTGAGTCTGAGAGTCAGATACACTTATGTTTTCACTACCAGACTCTATTTAAGCTAGGTTGTGAATCTTTAATTGGTTCTTAAGGTCCTAGAGGTACCTGTGTTAAAATAATACTCAAGTAATTGCTCATCTCCATTTGTTGGTCCTCTTCAAATTAACATACAACACTCTTTAAATGTCACTAAGATTTGAGATGTTAAAGGTATTGAACAAAACATTTCTCCAGGATGTCTGTGAGGGAGGGTGGACACTAATCATATAGACTGTAATTGATTAGATAAGGAGTAATTTATGATGCACAACCACATTTAAAGTTGCCATCTTTCCCATAGCTTTTTCTTTGTTGTGGTAGTTCCTAAGGGAAAAGCTGGTCCATTGTGCTTTGCACTACACAAACATTATAAATGACATTCCCTTCCACCAAGTTATAGAGACAAGTTTCAAGTCCCACGGTATCTGTGTATCTATTTTGAACTACAGTTTCCCCTCTCATGGAGTATGGATTATTACAGAAAGGAACGTTTACCTGCTCAAGCATCTTTCCAGCACACTACCAGCTCTTTTCCCCTCTCTAGCGCTGTTGAGACCTTAACTGCCAAATGGACATAATAAACCACTTTTACCTTACCCTGTGCTTTTAGGAGTGTAAGATTCACTTTTTGTCGATGATAATATTGCATTTATTTGAAGTGAAGAAAAATAAAATTTCTATTTTCATGAAATGGAGAAAATATTACTGAACTATTTTACACAAATTTAAAAATAAGACTATCCAACATCTGAGACACTCTGGAACAGTAAAATGGAAAGTATATTTTACTCAGCCATAGTCTAGAAGGCTCAAACTGACCACTATGCTTGTCAGGCATGTGAGACACTAATGCTCTTGTTCATAATTCACTAACTCTGCATGAGAGAATGCAGTGGAATACAACTTCCCTTCCCTCCTGCACATTTACTCTACTTGTACTGTGCATATGTATTAAACAGTTATGTAAGTTAACTCAGAAAATACTTAAAGTTGAATAAAAGCATACTGAATCCTAGTTCACAGTTCTGGAACCTTTTATAGCATGTCTAGTGTATAATCTGTAGTCACAGACTCACTTTATGGTTTCCAAAACAATGCATTAAAATGTGAACATGTTCTATAACTCTTCATTTCTAGTTAAGTGTTTTGCTTTTTCTGTCCAATGTGCACCAAAACACCAAATCTGGGCTAGTCCATATACTAGTCATTTTTAATCTGTTGGACATGAATATCTGTATGCAGTGTGGAGTAACTCAGTTGATGGCAGTGCATTTACAGTGACACATTTTTCCCCACTACTTTTGTGGGGTTGTACTGTATACCTAGTTTTGCCAACAGCTATTTAGGTGGCTGTACCATTCTGATACTCAGCAGAGTGAAATGTGGTTCCATAGCTGCATGTGTGTCCTTGGTCTATTAAGATACGTGTCCAGACTGGAGATAAGATTTCTTAAAGTGGAACATTTAAAGTTGGATTTTGCAAAACATCAGATGCTTTATGCAAGTCCATGTGAAATTACAGCTGTTGTGAATGCAAACCTGGTAGGTACATGGGCAGATACATAACTGGATGTCTAATTAGACATTCGTGCGTATAGAGTATGGATAGAAAGGGGTGATTTTAAAATGTTGAACCCTAAGTAACTCTGTCCCATAATTTATTAAAAATTAATAGAGAAACAAGAAATGGTAGGCCAAATCTTAATTGCTCATCACTGGCAAGTCAGGAGAATGACTCCCACTATTTTAATCACGTCTTTCCATGTTTTGAGAGACGCCGCAATTAAAGACCAGAAAAATAATCACAATCATTAACTGACTAAGAAAGGGATGCGGGGAACCAAGAAACAGTAGTATATTTTGGCTACTATCTCTTCTGTATGTCTCTGGTACATCTATATTGCAGCTGGGAGTGTGCTTCCCAGCTCTGGTAGAGAAACATGCTAGCTCTACTCCAGCTAGTGTGCTAAAAATAGCAGTGTAGCATGGGCAACAGCTCAGGCTAGCTGCCTGCGTACAAACCCACACAGGCCCCCTGAGTATGCACTGTCAGCAACTAGCTGGAGCCTCTACCTGTATTCCCCTGGCTACTCTATTGTTAGCATACAAGCTTGGGTAGAGCTGGTGCATGTTTGTCTACCCAAGTTAGGAAGCATTCTTCCCAGCTCCAGTGTATAGATGTGCCCTCTCTGGAGAGCTTTTAACAGAAATTACACCTTTGAAAGTGAGTCTGCTCTAGTGGGACAGCTATCTTTAGGTAAACTAAAATCAAAGTACGTTACTCCCAAAATCATTAGGTTCCCGTTAAAGAATCATAGGTAAATGAAAATCTCTTGCCATTGTATAAACTGTTAAAGATTGATTAATCCTTGTGTTCTTATCACAGATAAACAAAATAGTTTATAAAGTGTCAGGGGTAGGTGATCTTAACGAAGTCTTATGAAATAAAAGAAAGTGAACTAATTTAAAGAATCTTAAATTCAATTAAATCCTGTTGTTTCTCTCTATCTAGACTATATACTCCTACAACGGAGGCAAACTATGTTTGGCAAACAATCTGTTGTATGGTATAAAATGATTATCTTAAATTACAGCAGCATTTCAGTATCCCATTACAAATTTTCTTGTAATTTTAACCTGATACTTTGGCAGTGTCTTGCAAATTCCATATCACCCATGATGCTGAAGTCTCGGTGATGGCAGGTTGCTGAAGCTGTGCTGGGTTGGGAAGTTGCTGCATCTTATGTCATGGCTTAGCTGGTGTTTACTAGGGGAAATGAGATGAGCAGGATGAATGAAATGAGTGCTGCTTTGTTGACAAAAATGAAGAGACTTATCCTCTTCTCTTTCCATAGTTTCACTGAAGGTGAAGGGCCCACCCCTTCCAGGGACTTGCCTGGATTCAAATATCAACCGATGTCAGCTTTTCATTGGCCCATATCTTGAGGGGATAGTCTTGATAACATCTTCAGCTCAGAGTCCATACGTAATCTTCTAATGTTGAGCAGCAGGATTGTAACTGCTTTTGTCCCTATGGCATGAAATTCTCAGAATATCTGTAAAGAGAGTTTTAACTTTCTTTTATTGATTTCATTTTCTGAGATCCCTTTAGATCCATCAGGTTTTAATAGGAGTTGAAATTCTGTTGCAAATGAGTTCACACAGTCCTGTTTCCTGTCTCTATCTTCTCTAAAATAGTCTTTTAAAACTTGAAAGTCTTAGATACTTAATTTTAAATAGTCATCAAAGAAAGTGGTGTGTTTTTTTGTTTTTCCTTTTACCAATCCTTAGGAAGGTTCTTGTTTTTTGTGAGTTTGGTAAGGAAGTGCTTACGCATCGCCAGATACCGAATTACTTAATTCCCCAATTAATATCAATATTTGCATAGGCAAATAGTTTTTCATTAGTAACCAATTATAGTATCAAATGCCCTTGCTATGTGCATACATAAAACATCTTAGTACTCCTATGACAATAGTACCAACAATTATATGAAAATGTTTATGTATAAATATTGCAATTATACATCCTAAAAGAAGCTTTTGTTATCTTAAACATTTGAGGGATAACAAAAAATGTTTACCTTTTAAGAGAAAACAAGTTACAAGTAACCATTACTTTCTGCAGAACACTTCCTAGCCATAGACAATGTTTTCCTTAACCTTTTCAGAATTAAAATTTTCTTTCTAAAGAAGTGTAAGAAAAGACTACTTTCATTTTGTAGTTTCTCTCTGATATATCCTAAGCATCACATTTCTTGGAATTTTTCTGTATAAAGACCCATCTTCACCTTGTTTTATGAGAACTGATATAAAGATAAGGAGGATGTGGCCTGTGTGAGAAGACAATCTTATGATGGTTTGCCCTTTTGACCAAATGGTTACTAGATTTACAACCTACTGCTTGTAATACATTGACAAATTGCAATTGAAAATTCCTATAAAATATTCTATATGAAGCATGAATCACAGTGACATGTATCTTTCAAATATAGTATAAAGGAATATGGTATAGAATGCTAATGCAGAATAGACGCTCAAAAGCAGTGTTCTGGAGGTGTTATGAGTAAGGAGGTATCATTTATGGCCAAAGGGACCACTAGATCATCTCATCTGACCTCTCTCTAACAGGCCGCCAACACCGCCCAGCATCCACACACTAAACTCTGACTTTTGGAACTGTCACTGATTGACAGCAGAAATTTTCTAATTTTTTCAGATAGCTCAAATCTTTCTTATAAGCAACAACAACAACAACAAAAAACATGTAAACTATCATACTCTCCAAGCACTGTATGTATGAAAATAACTAAATTTCTCCTAAAGTTCAGCCACAGGCATGCTTGTAATAAACTAAAAATAAAAGTATTTGTATTATAATTTAGTGACACTTTTTGCATCAGTAGTGAGGTCTATCCTATACAGCATAGTTGAGTGGTAGGCACAGGTGGTATATTCTTCAGGGCTTGCTCTTAGTACATTATCACTGCAGTACTTTAATGTTCCATCTCACTGCTCTTGATGGCGGTGCTATTTGAACTTTGAGACTACAATATGAAGTTTTGGTGGGATTTTGTAAACTACACCAGTCATTTATACACGAGAGATGCCTTATACACACCCAAAGAGAGTTAGTATTCTGAAAAAGTTTTGTTACTTCCATAGTATCAATATTATTTATATGTATGATTGTAGTAGAGAGATTGTCCTTGCTATATTACCAGTTAATACCACTCAGCTCTTCAGTTCAGAACCTCATCAATTTGTCCTTTTTAGAGTCATGTATTCAAGGCCAGAAGGGACTATGAAGGATATCTAATTAGATCTGCAAAACATAAATTGTAGGATTTGATCTAGTGATGGCTGCATCTAGTTGAATAATTTTTTGGTTAAACTAGAGCATATTTTATAGAAATAGTCATCAAGTCTTGATGTAAAGACTCCAAATGATGAATTCACACCATCCTGGTAAGCTTTCCCAATGAAAATTACTCTTATATTTAAAAACTCACTTTATTTTCAGTGTGATCTTTAACTTTAATTTGCAGCCTTTGGTTCTTAAGAATTTTTTTGTCTATTAGATTACAGAGCTCTCTAGTACCAGATATCTTCCCAGATATCGGTACTTAGGCTATAATCAAATTTCCCCTTAACTTTCTCTTTGATAAGCTAAACAGACTGGACTCTTAGTCTGTCACAGTCAGGTACTCTCCAGATCTTGAATTGTTTTTATAGCTCTTCTCTAAACCTTGTGAATTTTTTCCCCTATCATGTTTTTTTAAAATGTGGATGTGCTGTTTCAGTAGTGGTCTCCTTAACACTATGTGCAATCATAAATATTACATCTGCACAAGAAGCAATGGGCTTAAATTGCAGCAAGGGTAGTTGAGGCTGGACATTAGGAAAAACTTCCTAACTGACTAAATTGCATAGGGAGGCTGTGGAATCTCCATCCTTGGTGATTTTTAAGAGCAGGTTAGACAAACGCCTGTCACAGATCATCTAGATAATATTTAATCCTGCCATAAGTGTAGAGGCTTGGACTAAGGTCCCTTCCCGTCCCATGAGTCTATGATTTATACAGCCAAGGCTTGTATTTGCCCTTTTCATCATAGCATTACACCTGGTAGCTCATATTCTGTTGGTTATCTGTAATGATTTCTAAATCCTTTTTAAATCATTGCTTTCCAGAGTATAATTCCCCTATCCTTCTTGCACCATTTTTCTATTAAACATGAATTCCACCCCTCCCCCCTTTAATTACAGATAGAAATATTGGCCAAGATTTTCAGATATGAATAGTAATTTTTGAGTATCCAATTTAGAGGTTTTAAACCGCCTGCTTTTCAGAAAATGCTAAGCATCCACCATCCCCCTTCTGCCCCCCCCCCCTTCCCCCAGGAAAAAATTGGTGATAGTGTCTCAACTTGGACAACCCAAATGACAAGTTACAGTACAAAGTGTTGGCTACTCTGTTCTCCTGTCAACTTCACTGAAGCAACAGCACCTAAGACCTGGGATTGTTAATTTGTGTTCATGTTTTCAGCTGGCTTTGCAGGAGAAGTAAAGCATTTTATTATAACTCTAAAGATCCTCTTTAATTTAAAAATGAAATTAAAAAATTACATAGCAAAAAGTTCTGGCTACAGCACTGACCTACACATGAATTCAATTACTCTAATAGGTTTTTTTTTTTGTATTACTACTTTAGGTGTACAAAACTATATTGTAGAGCAGCACCATTTATATGAAATGGTACATGCAAGTGACATACTTAAGGCAGGGCCAGCGTCGTGCTGTCCTGTTTTTCCTTGAAGTATAGCATTGACTTTAACAGTAAGGATCCTTCAAAATGTAAAACACATTTGTATTGATCACTGGTATATTCACTTGGAAGAGAGCTGTCTTTAAGAAGTCTGAAGTCTTATGTTTTGCCTTCACTGCAGTGCTCACTTATTTGAATCAGGAGAAGTAATAAAGTTGCACAGCGAAATTTGCATTTTACTTTGTGATGAAAACTGGCTGTTATCCCCATCTGTATGTACCAAATCATTGTAAATGCCTTCTACAAGTCTAGTACTTGTGAATAATAATCATCCAGGCATGTTGAACTACAGAAAAGAAGACTGCTGGACTGAATATTCATACATGAGGTGAATGGGTCATGCATGTAATCTAATGATGCATGTATATGTCCAAAGATCAATATAGAGCCCTTAAATTATGGATCTACACTAAAAAATGAGACACCCTCTGCTCTCTAATAGGTTTGAAGTGCCGTTTAGCTCTGTAAATACTGGAGAGCCAGTTCAGTTTACACTGAATCATCTGGATTCAGTTTCTCCTTAGAATTGTGTGCTAGATTACAGTTAATTGCATAGTAAGAGAATAATTTAAATACAGGGGAAGTAAAGAGGTAGAAGTTGGGCTAATGTAGCTTGTAGAACTTGGATTGTGTAAGAAGGAAAAACCTAATGAATGCAGGGCACCCCACAATACCATTTTCAGAGTTGCTGGTCAGAATATAACTACAATTTACGAGTACGCAACATTTTCATAATATTATGTGAATTTCTTCTTTACTATTTTTAAATGCACAAACGATAACTAAGCACATCACAAAAACAAGTAAGGATTCAGATCTTCCACAAAGAGCTTACACAACATGTAATCTAACCAACATGATGATGTGGCACACTGGTGGACAGAAAAGGAGGCAAGGGCTAGGGGGTGTGACAGTACAACTTGTTCATACTCTGGCTGTTCTGTTATATCAAGCTTCTTTATTACCATATTACTTCTCAGAGGTAATAAGGCAGGCATGAGTAGACGAAACAAAATTCAGATAATGAATTGGATAAATCAGCCGATATGGCAACATTTACAAAGAATCTGTTAAAACACTTCCATTAGCCACGGATACAGCAGTTCGATATGCTTCCAAAACAATCAAAGAATTGGAATATGTATGGTTCTGCATGATCCAATTGCATGTATTTACAAATTGGCAAGATCATGTACTAATGGTTAAGTCAAATGATCATTAAGCATGCAACAATTAGCATAATAAAGCCAAATTATGAACTTGAGGTGTTAAAGTGACATCCCTCCATCTTCCCACTTCTCTCCTTGTAATTTTCCCCTACTTCATAACAAAAAAGGTGCTAATTTATGCCTGCAGCTATTAGAGCTAAATACATATACAATTTCAGGTTGAGGAGTAGTAGATTTAAGTTCTGAGAACTTAAATCTACATTAATAATGAGCAATTCTCATAACATTGAAGCATAATTATTCACGCACAGAGGTCTTGCATCTGTTTAAAGGGCTAGTATAAGGTCAAATTTGGCCTGTAAATTCCACCATAAAGATTACATAACCTGAGACTAACAGACGTATTTATATAGTTTTTAAAAAATCAATAGCAATAAGCGATTGATAATTTAACCATGCACCTGCCAGTTCCACGCTGTGTTTACAATGCAAACCTGGCTGCACTAAGAAGCTGCAAGTGAAAATGACTCCATTTTACCTTCTTTGTTTTAAATAAATAAATAACTTGAATAAATGTATTTGTATGTGATGTGGGTGGTGGTCAGACTTGCCCCATATCCTCTAAATCATCTGTTGCATCTAGTTTGAGTTGTTTTTTTGGTTAGCGATTACTTTAGAAGTGTGTGATTACATTCCATTGGAACTGTGTTTGTAATGATTTTATTGGTATTGGTATTTTTAAGGAATCATTCTAGGTATCATTTTCTGTGGTACCCTGGAACTCTATTTCCCATTTTTATTTCTTATGAAACAATGTATTGATCTCGGTATCAGTCCAACTTTGCAATTAATCCTTTTATCAATACAGATTCAAAGATAGATGTTGGCTGCTTTGTTCCTTATCAATCTGGTTTAGATTTGAAGTAGTGGCGTAACTGGAATAATTCATAGAAATCTGATTTTTTAAGTCTGTATTATCTCAATTTCTCAAATGACAAGTCTGCTTTGTAAGAATTGATCTAAGTAAAATATATTTTATATTTCCTAGTTAATGTTTTCTGTGAAACTAGGGGCAGTGACATATTTTTAACACTAGACTATCAATGGTTCCTTCTGGTCTGACATCTTGCACAACACAGGCCATAGAATTTCAGTCAATAATTTCTACATTAAGACTATAACTCCTGGTTGAGCTAGAGCATATCTCTTAGATCTCTAATCTTCATTTAAAGACATCAAGTGATGGAGAATCCATCAGACCTCAGATCATCCTTTTAGAGGTGTGAATACTAGAATTGGATAGTGTATTCCAGTAGTAGTCTTGTAGAGGTAATGTCAGTTGCTTCACTCTCTATCCCCCTTCTGGTACATTCAAAGATTGCATTAACCCTTTTAGCCGGTTCATTGTACTGTGAGATCATTCTCTGTTGGTTATCTACCATGACCTCTCAATGCTTTTCCACAGTCACTTCTTTCCAGGATACAGACATACGTCATGTTAGTGTTACCTACATTCAAGTTTGGGATATCCAAGATATACCATATATTAGTTGAGTGAGGAAGTCCTTGAGGACAGGTTTAACTGTTTCTAAATAAGAAGAATATCTTTAGTTGAGGTGTTCTGAACGCAGTATTTGCCTTCATACACTTTTTGATTAATGCTGATTTCTATGTAAAAGTAGGGGGAAATAACTGTTATACACATCACACTTCACTACACGCAAGGAATCTGAAATCAAGCAAAGTAGATGTTGTTATCCAGGCAGAAATTAGTTTTTTCATTTATCAAAAGAGCACAGAAATAAATTTAAATCTAAAATAAAAATATTCTGTTGTCTCAGAAACTGGTAAGGACTTTTGTTTACTACCTGTAATTTTAAAGTTGATGTTCTAATATATGTCCATCATCTTGAAGTTATAAAGCTGTATAAAGTAAGTGCTGAAAATTTATAGCCATAAATTTCAAAACACATAATGTCCTTTGGAACAGGTTACATATTGATCTTAGGTCAGATCCAATTAATAATGGTATCTTGTAATTACTGACAAATTTTAATGTTTAAGTACTCCAGGATAATACTGATTAAAATGATAAATAAAGCAATTATTTCATTTGTTGTATAAAAGTCATTAATATCTAGCAGCTAAAGAGCTAAGATCTTGTGATGTTAAAATATGTAGAATGCAAGTTCATTCTCAATTATGTTTTAAGAATTCTTTATGGAATCCCAATGTGATGCTGTGGCTGACAGGGCTAATGCAAGCCTTTTATGTGTTGAAAGATGAATCTGGAATAAGAGTAGGGGGGTTATGTTACCTCTTTATTTGTCAGTGGTGTGACTGCTACTGGAACACTGTGGCCAGTTTTGGAGTCTTCAAATCAAGAAGGGTGTTGATAAATAGGAGAGGGTTCAGAGAAGAGGCACAAAAATGATTAAAGGATAGGCAAACATGCCTTATAGCTAAAGAATCCAGAAGCTAAATCTGTTTAGCTTAACCAAGATAAGTACCTAAATGGGGAACAAAGCCTTGATAATGAGCGCTTGAGTCTAGCAGACAAAAGTATAACAAGATCCAAGGGCTGGAAGTTGGAAGCTTGACTATTCAGACTAGAAGTAAGGCACACGTTTTTAACTGCACATGAGATTGCTAGTCAGTAGCAAGGATTTTTAATAAAATTATTCAGGAGTACTACCATATGACTAGAGAATAGCTAACATCATACTTGTATTTAAGAAGCGGGGAGAGAGAAGGAGAGTTATCTAGGCAATTACAGACCTGTTAATCTAACTTCAGTAGTGTGAAAGACTGTGGAACACATGATGAAATAAATTTCAAAAAGAATGGGGGGGACACTAATGGAGGTAAACAGAAGAAGGAATGTCATGTAACATGGGCACATGAGTTTACCAAGGATAGATTGTGACAGACTAAATTGATTTCCTTCTTTGAGAAAAAAATTAATTTTTTTTAGATAAGGAAAATGCAACAGATCTAATATACTTGGACTTTTAATAAAGCATTTGGCATGGTACCCAATAACAAATTATTAGTTAAATTAGAGAAGATGGAAATTAGCACAAGAACTTTAGGTGGATAGGGAACTGGCTAATGGAGAGAAGGCAAGTAAGAGGTGGTGCTGAAAGGTGAACTTTCAGACTGGAGGGAGTTTACTAATGAAGTTCCTCAAGATCTTTCTTGGGATTAGTCTTATTTAATATTTTTATTACTGACCTTGGCACAAAAAGTAGGAGTATGCCAATGAAATTTGCTGACAATACAAAGTTGGGAGGTATCGATAGAGAAGAGAATTAAAAAGTTATATGGGAAGATCGGGCAGATCTTGAAGACTGGAATGACAGAAGAAGGATTAAGGTCAATGGTACAAAGTGTAAGGTCATGCACTAGGGTCTAATAATAAGAGGTTCTGCTACAAGCTGGGGTCTCCTCAGTTGGAAATGATAGAGGAAGAGATTGGGTATGTGGGTTGATCACAGAATGATGATGAGCCACCAATATGATGCAGCTGTGAAAAAGGCAAATTTGAACCTGGGATGTATCAGGTGAGGCATTTTTAGTGGAGACAGAGAAATATTAATACCATTGTACAAGGCAATGGTAAGAGCTCATCTGGAATACTCTATACAATCCTGGTCACCCATCTTTACGAAAGATGAAATCAGGCTGGAGCAGGTGCAGAGAATAGTTATTAGAATGATCACAAGAATGCAGGTCCTATTTTATGAGAAGAGACTGTAAGGGGTTGGCTTGGTTAGCCTATCAAAAAGGAGGAGAAGGAATATGATTATTTTTTGTAAATATGTTAGGGGAATAAACGCCAAGGAGGGTAAAGAGCTATTTAAATTTAAAGGAAATTAATTTAAATTTAATTTAAAGCTATTTAAAGGAAAGTGTTGGCACAAGAACAAATTAGGATTAGAAATTAGGATTGGAAATTAAAAAAAAGGTTTCTAACTGTCAGAGGCCTGGTCTATACTGCAGGCAGCATCCACTAGAGATACGCAAGCAACATATTGAAATTTACATATCTTCCATTGACTGACTAATGTTCCCTTACCATGGTGTCTTCACTGCGCTGCGTTGACAGGAAACATGTTCTGGTCGACGCAGTATTACTCTTCTTGGGGGGGAGAAGACGGGGGGTTTATTGCATCACCTGGAGAGCACTTCTGGGTTCAATTGTGCGGGTCTCCTCTGTCAGATCAATCGATCCCACTGCATGAGTCCGTGGAGCCTGATGCAGCCCCCAGCAGTGTAGACATAACCAGAGAAGTGAGGTTCTGGAACAGCCTTCTAATATGTGGGGGCATACAACTTAACTAGTTTTAAGAGTTTGCTGAACAAATTTATGAGTGGACTTGTATGCTGGTGTTTCTTGGGATGGTGGAGAGCAGAGCTCAGCAGCCCCGGGGGACACTTCTGGTTTATGTATTATGGTCATAAAACTTCATGGGTTCAGCTGGTAATCTGCAGGGGTCAGGAAGGGATCCCCCCTTCCTTTGGGTGTTCTGGGATGTGGGTTTTTTGGTGGGCTTCATCTGAAGCATCAAGGAGGGCCATGGGCTGGAAATGGGACACTGGATGGGGAGGACCAGTGGTCTGAGGGGGTACTGAACATTTTGTGTCTCGTGCTTAGCTGGCTGGTTCTTGCTCACATGACCAGGGCCTCACTGATGGCCATAGGTGAGGTCAGGAAGGAATGTTTATCCCCAGATATATTGGCAGTGACCTTGAAGGTTTTTCACCTTCCTCTATAGCATAGAGTACAGGTCACTTGCTGGGATTATCTGTGAATATCTCACTTAATGAATTCCCTGATATTGCAGGGGCTTCAGATATTCATGCACCTTGATCCCTCCTGTCTTCTGCTTGTTGCACATGAGAGTTTAGTCTCCTGTAGGCTGTAATACTTTGGTCTAATTTTGGTTATTGCATTTAGTGTGCAGGTGTTGTAGCCTGTAATATACAAAAGGTCAGATTAAATGATCAGGTGGTCCCTTCTGGCCTTATACTTTGACTCTGTGACATTGGAACAACTTGCCAAGGGTTGTGGTAGATTTTTCATTAACTGGCAATTTTTAAATAAAAATAGATGAATTAATTCAGCGGGGTCCTGCAGCCTTTGTTTTTATACAAGTGGTCTTATCTATGTAATAGTGCCATTATCAAAGTCATCAGATTTCTCTCCTTCTACTAGCTAAAGAATTTGTGTGACTACGAAGTTTAAGTATTTAGCATTTCACTCAGTTTTGTGCTCTCGGGTTTGATTAGAATGCTTTTGTTTCCATAGGTACCTCAACACACAGTTTATTAAGAAGAACAAATTAACTGAAGCTGATCTTCAATATGGCTATGGAGGTGTGGATATAAGTGAACCACTGATGGAAATAGGAGAGGTAGGTACCTCTGAAAGTAGCTGTAAGAGGTAAACATAAAGTGTATATAAAAACATTTTTTATAACTCAGCTGTGCTCTTTTAAATGTTTATCTTAGAACTAAAAATGTGTACAATCTAAAAGATATTGCTTGACTTTCAAATGGTGTATTGCAAGTATTGAGTACCTTGGAAAATCAGGTTAATAAGTTTTATAGAGGACTTGTCAGTTTCCTATCTGGAAAGCAAAATTAAATGAGGTAGAATCTGTGGGTTGAGCCCTGTGCAGTTACAAAATTTGTATCTATCCGATCTGCAAAAATGGTCCGCAGATATATGTGGATTTGCAGGGCACTAACTGTGGGTAGGAGAAACCCATGCTGGTGTGGATCTTGGAAAAAATATGTTGATAAAGCAGACCTGGGATTTGTCAAACAAAAGAATTAAGAATGGAAACAAATATCAAGGGGAATGTTTGTTTACTCAGTTAATTCCTCCACAATTCTTGTCAGTCTGTGGATTTTTCAACTGCATTTACTATGGGATAAGTTTTCTGTGGCACTTGTATCTTGACAGCTAGCACTTGATATGTGGAGGAAACTAATGATTGAACCACTGCAGGCCATCCTCATTCGAATGCTCCTCCGAGAAATCAAAAAGTGAGTGCTTGCTTGTTTTCTCGTACTTACAGCGTTTCTAACGTGATCTAAATCTTTTTTGTAACTGTTTGCTGGGAGAGGTCTGTGACTTCTTTGGACTTGAGCTGAGCTATTTCTTCTTTTTGTGTATGCCAACTCTGATCATGATACTATCTCATAAATGTGCCAAAAACTCTAGCTGTTGAAAATACAAACACTTTTGTTGCAATTTACTTGTGCAGAAAGAGAACCTGAGTTGAAAAATTTAATTTTCTATAATTAGGTCTGGCAGAATTTGATTTTTTTTATTTTTATTTTTATTTTTTTTATTTTTATTTTTGTAAATTCAGTTGTTAATATTTTTTTTAAACTTTTTTCCCATGATTTTTATCTATTTTTTTCCAGTTTCACAGCAGGACTACAACCTTGTTGGCTAGGGAACTGGTAATGCCAAATCCCTGCACCTGCAAGGTGTGGGAAAAGCTGCAGTCTTGGCAGGGCAAAGCAGAAGCCCCTGGGGGAAGCCATCCCCTTGCTGAATAGTTCCTGCCTATAGATGGCCCTCACACTCCCAAATGGCGTGTGAGTGAGTGGGACTGTTGACAGTGGGGCTGCAGGGTGTTCCTTGCACAGTTATAGACATTGGATTCCTGTAAGCGTAGAGTATGGGGGATGCCAACAGTACGCCAACTATTACCAATGGATATTTTTTGTCATGTCTTTCAGTGTGTCAGGTGAAATACCTGTTTGGCAAGGACTAACAGTTTAAATCAAATCCTGCTGAGATGAATTATGATCCAGAGGGAATGTTCTCTACCTCCTAGGATTTGAGATTAGAACTCTGGTTTCTCTTCTTATTTCTAATGCTGAGTTGAAGACAAACCTTGAGTTAATCATAGTGTGTTTATGCCTCCCTTTAAATATCTGTTTAATGGGGATTTTTACCTACTGCACATAAGGAGGGGTGTTGAGAAGCTTAATATCTCTATACTGCTTGAATATAGTCAAATGAAGCTCTTTGTAATTGAAAAACAGTAATAGTAAAATAGCATAATAGTAATTATTATTTCATTTCTACTTCTTTCAACTGGATTTTATGAATATGTGGTAAGGACTGATATTACATCCTTCTGAAACATTACTTCTGAAGCCTATAATGTAGTTACTAATGTTTAGAGCTGCCTAAGACTTCTTCCTCTGGAGCCAACATGCAAACTGATTGAAGGATGAATTGGGGTTTAAGTAACTAATTATACCTTAACCCTTTTAAGTCTAATGAATGAGGGTCACGAGGGTCTCCCACTTAGCAATGTAGAAGTTTCTGTTTAGTTACAGTAAGCATATAAGCAACATGGATTCTCATCTTGACTATTTATTAGCTGACCTAAATGTAAATTACGCTACTGAGACAGATAATCTGTTCAATCAAAATTGTATATTTTGTAGGAAAAGGGAGTTGATGCATTTATTAGATAGGGCTATTTATTGTCAGTCAAGAAGCAACACTTTTAATAGCTATGAAAATGATCACCTTCCTGCATTGTGGAAAGTGAACAGATATGAGCCTGTTCCAAAGACAGTTGCAGTCAGCAGAAAGATCTCATTAATTGCAGTGGTCTTTGGATCAGGGCATATAAAGAGAAATGGGGCTGAATTCCTTCATTCAAAGAAACTGCAAAAGTAGTGAAAGCTATGTGCCCGTAGGGCTCCAAGCAGCATCGTCGCTTCTCTATTCTGCTCTGCCACAGGCGCTGCTGTATGACTTGGAGCAAGTCATTTCACATTTGTTCCTTAGTTTCCCCATCAGTAAAATAAGGAAAATGACTTTCCTTTCCAAAGCAATTTATAATCTCTACATGATGAAGTGTACAAAACAAGAGAGAACTTAATCATAATAATAATAATATCATAAATAGTTATTTCTTCTGAGTACCTGACAGTATGGTGGGTGCTGTCAGAATCTACAATTTTGCCTTTGCTGACATAACATTACAGTAACATTTTTGCTATCTTCTGTAATTAGTATTAGCAGTTCATATGGCGAACAACAATTGTAAAGATTTTAGAGGCAACCACAGTAGCTGTCTTTTAGAATCAAGTTTAGCAGTGCAGGGATTACACAGTATTTTCATAGGAAAAAAAAAATATTAAATTGCATTTCATACAAAGAAATATCTGAAATAACAAAGGTTCTTTGAGTAGTGTCCCTGTGGGTGCTCCACTCTAGGTATTGGTGCATCCTTGATCAGAGGTTTTAACCAGCAATGCTTGTCTGGGTTGTGTATGTACTGTCCCCATCTCTCAGCGCCATTGGTGCCCTTTTCAGTTTGCGCGACCTGATGCCCTCAGTTCCTTCTCAGCCATCCTCACTCAAAGACGGAGCCCTCAGCAGTTCTCCTCAGCTTGTCAAACATTTCATTAATAGTTAGTTTATTCAGTTAAGTTTAGTCAGCTTTTCACTTTCAGTACTTAGCCTTCCTGTAAAACCCAAAAAAAATCTTAGAATAAGTTAACGTTTTACTTTGTTCCCTTTCTTGGAACTATGCATCATGCTGAGTTCACCAGGTTTCAAAAAAATGCACCTCATGCAGGGACGCAATGCCAGCATCCGACGGACACTCGCAATGCATCAAATGTCTGGGCAAGGAACACAATGCAAAAATGTATCCACTGTAAAAATTTGAAATCCAGAGCCAGACGTGACAGAGATCTGCAGCTGAAACTTATCCTAATGGAGAAGGCATTCAGACCCTCCTCTGACCCTGGTCAAGGCAACACAAGAGAAGGAGGTTACCACCCACAGCAGGTAAAAGATCTGGTTCCAGTGAGGCAGTAGATTCCTCAGGTACACCCAGTGTCTTGATGCCAAAGGACTCCCATCGTCCCAGTGCAAAGACGAGGCAAAATTAAACAGTTCTCCTCCAATGCAGCACCGGCAAAAGCAACGGTTTGCAAACGGTCTATTAAATTGGCAGCAACTGCCACAATGTTGGCACTGATACAGTGCACAGCACCGACTTCAGCACTGTCGCATGGCACTGATACCCAGCGAGACACTGACTCGGGCACCAGTAATAACTACGGCACTGTCTGCACCAGTAACCATATTGGCACCACTCCATACCTTGGCACTACCCCTAGTATGGAGCTGTCTTTGTTAGCAGCACCAACAGCCCCAACACTGTGAAAACATATAGAGAAGCAGCGGCTTCATGACCAAGAGGAGATACTGTTAACATCTCTTCAGTCACCACTGTGTGGAAAGATACCACCCCAGTGCAGTTCACCCATGACAAAAGCCATCTCCTTGATAATGAGGATGAAAGAGGAGCTGTATTCTCCTCCCAACATTCTTCCCCCGATATACAGACAGCCAGATGCCTGTCAGACATACAGACAATCCAGACACTTCACAGAGCCATGGTTTGGACCACCAATTCCCTACCATATGAGGGGGCTAGGCTGGGATAGCTGGCCTAACTATACCAGATCTTAGAGTAGACCCCCAGAAACAGACCGAGATCACCCACAAAGGTGTGTTCCAACTGGCACTGAACCACCCAAACCTGCAGAAGAAAAGAAGGAAAGAATGGAGCAGGAGGCAACACTACCTGCACACAACTCATCTTCCTCACCAGATGAGGCTATAATCCCTCCACCTGCTACTACTGCAGATGATGTTAAGCAGTTTCAGGAGTTAAGAGAGTGGCTGACAACCTAGAAATCTCACTCCAGGAGGCTGCAGAAACACAACACAAACTTTTGAAGATCCTTCAAACCTCAGTCTCATAAAAAATAGCTTTCTCCACTGACAATGCCCTGGTGGAACCAGCCAATAATATCTGGCGAACACCAGCCATCACCCTCCCCCACCTGCCAAAGGATGGACAAGAAATACTATTTTCTTGCTAAGGGCACAGAGTTCCTCTTTACCCACCCAGCACAGAACTCTCTTGTCGCAGAAGCAGGTAACCAGAGGGGCAAGCAACAACAGTACAAATCAATGCAACAATACAAGGATGGAAAAAGGTTAAACCTATTCGGCAGAAAGGTCTATACATCAGCAACTCTACAGATATGAGTGGTGAACTATCCGGTGCTTTTACCCAGCTATGACCACAACAATTACACAAAGATATCTGAATTTTTTGACAACCTTCCGGAAAACAAAAAGGAGCAGTTTTAATCTCTCATAAAGGAAGGCCAACTGGTTGTAAGAAGCGTGCTGCAAGCCTCTCTCAATGTCGCGGACACTGGGGCCACAACTGTAGCAACTGCTTTGGTCATGTGCTGTGCGTCGTGGCTCCACTCTGCAGCTTTACCTAGGCAGTGGCAATCTACAGCAGAGGATCTCCCATTTGACAAGGCAAAGCTCTTCACAGAAAAAACTGGTGAAGATTTGCGCACAATGAAGGATTTGCGAGCCATGCTTCGTACCCCCAGCATATACACCTGCGATGAGGAGAAAACAGTACAGATATCAGCCATGCACTCAAAGATACCAACAATACACAGCATAGATATATGAGCACTCCAGCACTACACAAAGACCTCAACGATGCCAACAGTCGAACCAACAGCCATCGACATCCCAGGCAGCTCCCCCTAAACCACAGTTTTGAAGTCGTGGTCAAGGGCCTGCACAACCTCCCTCATTATCCAGGGCTAACAACGATAGCAACAACCACCTTGTTCAAACACAATGGGGCGCACAACACAACAGTTGGATGGGTTCTAGAAATTGTTTGATAGGGATATTCTATCCCCTTTTCCATCCATTCCTTTTACCCAACCCTCTTCCCTGTCCCTCTTCAGGGACCCATCTCACAAGCACCTATTACAACAAGACGTGGTTGTATTACAAATAGGTGCCATAGAACATATCCCTCATCAACACAGAGGCAGAGGCACCAAAAGAAACCTGGAGGATGGAGACTTCAGAAGACTGAACAAGTTCATAAAGGTGCAAAAATTAAGGATGGTCACCTTGTCTACCATAATACCGCCGCTGAAACAGGGGGACTAGTTTGCAGCCCTCGACCTTTGCATACTTTCATGTCACTATCCATTTAGCACACAGAAGATTCTTAAGGTTCACACTAGGAACCAATCACTGCCGATACACCATGTTACTCTGGCATTTCTACTGCATCAAGAGTTTTTTCCAAAATGCTCACTGCATCTATGTGCATCTATGCAGAGAAGGATTTATGATATTCCCTATCTGGACGACTGCTTGTTAAAGGCACACAGTCGACTGAAGGCCATTCAAGCTGTTCAACTGACAAGAGCACTATTGCAAAAGCTGGAACTGATGATAAACAACAAAAAATGCACTCTGGAGCCTGCACAAATAGAGTTCATAGGCACTTACTTGGACTCACTAACAGCCAGAGCATTGCAAACCTGGCCTTTGGTTGCTGCTATAGTAAACCTGGAATCCAAAGTAAGGAACAGCCCAACCTTGAACTCAAGCACATGCCTATAAATGCTGGAACATATGGCAGCCACCACTTTTATAGTGCAACATACACAATTACACATGTGAGCCCTACAGCTATGGCTCTCAGTAGTTTACAGACCACACATACAGTCACTGCACCAAACATTGCTGATGCCAAACAGTCAAGCAATCATTGACATGGTGGATGCAGCCCAGCACATGACAGCAGGGATCACATTCACACAGAAAACATCCTTAATTATTATCACCACAGATGCATCTGTGGTGGGTTGGGGAACACATCTACAGCAACACACCATACAAGGAAAGTGGTCACAAAAAAAAACAAATTACGCATAAACCTGTTAGCGCTACATGCAGTGTGCAGTGCATATATCCACTTCCTACCACTTATAGCAGGTCAAACAATAAAGATGATGGACAACAGCATGTGCATGTCTTATATCAGTCGACAAGGAGAAGCAAGATCTAACTCCCTGTGCACAGAAGCAATAAAAGTCTGGAATTGGTGTATCTGCTACAACATCAAGATTTCAGCTACTTACCTGGGATTCAGAACACCACTGTAAATACCCTCAGCAGACAGTTGGGTCGGAACCACGAGCAGGAGTTGCACAACAAGATCCTGAAAATTTTTTGTCAACAATAGGGTCACCCCACCATTGAGCTGTTTGCTACAACACAGAATCACAAATACCCCATTTCTGCTCACGACACACTCCTCCTCTACTGGAATGTAGACTTCCTCTATGCATTTCCACCCATCCCACTGATACACAGAACTGTCCACAAAATACATATGGATAGAGCAAGAGTAACAATGATAGCACTATCATAGCCCAGACAAACATGGTACACTTACCTGATGCAAATGTCAGTCTGTGCACCCATCTCTCTTCCACTGTGCGAAAATCTCCTATCTCAAGACAAAGGATGGATTCTTCATCCGGACCTGAGGAAACTACAACTAAGAGCCTGGCTTCTAACTGGTTCCGACAAGGAGAGCTAGAGTGCTCAGAACGAGTAAGACACATCTTCTTAAACAGTAGAATACCCACCACAAGGAAAACTCACCTTTGGAAATGGCACAGGTTCATCTCATTGTGCCAACAGAAACAGGTCTCTGCCATGACTGTACCTATTCCAATCCTACTTGACTATTTCCTAAACCTAAAAGAATCAGGATTATTGATTAGCTCACTCAAGATCCATCTAGCAGCCATCACCACCTTCCACAGCCACATAGACAATAAGTCACTCTTTGCACACGCATCAGTGAAGCACTTCATGACTGGTATACAGAATGTATACCCAGATATACAACTTCCCATAATACCGTGGGACCTTAATTTAGTCCTAAGGACCATCATTAAACCACCATTCGAACCCTTAGCAATGTGTTTGCTAAAGCATATGCCTATGAAGGTATCATTTCTAGTGGCCATCACATTGGCGTGACGTGTAGGTGAACTTATATCACACATGACCCAACCACCATACACAATCTTCCATAAGAACAAAGTGATTCTCAGTCCCCACCCGAAATTCCTCCCCAAAGTCACATCAGTATTCCATCTAAACCAGCCAATTCACCTACCTGTATTCTATCGAAAACCCCACAGGATGAGGCCCTGCACACATTCGATGTCAGATGTGCCATTGCATTCTACCTAGAAAGAACAAAACCACTCAGAAAATCCCCCAAACTTTTTGTATTGATCACAATGATCCAAAGGTAATGCCATATCCACACAAAGGCACTCAAAGTAGATTTCAGGTTGCATCCACACATGCTACACACAAACAGGTTTATCAGCACCACAGGGGGGGGGGTCAAAACACATTCTACCAGGTCGGTTTCTATATCCATAGCTTTCTTACATAATGTACCAATCATAGACATATGAAAAGCAGCTGCCTGGGCCTCTGCCCATATGTTCACGAAACACTATACAATTGACATCAAGAGCTAACACATCAATTAGACTATTGGTATTCTCCTCCAGATAGCCTACCGACTCCTAAGTTCCTTCCTCCAACTAAGGGTATTGCTCGACAGTCACCTAGAGTGGAGCACCCACAGGGACACTACTCAAAGAAAAAGAGAGGTTTACTCACCTTGTGCAGTAACTGAGGTTCGGCAAGATGTGTGTCCCTCTTTGTGCTGCACTACTCACCCTCCTCCCCTCTACTTCGGAGTCAAGACTTATGGCTCTACAGTGGAGAAAGAACAGGGGGTTGGGTCGGGTCGCGTATGCCGAAAAGGGCACTAACGGTGCTGCAAGAGAGGAATGGTGCATGCACGACCTGGACGAGCACTGCTGTTAAAAATCTCTAATCAAGGGCATGAGGACATGCCAACATCTAGAGTGGAGCACCCACAGGAACACATGCATCTTGAAGAACCTCACTTCCTGCACAGGGTGAGTAATCCTCTCATACATGAAGTGTATGGAATATTGACGAATATAAAAAAACTAAGTTAGATGCACACTTTTCATGTATAGTACTCAATATGCAAGCCTGTACATAAAAGTGAGTTCTGCTTCATGCAATTATTTCTCAGTCCACTAACGTAGTATTTTTATGTGTGTTTTCAAAAGTATATTGGTAAATAGAAAGGGAGTCATATCTCTTATAACTGGAACTTCCAATGTATAACACAATATAAAATTGTGGCATTACTAAATAAGTATATCCCAATGACATTGTAGCCTTGTTAGTTCCAGGATATTATCGAGACAAGGCGGGTGAGGTACAATCTTTTATTGGACCAACTTCTGTTGGTGAGAGAGACAAGCTTTTGAGCTACACAGAGCTCTTCCTTAGGTCTGGAAAAGGTATTCAGCATCGTAACTAAATACAAGGTCAAACAGAGAGTGTAGCATAAGTAGTTAGCACATATTCTAAGAGACCATTCAAGGTGAAGTGGCCCATTAACACCCCTGTAGTCATAAAACAAAAAGGGAGTTTAGCAGGTGTGACAGGGTCAGACTGGATGGCTATGAGAGAGTGTTGGAAGGCATGTATGTTAGCCCCAGGCTCAGCAAAGCCCTATTCCCTGGGTAATTCAGCTGGGGCTGATTAGGCAATTAGGCCACCTGGGGCTGTTTAACTAATTAGGCCACCTGGGGCAGTTTAGGCAATTAGGACACCTGGGGCCAATTAAGGAGCCCCGCCCCAAACACTTAAAAGCCTGCTAGGGCAGGCAGGCAGTGTGGGTTGTGGAGTTTGGAGAGAGGAGGTGTGGAGGACAGAGTTTGGAGTTATAGTTGGAGTTAGTTATAGTTTGGAGTCACAGTTACAGTTTACAGCTTTGGAGGTTTGCAGCTCGAAAGCCTGCAATTGGAGTTGGCGGCTTGGAGCTGGCAGGCTGCAGCCTGCGGCCTGCAGCCTACAGAGGCTTGCAGCTTCCACGGTTGCTACCGCAGCCCCGAAGGGCAGAATACCTGGCTGGGGAAGCAGGGAGCGGACCACGAACTACCCCGAAGGGAAGGTAGCAGTACACAGGGGCAGAGCGGGTCCCAGCCCCTCCCATGACCCTTCCCCAGCTGCACCACCGGCCAGGCCGGGAGAGCGCGAGACCCACGAGGGCGGAATATCTCTCCCCCCCGCCAATCTTGTCACACAGGTTACAGATTGTTGTAATAAGCCATAAATCCAGTGTCATTATTAAGACCATGATATTTAGTGTGTAGTAAAGTTAATAATAAGATCCCGGGCTTGTCTTTTGAAAGAGTTCTGCGGTTTTCTTTGAGGATGAGGACTGATAGGTCAGATATAGACCTTTGTCTATTTCATTTCGCTTTGTGAAAAATGTTCACCCACCGATGATACAGTATTTTTGTCTTCTATCATTTTCCTGTGTGAGTTCATTCAAGAAAGTACTGATTGTCTTTCTGGTTTTACCCATACTATAGTTATGGGGACACTTAGTGCACTGAATGAGGTAGAACACATGTTGTAATAGGCACCTGTAGGACCCACAGATCTTGAAAGGGGTGTGTGTGGGGGTGTGTGTGTGTTTTGATCATTGTAGCAGTGGAGATATGTCCCATGGACTGCCACCAAATCGCCAGGTAAGTGTAGACCAGGCAACCTCTCAAAGCTCTTCATCATCAGAAGCTAGTTCCCCACAAGATCTGGACACACCAACTCAAAGTGGCACCAGACCCTGCCAGAACAACAGATGCAAAACCTGCAGACATATCTCTGCTGCTACAGTGATCAACCACCACATCACACCTTTCAAGATTCATGAGTCATACCCATGCCTGTCACACATATGGTTTACCTCATCCAGTGTACTAAATGCCCTGATAGCAACTATATGGGTGAAACAATACAGTCACTAACTATGCTGTTGAATGAACTCACACAGGAGAATGATAAAAGACAAAAATACTGTATCAGCTATGGGTGGAACACTTCTCACAAAGCAATTTCTCTATATCTGACCTATCCGCCTTCCACCTGCACATCACTTTCAAAAGACAAGCCTAAGAGCTTAAATTCGTAACTCTACCCGACACTAAAAATCATGGTCTTCATTAAGGCACTGTGGATTTATGGTTTATTACAACAATCCGTAACCCACTAAACCTTTTTTTTCCCCCTATGACTACAAGGGTGGTAACTGGCCAATTTACCTTGAATGGGCCCTTAAAATATGTGTTAACTACTTACGTTAAATTATCTGTTTGACCTTGTTTTTAGCTGTAACACTGAGTACCTTTCCTAGACCCAAGGATGAGCTCTGTGTAACTTGAAAGCTTCTCTCTGACTAATGGAGGTTGATCTAGTAAAAGAGAATACCTCATCTACCTTGTCTCTCCTATATCTCACTGAATCTTTTGATTTATAGGAAATGTTTTTTATTGCAACATTGTCAAGCATGTTACGGAAAAATAGCCACAAATGCTGTGAAAATTTTTAGTAGAATAAAAACTGAATAATTTAATTGGAATTTAAAAATGGTCTCTAAGATCTTAAACACATTTATACTTACGCTTTTAACAAATACAAATGACTGTGATACTCTGTTAAAAATAACCCTGGAAATGTGTATTGGTGTTAAACCAAGAAGACAGCAAAATATAAGTAGGTAATTTAAAAATAATCCTGACTATAACACCCTTTGTTCCCCCCCTCTAGCCCAAGCTATACTTCTACAAGGCAAGCTGAATGTCAACTTTTGCATTTGTGTTTGAACACAGCAGGAAGCAGACAAGATCATGAATTGTGAGGAAAATTCAAGTATGAAATACCTAAATACTGAAATAATCTGAAAAGGATTCAAGTGCTAGTTCAAATGACAGTAATTAGTAGAAACTGACTTGAACTAGGTTACAATTTTTTCTATTGAACACATAATTAACTGATTTTTTAAAAAATTTACTAGTTATGGAACTACTAATAGATAATTTGTTGAGGCATTCATATTACCCATTGTAAAAAGGAAACCTATTAAAAATTCAATAGCATTCACAAAAATAAATGTAAAATGGTATTTTAGTCTTCCATATTCTCAGTCAGTGACTTCCATATCAAATTGGACTACTTTACAAGTCAGTTTTCTTAAAGCGCAGCTTGTTCAAAAATTAAACTGCATTTTTCCTGATGTTCTGCTTTGATGATCATTACAAACCCAGTAAACATACTTGAATCATAATGTATTTCGTAGTTTTATTGACAAAATTTGCAACATAATTTGTTTTTCGGTAGTTGTTTGTTTTGCAGTGTTGAATATTGGCATTAGCGCACAAAAAGGATCCTAGTAAACAAGCAGCTATGAATCAGAAGATACACTTAAGAATAAGATACTATGTGTGAAGTATCCATTTTTTTTAAACAGAACTTTTTAACCACATTTATTAACAGAACTTTGGATCTGAAGTAGTAAATGGAAATTTGTTCCTACATTCTTTCTGGTTACTTAAATGTACTGTAGTGTTAATTCTTTATATTGAAGGCCATCTAAAGTAAAAGAAAGGCTTTCCTTGCAAGGATAGCCAGTATTTACTGTTGTATCCTGAACTTTAAACATACCTATTGTGATAGGGACCTGATGCCTATGGGAGAGTATTGGAGGGTATATATATTAGCTCAAGATCAACAAAGCCTTGTTCCCTGGGTGATTTAGCTGGGGTTACTCCAGGTCAATTGGGCCAATTAGGCCAGCTGAGGCCAATTAAGGAGCTTGCCACAGCAGTTAAAAGCCTCCCTGTCAGACAGATAGGGGCAGCTGAAAGGGAGTTGAGAGGAGGAGTGGAGCAGAGCAGAGCTGCTACAGAGCTTAGAGCGATTGCGTTGCTGCCACACCACCAAAGGTACAGGAGTTAAGGAAGAAGCCTGTCAGGGTAGGACCAAGGGTCATAGGCACAGAGGCCTGAAGGAGGACCCGGCCTCCAAACAGGAGGATCATAGAGACACAGACACCCACAGTGAGGAAGGCGGAAAAGCCCTCGCCCCGGTTCCATGAGGCAGACTTGAGCAGTGGGGCCAAGGACAGGCAACCCAGGGAAGGTATTAGTTCTTCTGGACTAAGCGGTTTGAGGCTACTCCTCACAGGGTCCCTGGTTCGGGGCCTGAGGTAGAGGGCAGGACCGGACCCCCTCCACTCCCACCCAGCCATACCACCAGTGTAGCCAAAATAAGTGCAGAGAGGCAGAACAGGCCTCCCTCGCCACTCTATAATCACAGTTGTGCAGTATGCAATAAATTGTTGCCTTGTCATTCCATCACTATAATTTAGTTCTTAAAATGGCATAACAGTAGAGTTGACATGAGTTTCATTGTGATCTACTTTAGATGTATAGTTTTCTCATTTGATTTTTTTCTTTTTTAATGAAACTATGGAGGTGTTGGCAAGTTCAAGTGCAACATAGTCTTGTGGTATTTATAGGCTGCTTATTTGACTGACAGACCATCTAATTTACCAGACAAATGTATGGTGATTAAGTTTGCCATATAGTTCCGTCAATAACTTTATTAACTAAATAACCTATAGCAAGATTATCCTGCTCAGAAATAAGTTTTATATGTGCTTATCTTACAGTGAGGAAGTTATAAATTGCTTGATAGAAAATTACTGTTATAAAGTACCTTAGTGGTCATTGTCGTTTCTGAAGAATAATTTTTTATATCTATATATAAAGATTTGTTTTAACAGAACTTTTTTTTTTTTTTAACTCTGCCATGGCTTGAAATATGAAGACAACCAAATAGTGTTTGTTTACCTATTAGAATATTTCCTTCTTAGTGTTTGTGAGCCAAAACTTATTATCTTTGTGATACAGTCCTTTGGTCATGTTTGAAATATTCACATAACAGCATACTAGTAGTGAAAGAGTGAATACGTACACTAGAAAACGTTTGCCAATATAGCTTTATTAGCAAATCCTCCTGATGTAGATGTAGCTTCTATCAGCAAAAATGGGCTTTTGCTTTTATAGTTTATACCAGTTCCCCAAATTAAATAAGCTATATTGACAAAAACACTTTTTTCTGGTGTAGCTGTTTCTACACTAGAGCTTTTGCCAATATAATAATGTTATCAAAAATCACACTTCAAATCCGGGTTATTTTACTGACAAAAGTTTCTAATGCATACCAAGGCTGTCCTCTTCCATTGGACCACATTCTGTCACTGATTTTAAGAGTTCTCACTTTTTATTTTACTTTTACATATAGTACACTGTTTTGTGTGATAGTTGGTTGGATCTCGACTATTTTTGTTCCTCTTGTCTGTTCTAGGCCTCTTGGTTTATGAATTTCATTATTGTAGGTACATAGAAAGCTGATAGTATTGGTTGCTCCAAAACATTACTACAAGAAGGCAAGATTGAAGATGTGATGTGTCTGTAAAATGTCTGTAACAAATACACCTGCAGCCTTTTTGTCTTGGTGAAGGTCAGTCTTTAGTTTGATGCTCTTTCTGTGCAAGTTTCACGTTTAGGAAGAGACAGTTTTTAAAAAATCCTCTTTAGACTCTCCAAAGGAATTGTTATCAAAGTGACAGAAAAATTGCAATGGATCTAAAGACAAA
Source organism: Mesoclemmys tuberculata (assembly GCA_007922155.1). Taxonomy (NCBI): domain Eukaryota; kingdom Metazoa; phylum Chordata; order Testudines; family Chelidae; genus Mesoclemmys; species Mesoclemmys tuberculata. The sequence continues at coordinate 23,647,287 of ML675603.1, forward strand.
ACACGAGATATTGCTTGCTTCTTACGTTCAGAGAGATCTTAGAAAATTTCAAATCTTGGATTAATTTAAGTGGCTTTTAAAGAGCCAGTGCCTATGGATCAAGTGTGTAGTGGATCCAGGAGGCATTCCAAAACAGTTGTTGCTGGAGCTTCATTTGGTATGATTTAGTGTTGGTCCATCACAGAGTACTTTCTCTTCTGACAACATCTCTTCCTTCTCTGGCTAGGACCTGACAGGTGTCTGGGTCAGCCTCATTTCCAGCAGGAATAAGTCTCTCACAGGTCATGCTTGCATCTGTCACTTTGCCTGCTTCACAGGGGACTATTTCCCACTTTAGATGAGTTTAGGGGGTTGCTCAAAGTAATGAACTCATTTGTCCTCGTCTCCATACATGCTAGCCCTTTTCTGCTCTGGATCATATTTGTTGTTGAATCATTTGGTCCTTTTGGTAGCAACCTCTTTCTTCTCACTAACATATTTGCTGTAGAGGGCCACAAGAAAATCCTGTGCCTGTGTGCTACTCCTCATATAAAAGGGACAGAAATACTTGATCAGTTTTATGTCAACCTCCTCTGGTTGGAGAGCATCCATCCATTATAACCTTTCAGGTACAGATGGTAGAAGATTAAAACAATGTGCTGTGTGAATCAATGCTTGGCAAAAATGTCCATTGTTTGACTCAGAGATGAGCTAAAGATGGCTCTAAATTATTAAAAATTAAAGTATTCGTAAAATTGATCTTGTGAAAAATTTGCAACAATGTGGATGACTACAAATTGGCCAGACAACTGGGTGAAGAGAAAATTTCTGTCCTCACCAGAGAAAGGGGATATTACAGAGTGCAGTAACTCTTGTACCATCTCCCTGCTATCACAGGCAATTGAAGTGCTGATTTACGTAATTCAGGATAAGTGAATGATAAAAGCAGAACTGATACTACAACAAGCTGCTTTCAGAGAGGGACAAGGCATGTGGTCAAATGGCAAATATCTGTGGTATCACTGGAAAATGCAGACAGTATAATCACCCATAGATTGTGTTTCATTGATTTCTCCAAAGTGTTTGATATTTGACATGACAGTCTCTGGAGAATGCTGGCAAATATGGGGATTCCAAAGCATCTTCTTGAGCTCTTCGTATCTAATATCAATAACAGACCATGATGTGAACAGCAGTGGATGACAGTGTCTGGTTAAACTTTTCCATTGGGCAGGGTGTCAGACAAGGAGGATGCATTTGATCCCCAGATCCTTTCAGTATGTAGAAGGAATTTATTATGCGAGAAACCATAAAAGGAGCTGGGATATCTATTGGTGGACACTTCTTAACTAACCTCAGATATGCTGGTGATATGATGCTTTTTGCTGCAACTGTCAATGCAGTGAATGTTTGAAGTCTGTAAAAATAGTTTGTGAGGAATATGGATGAAACATGAACATGGTGAAAATGAAATTCATGCTTGTTAATACAATCAATAATAACAGGATGCAAGAGGCTGTGACAATTTAATGGTCAAGCTGTACAGTCACCAGATAAATCTGATTATCTGAGATCAGACCTATCCAATGAAGAAGTATGCACCAAAAAAATTAGAAGACCACCAGTGATTGCTTGCTCAGCCATGGTTTTCCTAACAAAAGTGTGGAAAAACCATGGCATCTTGGAATATATGCAAAGGTTCTCCCTTGCTACTTATGGGTGGAATCCTGGGGAACAAATGCTGCTGACCAGAAGAAAACTGAAGCCTTTGAGATGTGGTGCTGTTCAAGACACTTGTATCTTCTGGATAGGAAAGACAAAAAGACTCTTATGTGAAAAATATTATTGGAGAGAAGCAGACACTGCTCTCAAGAATCAGCAGGTGCAGACTTACGTACTTGGGGTCACATCAGGTATAGAGATGAGAATAACCTGGAGGGAGTTATTATGGAAGGAGTGGATCATTGTAGTAGGGAGTGATATGTAAGGAGATTAATAGATTGTGTGTAGCATATCACTGGGAGGTCAGCTGCTGAGTGTGCATGTGAGTGATGGATCAAAAAGGCTTCCAAAATTTCTGCTTAAATGTCACCAGTATTCAGACAGGAATAAATTATCTTTACTTATTTACCTACTTCTTAACAGGCGGGAGTGGATTGACTTAAATAGCATGTTGATGTAATTTATATATTGTTAACGTACCCAGTACTTACTTAGTAATTGTTCTGCGGAAGCTGGCAACAACTTACACATCATCATTTCTGCAGTCTAAATGGAATGAGAGGGGGAGAAATTTAATTAGTGTACATTGCTATAACACATAAGATTCATCATATAAATATTTATAGTTGGTTAATTTAAACAAAAACAATAACCAGAAAATCTTCTATGCAGTGTCAAGGGGTTCCTTTTCTCATGTCTTCCTTACCAGTCATCCAAGTTCTTAGGAATGCATTTTTTTCCCCTGTTTCAGTGATCGCTGTGGAGAAGACCCAAACCAGAAAGTAATCCATGGGGTTATTAACTCCTTTGTTCATGTTGAACAGTATAAGAAAAAATTCCCCCTAAAGGTAAAAATGCATGATTGTTTGGTGTGTTTTTAATTGTGAATATTAATAATTTAATACCTTGCATTATTTGTCCTTGATCAGACTTTCTTGATTTAGTTTTATCAGGAGATTTTTGAGTATCCTTTTCTGAATGAAACAGGGGAGTATTATAAACAAGAAGCTTCAAACTTATTGCAAGAGTCAAACTGCTCACAGTATATGGAAAAGGTAAGAAACCCCACTTTATATATACAGTAGACATAAGTCAAATTATGTAATGGCAGAGCACAGAAAAAAGTTAGTTACTTTTTATACAGTAGTATATGTTAAAATGTTAATTATCTTAGAAGGAAAAGATTTTTGTATTAATTTTCCTCCTGGTGATACAATAACATGCACTGGCAATGTTATTTTGAAGTTATTTGACATGTTAATTTCTACAATTCTGTCTCATTGATCTTGGTCAATGAGAACACGTATATGGTGTCCTTTTAGAGTGAATGTAGATATAAGGATGGAAGATAGGCTTTTCAGAAACCTTATTAAGTAGTTTATGAAAGTTGTTCCATAGTTGTTTCCCCTTTTTAATTGGCTTCTACCTCTGCTATTATGTTTATTTTTATTACCTGTATTCATTTTTGTGCTTTCTTGTGGCTCTGGGATGGCTAAGATATTTTTTGTTTTGTTTTGTTATCGTTAATCTGAATAAATATTACTACCCAAGTCATTTATATTGCTTTTTGGTTTCAAATCACTTTACAAAAATGAAACTCTGATTAACTGATAAATATAATTGTGTATGATGTGTAATCCTAGATTTTAAAAATCACTTCAGTTCAGTAATCATCCTAGTGTAGTAATTTTCAGGAGTGTAATGCCCAGGTTATGGGCATAAATTACAGGCAAGAAGGAGGCGTTGTCCAGAGAGCATGAGAAAGGCTTGAGAAAGGGGAGGGACAGATTAATAGGTCTATTTTAGCCATGTTATTGAGCTGATGGCTAGATGTCCATGAGGAGAGTGTAGAGAGACAGTCTGAGATTATAGTTGAATGTGTTGGTGTTTGAAATTACCCAGAGATAAGAGAGAGGGAGAAGAGAAGGGGCACAAAGGACAGAGCACTGTTGAACCCAAATAGAAAGTAGGGATGTGAAGGATCCTCTGCAGGATATGCTGAAGAAGTAATAAGAGAGGTTGGAGAAGAACCAGGAGAGGACAGCTCATAGAAGCCAAGAAAGGATAAAATTTCAAGAGGAGCATTGTCATCAGCGGTAGATGTCACAAACTATATAATGAGGTTTGGACCTAGTCAGTACTTGGGGAGCCACCAGTGCAAACAGGAATTCATGCAGGAAATAAAGTTAATGATTCAGTTAGGTAGCACTCGTCTCTCTGAATTAGCAATGAAATAACACCTCAGTGTTCTGCATAAATTCAAGTTTGCCTTTTTCCTACTTAAATTCTCAGTATTATTTCAAATGGATAGACAATTCTCCTTTCCGGTCCTAAATTGTTCTGTAGTATTTAGCTGTTATATAGCTTGAAAATTTGTCTGTAGGTTTTAGGTAGATTAAAAGATGAAGAAATGCGATGTCGAAAATACTTACACCCCAGCTCATATGGCAAAGTAATTCATGAATGCCAACAGCGAATGGTAGCTGATCACTTGCAGTTTCTGCATGCAGAATGTCATAATATCATCAGACAAGAGAAAAGAAGTGGTAAGTCTCATGAAATATTCTGTAGGTGTTGTGTATGTTTTATGTTGCAATTGGTGATTTCAGCAGAGAGAACTCTTCCCTCTGCATTAGAATTGAAGTAATGCGTCAGTGTCCTGGACAAATTCCAATATTCTCCTTCCCTTTTCACCTACCCAATCTCATTTTACCCAGTTTATGCTAAAATAGCATAACTTTTAAGATTTAGTTCCTATATTACTTTTATTTATGCATTTCCAAACAGCACTTGTAATAGATGGCTCTGTTTTACTAGACCTCCACTTCATCAGGCAGCAGTTGGTCTGTCAGGTTTGCACAGTGTTTTGGCTCTCTTTAGTGGATTCTTTCTATTGCACTGTACCTTATATTTTCCTGTCCTTATATTTCTATGATTCTATAATAAATAAACCAGGTGATCCAAGACAAGGACCAGTTAGGACAGAGCAGGGCAGATTTTGTTTTGGGCAGAGCAGTTAAGAAGAAAGTAGAGATGATGGCACATTGTAGGTAAAAGAAGCTCTTTTTCTGAGAGAGCTTGAGCAGGCCTATCAACCCAGGAGAAGTGGTCTCTTCATTGAAGAGTATTCATTGAAGAGTTACTGTCCTGCCTGGAGAAAACAGGACTTAAATATCTTTGAATTGGTGGCTGAATTTAAGATAGGCCAGATCTAGAACCTACATATATGGTGAATGCTGATTTGTATTAAGTTTTGGAACCCTGGGAAAGTTCTAGAAGGGTGGAAGAAAGATAATGTTGTGCCAATGTTTTTAAAGGATAAATGGGATGACTCAGATAATTATAGGCCTGTCAGTCTGACATCAATCCTGGGCAAGATAATGGAGCGTTGATATGGGACTTAATTAATAAAGAATTAAAGGAGGATAATATAATTAATGCAAATCAATATGGGTTTATGGAAAATAGGTGCTGTCAAACTAATTTGATATCTTTTTTTGGTTAGATTACAAGTTTGGTTAAGAAAGGTAATAATGTTGATATAATATACTTGACTTGGTACTGCACAACCTTTTGATTAAAAAAACTAGAACAGTATAAAATGAACATCTCATTAAATGGATTAAAAGCTGGCTAACCACTTGGTCTCAAAATATAACTATAAATGGGGAATTGTCATTGAGCGGGTCTGTTTCCAACGAGGTTCCTCAGGAATCAGCTTTCAGCGCTATGCTATTTAATGTGGAAGAAAACAAAAAAGTCATCATTGATAGTTTGTAGATGACACAGAAATGGGGGAGTGGTAAATAAGGAAAAGGACAGGTCACTGATTCAAAGTGATGTAGATTGCTTGGTAAACTGAGCACAAGCAAACAATATACATTTTATTATGGGTAAATGCGTACCTCTGGGAATCAAGAATGGAGGCCATATTAACAGGATGGGGGACTGGTACCTTGGGAAGAGTGATGTCTGAAAAAGATTTAGAGGTTTTGGTGCACAGTTAGTGGAACATGAGCTCCCAATTTGACGCTTTAGCCAAAAGAGCTAATACAATCTGGGATGCATGAGCAAGTAGGAGTTGAGAGGCTATTTTACCTCTATATTTGGCACTGATGTGACCGCTGCTGGAATACTATGTGCATTCTGGTGCCTACAGTTCAAGAAGGATGTTGATAAATTGGAAAGGATTCAGAGAAAATCCTCAAGAATAATTAAATGATTAGAAAACATTCCTTATAGTGATAGGCTCAAAGAGCTCAATCGATTTAGCTTAAAGACGAGAAGCATAAGGGGTGATCTTGATTGCAATCTATAAATTCCAACATAGGGAACAAATATTTAATAATGGGCTTGTCAGTCTATCAGAGAAAGTTATTACATAATCCAGTGGCTCGAAGTTGAAGCTAGACACACTCAGACTGGAAATCAAGCATACATTTTTAACAGTGAGAGTAATTAACTATTGGAGCAATTTATTGAGGGTCATAGTAGGTTCTCCTTCACTGACAATTTCTGACTCAAGATTGGATATTTTTCTAAAAAATATTCTCTATTAATTATTTTGGTGATGTTCTGTGGTTTGTTATATAGCAGGACAAACTAGATGATTACAGCGGTCCCTTCTGGTCTTGGAATCGGTGAATACATAATCTGTCTCAGTCCACTGGAGCCATTTTCACTGCTACATTTGTTCTGTTTCTCATGATTCCAGCTCACTTTGGAAGTGAGGAAGAAGTCTCAGATAACCCTACTTCTCCAAAGTGTTGGTACATCTGTTTTTTTACATATGGTCCAGGAAATTCCCCAATCTCAAATTTTCTTAGATTGCAATCCACAGATGCTTTCTACCCAGACCTCAGCCCTCTTGCTAAGAGTATGGCTACTGAAAGGCTTGTCTCAAAGTAGTAAGTACCTTCCAAGGCATAGGGAAAATTCAAGCTGCTCTTTTTCTTATAGCAGCCTAGTAATAAACTTTATCCAGCCTCTTACAATATGCTCTTCAGATTTACTTCTTTGAGTGGATTCTGTACATTTCCCATTAAGAGATATGTCTTTGTTGCTAGAATCTTCTGACTAGCAGTGGACATTGCTTCTTGGTCTTTGTTCATCAAATCAAATGCCTATATGCATTGACTCCTGATGGTGATATTTATTTAGTCACTTGTCTAGGCATCTGATTCTCTAAAGATGGACTGGGAAAAGATGACCTCACTAGGTCCTGTGTGGATGCTGATGGAGGATATTTATAAATAGTTTTCAGGAGATTTCCTCTATCATACCAATCCAGGATTTCAGTTGGTTATATTCCTTGTTTGTTTGTTTATGTAAAGTAGAAATTGCTGGAAAGATTCATTCTGCTATAAGTCTGTGTCTGCGATGCATATTCTTATCCATATTCTAGCATCAGAATACAGACCCCAAACTTCAGAGAAGCAGACTTTGACTCCCAGAAGGAACAGATGGACAGGATCCCCTGGGAGACTAGTATGAGGGGGGGAAGGAGTCCAGGGGAGCCGGCTGTATTTTAAAGAAACTTTGAGAGCACAGGAACAAACCATCCTGATGTGCAGAAAGAATAGCAAATATGGCAGGTGACCAGCTTAACTAAACAGAGAAATCTTCAGTGATCTTAAACACAGAAAGGAAGCTTACAACAAGTGGAAGCTTAGACAGGTGACTAGGGAGGAATATAAAAATGCTACTCGAGCATGCAGGAGTGAAATCAGGAAGGCCAAAGCACAAATTCAAGTTGCAGCTAGCAAGGGACGTGAAGGGTAACAAAAAGGGTTTCTACGGGTACGTTAGCAACAAGAAGAAAGTGAAAGAAAGTTTGGGCCTCTGACTGAATGTGGGAGAAAACCTAGTGATAGATGATGTAGAAAAGCTGAAGTACTCAATGTTTTTTAGCCTTTGTCTTCACAGACAGGGTCAGCTCCCAGACTACTGCACTGGGCAGCACAGTATGGGGAGGAGGTGAGCAGCCCTCAGTGATGAAAGAACAGGTTCAGGACTACATGTGCACAAGTCCATGAAGCCAGATGTAGTGCACCCGAGAATACTGAGGGAATTGGCTGATGTGACTGCAGAGCTATTGGTCATTATCTTTGAAAACTCGTGGTAATCGGGGAAAGGTCCCAGACGATTGGAAAAATGCAAATATAGTGTCCATCTTTAAAAAGGGAAAGAGGAGGATCAGGGGAACTACAGACCAGTCAGCCTCACCTCAGTCCCTGAAAAAATCATGGAGCAGGTCTTCAAGGAATCCCTTTTGAAGCACTTGGAAGAGAGGAAGGTGATCAGGAACAGTCAGGATGGATTCATCAAGGGCAAGTCAAATCTGACCAGCCTGATTACCTTCTCTGATGAGATGACTGGCTTTGTGGATGTGAGGAGAGTGGTGGACGTGATATACCTTGACTTTAGCAAAGCTTTTGACATGGTCTCCCACAGTATTCTTCCAGCAAATTAAAGAAGTATGGATTAGATTAATGGATTGTATAAGGTGGATAGAAAGCTGGCTAGATCATTGGGCTCAACAGGTAGTGATCAACAGCTTGATGTCTAGTTGGGAGCCAGTATCAAGCAGAGTGGCCACGGGGTCGGTCCTGTGACTGGTTTTGTTCAACATCTTCATTAACAATCTGGAGGATGGAGTTGATTGCACCCTCCACAAGTTCGCAGATGACACTTCAGCTGGGGGGAGTGATAGCTACATTGGAGGGGTAGGAATAGGATACAGAGTGACCTAGACAAATTGGAGGATTGGGCCAAAAGGTATTTGATGAGGTTTAGCAAGGACAAGTGTAGAGTCCTGCACTTAGGACGGAAGAATCCCATGCACTGCTACAGATTGGGGACCGACTGGCTAAGCCAGCAGTTCTGCAGAAAAGGACCTGGGCTGACAGTGGACAAGAAGCTGGATATGAGTCGTCAGTGTGCCCTGGTTGCCAAGAAGGCTAATAGAATATTGGGCTGCATTAGTAGGAGCATTGCCAGCAGATCAAGGGAAGTGATTATACCCCACTATTCGGCATTAGTGAGGCCACATTTGGAGTACTGTGTCCAGTTTTTTCTCTCTCACACACACACACACACACACACACACACACACACACACACACACACACACACACACACACACACACACACACACACACACACACACACACACACACACACACACACACACACACACACACACACACACACACACACACACACACACACACACACACACACACACACACACACACACACACACACTACTATAAAAAGGATGTGGACAAAGTGGAAAGAGTCCAGAGGAGGGCAAAGAAAATGATTAGGGGCTGGGGCAAATGATTTATGAAGAGAGGCTGGGCTTATTTAGTCTGCAGAAGAGAAGAATGGGGAGAGGGGGTATTTGGTAGCAGCCTTCAACTATCTGAAGGGGGGTGTTCCGAAGAAGATGGAAGTAGGCTGTTCTTAGTGGTGGTAGATGACAGAACAAGGAGCGATAGGCTCTAGTTGCAGTGGGAGAGGTCTAGGTTGGATATTAGGAAAAACGTTTGGACTAGGAGGGTGGTAAAGCACTGTAATGGGTTATCTAGGAAGGTGGTGGAATCTCCATCCTTAAAGGTTTTTAAGGACCAGCTTGCCAAAGCCCTGGCTAGGATTGTTTAGTTGGGGTTGGTGCTGCTCTGAGCCGGGGGTTGTACTAGATTATCTCCTGAGGTCCCTACCAACCCTAATCTTCTGTGATTCTGATTTGTTTTGTGTTCCCTGACATTGGCTTTTAATAAATCACCAAGAGGAGAGAAGGATAATTGAGCTTTCCTATTACAAATACTCATAAATCCACATTTTCAGGATTAAAGTTCAGTGTTTTATTTCACATGTTTTCTTTCCTGAAGTTTTTCTATTCAGTGGTAGACTCTTTTTGCTGTCTGCTAGGAAACTTAGATATTTTAAAAGTTTTTGAAGTGGAGATGGAGGAAATTGGGAAATATCTAGTAGAGGACACCAGAGCTCTCCTGTTTTGCCATTTGCTACCTTCTGACATGGAGGTCTAGGAAGATAAGAAATAAATCCTAAATAAATAAAAAGTTCCTAGACGATAGGAAATAAATTAGCTCAGTGGTTCTCTACCTTTTTCATACTGCCACTGTCACTCCGCTACTATCTGAAACTCTTTAAGTTTAGCAATATGTGAAGTACAGGTTCATTGTAACTCCACCAATTACTTGGTAAAAACTGATATTTGTTTCAACCTTCGTTCTTCCTTTTCTTGCTTTTCGCTTTGTTTACCTTCATGTTCAATGTTTAGCTGATTTATTTCATAAGATTTTTCAAGGCAAGGGGCAGTCTTATTTTAATTTTGGTAAAGATCCATGCAAATTTATGGCGCTATAGAAATATTAATAATTAAGAATAATGGATTTTTAAAGTATATTGTGTAAAAAAGTGTATCTTGATTGTAGATATGGCAAATATGTACACCCTGCTTCGTGCTGTGTCAAGTGGGTTACCTCATATGATTCAGGAACTACAAAACCATATCCATGATGAGGGCCTTAGAGCAACCAGCAATCTTTCTCAGGAAAATGTAAGTTTCCTCAGACAACGGAGTTAACGTATCTTATTACATTCCTGATTAAATCTTTGCATTCTTCCCTAGACTGCCTTAGTTTATTGCCTACAGACACCTGTTGGTAATGAACAGAAACACCACAGTTGCATTTTAGCTTAAAAACCACCCTATTAACAAGTGTTTTTGTTTTTTAAATCTTGTTTATGTTAAATAGATTTGGAACTTTATGCACAAATTGCAGTTTTTGATCAGTTGTCAGTTGTGTAATGCATTGATTCCTTTTAAAAAAAAATTCTCCTTGCTGGACCCAAATTGGTCAAAACATTTTTTTTTTTTATAATTGTGTAAAATCATCATGGCAAATGGCCTTTCACTGCTAAAAGGTGCTCTTTTTCTTTTAAATTTTGTTCCCAGACAGTTGCCAATGGGCTGTTTTGGGTTATTAGGAAACAAGAATATCACTTGGTTTGCTTAAATGTTGTTTATTTGCAAATATGGGCATCCCGAGCCTGTATCAGAAAGGTATTTTTCACATGCCGCACAGTCCCATGCTTGCATCAGAATTGATTAAATTACTATGACTACTCAATTGTTATGCTAAAATGTTTTTGTTAAACCTGATTTTATTAGTTCATTTTTTTTCAAGTACTTGCTTCTTATTTCCACTTGTGGAATGTGCCCATGGCACTGCTGTTGTTGAAAAGGAGGGCTTCCACCTGCAGTTCTGTTCACACATTTATACAGCACTACTGTCAACTTGGTATCTAGATCTGATGTTCACTTTAGGAGAGCGGTTCTTGCCATCCTTTTTTAAATTAGAACTTTGAGCCAACCTTTCTAGAGGGCTATACTGTTCTTTAGACTCCCACAAGTGGCAGTATATATGTGCTACCTTGAAGAGGAAAGAAAGTTTACTTATTTTAAAAACTGTGGTTCCTTATGAATGTTGCATTTGTATATTTACATTATACTCTTTTTCACAGTACTACCCAAAGATTTTAGGGTTTAGAACAGCAGCTCCCGAACTTTATAGGGTCAGATACCACTTTCTTAAAAAATTGCTGTGAAGTGTGTGGCTGGAACATGAAGCTCTCATACCGCCACTGGTCTGTGTACCATAGTATGGGAACCCCTGCTTTAGAAGAAAGATCTAGGTGGTTGAGGTCCACTTATTATGTCAATTCTGAAAGTTTAATGCCACATTCTGTGCCATGTTTTGATGCTTATGTGCTCAAGGGCACGTCTTCTCCAGGCTTTTCCCAAAACTCAGCAGTGCCAGGGCTGCATGCTATTAGTGTGAATATGCAGAAGAAACGGTCTTAAAGATTCAGTTACTAGTAAGTGACCTCGATTTTTTTGTGATCTTCAACCAGAGTAACCATGAAAATCTATTTATATTAATTTTTTACATTTTTGTATAGCTATTGCATTTTTCAATAAACCTGTTTTCTGCATTGTATGTTTATAGATGCCAACTCAGTTTGTGGAGTCAGTTTTGGAAGTACATAGTAAATTTGTTCAACTTATCAACACAGTTTTGAATGGTGATCAGCACTTTATGAGTGCCCTTGACAAGGTAAATTTTCGCAATATAACAAACACTGCACTACAGTATGTAATCTTTTTTTTTTTCATCAGAGTGTAATAGAGTTCATTATTCAGAAATAAAATCGTATCCTTGAAAGAACTCTCATGGGGTTCTCTTGCTTTAAAACAAAGGGAAAAAACCTAAGTAATTTAATACTAACAAACAGAACCTGTGTACAAAGTAAACAATCATATTTTTTCCAACCGTTGATACTCAAATTCATCCTAAAAGAATGGACAGCTTTCTCATCAAAAAAAGCTCTTGCAGATCCTGAAATGAAAATGGATCCCTTAACTCCCACTAATGTGAATTAGACATAATTGAAAATAATATATTTTCTAGAACACTGTGTCTACTAAGCAACTTTTAAACAGCATCAAAACTGCCTTTGCTCTTGGCAATAATGAATTAGATTCTGATCACTTGTCAAGTTGTCAGGTAGGTTAAAAAACATTAATTTTGTATCTTACTGTGGCAAATTACTTAATCACACAGAGTTGTGAGGAAACTTCTTGTTTTTTATTTGCTCAGTGTGGGTAATGACCCTGTTCTCATTACTTACTACTTTCAGGACTGAAGTCTATTTAAAATCAAGTAAATTCCTTTTAGGAGAAAAGGATTATATAACTGTTTTGTGAAATGTATAGCCGTTAAGGCATTTGTACCTAGGTATTACAATTGGCAGCCTATAAATAATGGAGGTTAGATTATTACATTATTAGTATTCCATTTTCAAATAGCATGACTAGGCTCTCTTGGAATCAAGAGTCTGGTTTCCCCTAGAAAAAGTACATAGTATCAAATGCTTTCCTCCAGTTGTTAATTTCTTGGATCAGGATTATAATTTTTACAAGTACAATATTTTAACTATGAAAAAAAATACTGTTCTCCCATCACCAATCGCTGTACAGCTTATGGCTTACATTTTTGTTATGGATAAAGATTTAAATTAAGAGAAATATTATATATTTGCAATATCACTTTGTTTTCCTATTGTGGACAGTATATGTTAAATGTAAAGTATATTATACGTTGTTGCCTGCATTCTATAGTTTGTTTCTGTAGTGTGCTCTTTTTATGTAAAAATTAAATCTTCTATTTATAGTCTTTTTGAGGCTTGTACTTCTGCTGTGTTTGAATCCACTTTTTGGTTTTATGATGCTTTTGTGTGTGAATTTTGTCTGTTTTTGTTGTGCTCCTCAGAATAGAAAACTTATTTCCTCCATATCTCCATATTTGTACAGCATCAATCACTGAATTAATAAGGCATTTTTAGACTTGTTTTTATTAATTTCTTTGGGCTCTATACAATGAAATTGTACAATCAAGTAAAATAATTTAAAAAATGTTAAAACCGGAGACAGTATAACTGTTCTTTTTTAGGAACCTCTTGAATTTTTTTGGTAAATCTTTCACACCCATGCCCAGGAGCAGGGACAATTTCTTCCATAGATACAGTTATACAGTTTACTGTCACAGAACACACATTACTTTTTGTGTGTGATATCTACACTAGTAGCAGTAGTTGTTGATGGCTTTCCTAGAGAGTTGTGTATTGGTTTCATCAAAAGAGTAAATTCAGGAAGACAAGCTTAAGTTTTACAACATTATATGGTATTTATGGTTTAAAATAAAAAATACTTGACAAGTGGTCTTGCATATTTGTGATATTGTAAAAAGCTAAAAGCAAAAAAGACCCATTGCAATGCTAGTACATTTTTACTTCCTTCTCAATTGCAATTAGTGGTATTAACCATAAGATGGAGTAGGAGTAAATTTATACTATTGTATTTTATCCTGGACCACATAAGCAGTGCAACTTTATTCATCTTAAAGAATACTTAATAAGAAATAGGTTACAGTGAATCCCTTTTTTTTTCTTCTTCCCATCAAACGTTGAAGTTCTTAGCCTGTCATCATTTACTCATGTCTGAACTCAAAATATGGGTGGAGCTCAGAATACTACTCTTTATAGTTTGTGCAAATATAAGGTGTTTACAAAAATAAAGCCTAGTCTTTTATGTTGGGTTAACAATATTTCTGGCATCTGTTAAATTATTATTTTTGGGATGTATTTTAAGCTTCTAGGAGTATTTTACCTTTTTTCAGATCATGTATGTTCTTCATACAAGACTTTTCAGGGGCCGGTAGCTGTGTTTCAGGATGTTGTTGAACCACATGATGCACTGTGCAGAAGAGTTAGGGCTTTGACCATATTCCTGCATGACAATCTATCCGTACAGGTCAGTTTGGGCTTTAAGCTTCATAATGTGATATAGAAAGTTAATGGTTAGGTATGGTGATAAAAATTGCCTGTATCGTATGTGAACTGTTTGTGGAATTTTGAAGCTTAAAGTCCCAAACCTACCTATACAGAGTACAGAAAAACTTCCTTTCAGAGAAGGCTTGCAGTCCCCCTCCTCCAAGGACATCATGTAATTCAGCAATGTCCGGATGTTCAGCACCATGTCCCTGTGAAGCCTATCAGGGAAAAAAAAAGATTTCAAACTGCTGGAAGATTTAAACAACAGGAGTAGAGAGCAGAAATATTAATGCATCAGCGAAGCCCTTAAGCTTGGCTTCTTTGGAAAAGAACTTATGACTAAGAGACCCTTGAACATATATATAGTTCCCAGGAACTGGGGTATAATCTTTTTTTGGTTTTACTATAGTGAAGTTGTTTTGCAATTTCATGGAGACTGAAATATGAAGCACCCTTTAGAATGCTAATATTGACAACTCTTGTTACTTTTCTCATCACTCAAGCCCTGATCCTCTGTTATTCATTCTCTTTTCTTCTCCCTCACATTCAGACTCTTCTCATATCTCATCTTTTCTATAATGTTTCAAAGATCTGACTCTTCTGCCTCTCCCTGTAGTCCTTTTCAGGCTGAGCTACTTTTACAGTCTACTGTCTCCCCCTGAAGTTCAAATATATGTTCCTGATTTAAGGCTTTGTTGCTGCTGCTTATCTATTTTGCTATCTCTTTTCACTTCCCACTGTGTACTTCCACCCCAAGTTACACTGCTCTGATTTCTCACCTTATTGCTGCCTCTGTATTCCCCACTCTCATGTTTGTTCAGTCTGCTCCCCACTTGTGGAACATCTTTCTTCCTGTTCACCTAGCATCCTGTCTCCTCCTGTGCTTTCCCAATCAAAACAGTGCTATGACCTTGCTTTCCACGACTGACTTGCTCATCTATGCTATTTACTCCTCCTCTTTAGCCCTTCCTTGTATCACTTATTAAATATCACCTCTTATGATTTGCTCATTGTATTCTGAGTCATTATTTTTGTCAATCTTTTTCTCCCTCTTTTTGTCCATTTTTCTGTTCTCTCTTGGTCTTTAGGATAGTCGTTGCAATGTCTTCATACCTTTTATACAGCTACCCAGAATAAGGAACTTGCAATATCTTCATACCTCTCTGTAAATCACCAAAGTGAAAGTTCAAGTATTTCTTAAAATCTGTCTTTATTGTGTATCTCTACATAGGCTCTAACATCAGTAGTAAATTATAGAGAACCCAAGTCGATCTGCAAAGCACCTGAGCTGGTAAGTAACAAATATTCTTGTGTGCTGCAATAGTAATTTAAAAAAAAACCCCAAAACCCTCAAACCAGTCATTAACACATGATGGCCACAAAATAAAGATAATGTTCACTTACTGAATCATCTTCAAAAGTCCTTTTAAAAAATAAGCATTTGATCTGTGCACACAAAATATGCATGTGCAAATTTAAGCATGCATGCGGTGCAATTACCAGTTTTGTGCACACAAATTCATGTTCTGGATGCACAATTTGACATGCCTTTGTTTCGGAATGTGGCTCTTTGTCTCTTGTTTGTATCATTTGTAATTTGAGCTATGACACATTTTAACCTTTATTTAATAGTTGTGAATATTTTCATACGTTGTTATTCTCCAGCTTGACAAATAGGCTTTGTTTTGCTTTTTGTTTTTTTACTTGAGCTGGCCAAGTATTGTGACAATTTGCTGAAGAAATCAGCCAAAGGAATGACAGAGAATGAAGTAGAAGACAAACTTACAAGCTTCATTACTGTTTTCAAATACATTGATGACAAAGATGTTTTCCAGAAGGTAACCTCTAGTTTTCAGTGAATGTTAAAACAAAATTGTAATTTATTTAAACCATTTTATTAGATGCAATATGTTAATGTTCTTTTTTTTTTTAAAAATCCTCACAGCTGAGAAAATATTTTGCTTGTTTTGTTTCATTTCATACAGTTCTATGCCAGAATGTTGGCAAAACGATTAATTCATGGTTTGTCTATGTCTATGGATTCTGAAGAAGCCATGATTAATAAACTAAAGGTAATATGAACTATTCTTTCAAAGCAATATAATTAGCAGTAGTGACTGTTGAAGCATGTCAGATTTAAGAGGGGTCAGCAGAGGATGCCAAAATTAATTTAGCAATTGGAAGTTGCCATTGACAGTTGGTGATATGAAAAATTGCAACTCGTCTGTGCTGAATTCATGTGTTCATACACAAAAAATCCATTACCAGGAAAACTCCAAATATTACAAATAGTTCCTTAGTTTGGGTAGTTATATAAAATGTGCCACTTCACCCATATTTCCATAATAGTAGTTCCAGTCAGTGATCAAAGCTAAGTTAGTCCGTCCAAAATTTTCCATTTTTAAGTTAGTATTGGACATGGACAGATTTTAGAAATAGGTTGTATAGAAAAGTGATGTTCTTAAGTTAGGCTAAATAATTTTACATATAAAGGGACTATTGACTATACTATGGATGACAAGGTATTAGCAATATAGAAATCTGTAAATAAGTATGGTCTTGTGGATGTGTTCATAATTTAATTTTTTTCAAGAAATATATGTGTATAATGTATTTTAAATAGTTATGTCTTACTTATGACATTTATTTAAATGTTTCTTTACAGCAAGCCTGTGGTTATGAGTTTACCAGCAAGCTCCATCGAATGTATACAGACATGAGTGTTAGCGCTGATCTCAACAATAAATTCAACAACTTTATCAAAAACCAAGATGCCATTATAGATTTGGGGATTAGCTTTCAGATATATGTTCTACAGGTACTAATGTATAATTCGTAACTATTCAGTTACTCATACTTGGTTTCTTGTATTTCCATAACAAACTCATTTTCTAAAATCTAACTGATCTGAATATCTCTTACACTGAACACTGACAACTTTATAAATTTGGTATCACTATTGAACAATCCTGATTATATAAAACAGTCTGTTATTCCTGGCTTTTTTGAAAGATAGTCTGCCCTCGCTACTGCATAATGGTAAGACAGAAACACAGGCCTTAACAATTTTCTCATCTAGAGCAAATGTCTCACAACAGCATGCATTTTATTGAGTAATAAAACTCCTGATCCAACTCACATGTCTTATAACTTGATTTGAACTGTAGGACCAGTTCTTGAGAGGAAGATTTTGTTTAGCTCCTTGGAACTAATTTTAACATATGTTGGAATGCTAATGGTTTTTGTTTTTTTTCTTACCCCCCCAGGCTGGCGCATGGCCTCTAACTCAGGCTCCTTCATCAACATTTGCAATTCCTCAGGAACTGGAAAAAAGTGTACAGATGGTAGGTTAGTAGTTTCTTGCAAATTTGTGGCAAATTTAATGCTTCATTGGCATCTCAAACACCAAAGCTGATAGTTGTTATTGTGAGAACACTAAATCTTTCAAGTATATATGTAAACCACAATTATCCAAACTCCACTTATCTGACGTTTGAAATCGGTTACCCAAATGAAATTCTGATTTTATGAAGTTCCATTTTTAGCTGTGCCCCTCTAGTTATTTAAATAATTTAAATTTGTAGGTACTTGCCTCTGAGTTCAAATACCGATCCTTCATATACAGGGGAAAAAGCTTATCTTTTCTAATGTCACATCTTAATAGCACACACAAATTTCTTGTTCTGGGATTCAGAAGAGCCTTTGAAAACCAAGATACTTTCTGTTCTGCATAAAAGGTCTTCTGGCACTTTTCAGAACAGTGTGGGTTTGTGCCTATACTCCTTGCCTTTGATGAAAAATCTATATCCACTCCATTGTTGTGATTCAGAATGCTGTATGATTGCTTTTTGTCCTTTGTTCTGCAGGTGACACCATTTCAGAGCCCCTGTATTTTTATTATATGCTTGTATTCTAAATTCTAGTTACATGTATCTTGTATATTTTAAAAGATCCACAGTATTTATATTGCCCCCTGTCAACATGTATGTATGTTGTGAAGCACACTGGGAAGAAAGCATATAAAAATGAAAAATATTTTTACATTACCAGATATTCTGAATTCTGTAGAATTTGGGTACATACACGCTTTCAGGATATAATTGAAACCTGATGTCTAATGGAAAATATCTATATTTTCTGTAAAGTCTCTTGCTGCTGTTCACTAAAAAAAAAAAGTTTAAAGTGTTTTAATGAATTATTCCAGTTTCAACTTCAGTGTATTAAGCAATACTACATCTTGTAGTACATCAGACAATGAAGTATTCTCATACTATTCTCATTCCACCAATCCTGGCACTGCTGGGAAGTCCCACCCCATGGCTGTCATCACTGATTCAGTTCTCTAGAAGATTCTTGGAGGTGAATATGCCGCCTTTATTAGAAGGTTGCTCCTCAACATACTCCTAGTACAAGGCCTCTGTAGCTGTTTTCTCCCTCAGGCCTTTTAGGAGGCCCATTTTACTAGTATTATTTGATGGGAACATTTCTTTGCTCTTCCTCTTATGCCCTTCTTCCCTCACAGGCCTTAAGAGCCACCAATATGCATACCCACTTACAAAAGGTCTCCACTGCTAACCCAGTGAAAGCAGCTTTCCAGTCTACTCCACTACTTGCACATAATTCTATTCCTTTTGTGTGTACTGTGAACAGCTATGCCTAGAGCCCTGCAAATCCATGGATATTGGATATCTTATTTTTTTGCAGATGGTGGATTTGGATGCAGATCTCGAGGGCGGGGAAGCAGCTGTCTCCAGCTCATAGCCTTTGAGGCTGCTTCCCCTGCCTTGGAGATGCGGGTGGGGACTGGCTGCTGATCAGCAGTACCATTGGGCTCTTCTGTGGGTTGCCAATCAGCAGTTTGGCTAGGGTCCCTTGCTGACCCGCAAGGGAGCCCCGCGGAACAGTTGATTGGCAGCAGGCATGGGAGTCCCACAGAACAGCTGATTGATTGGTAGTTGGCAGGGGAGCCCCACAGACAGCTCTTCAGTGAGGCTGCCCATCAATCAGCTGTTGGGCAGCTCACTGGTGGGGCTGGCCCCCAAACAGCTGATCAGCAGCAGAAGCTGCAGCAGGTCTGGCCTCCAGACAGCTGATTGGGGGGCCCCAGAGCTGCTGATTCGGATGACCTGGATTGCAGATGGTTGTCAGAAGTAAGCTGATTAGAGTGGGTGCGGATCAGATGTGGATCCACGTCTGTGTATCCGCGCAGTGCTCTGGCTATGCCTTAGCTTGCTAAGAGGCTAGGAAAGCCTCCACTTAGCAATGACTGCAAAGTTGTCCAGTGAGGGCAAGACTAAGAAAGAATCATGTAGGCCGTACTCCACCTCTGGGATGCCTTCCTTTTGACCCTGTTTATAAATAATGGGCTGATCCCTTCTCCATTGCCTTGTGCCTCTGTCTACTCCCTTTTAGCTTTGCCTTTCTTTTCCTCCCAAGAATTTTTCCTGTGCCTCAGGCTCTCAAAGAAACCCCATGTTTCTCAGAAAGTACGGTGACAGGAATTGACTATCTGAACCAATACTTACCTCAGTTATGTTTTGGGGCAAAGGCAACATGTCTCCTTACCTCCTGAGATTTTCAAATGGCAGGTCCTGCCAGGACTCTGTAATTTCTGGCCACTGTTCCACTGGGCTTCCAAGAGCCTGCGTTAGCATGCACCAAACTTTTCCAGAGATTCAAAGGCAAAAATATCTCGGGGAAGAAGACAAACCTTCAGAGGATTGTAAGCTTTTGTGAGTTAGATTCAGATGCGGGAAGGAAGATAGTTTGAACTGAGCGCCTTACCTTAGTTTGTGTCTTGTCATTGAAGGCTTGAAAATTGAAGATTTCCAGACCTTATTTTTTCTTCGTATTTCCCTAGGCCCCTGAAATAAAAAAGGTGGAGAGGGAGGCTACCTGAAGCATGCTGTCCACTCCTGAAGATAGCTGATATAGAAAGCTTGAATCCATTTTCAAAGGATTAGGATTCCTGTTCTATAGCCCACGTTGTGCCTTTGACCTGTCTGGTCACTTCTGGAGCCTCACTCTCTTACCTAAAAGCCTTCAGTAAAATTTAGAAACCCAAAATGGCACATACTGGGAATGAAAAATATTTGATAAAGGTCATTATGATATTTGGTTCTGTGCTGTGCTCCACTGTTGCTGGAAAGAATTTGCAGTTTCATGTAGAAGCAATATTTATATTGAGTATGATGCATGCTGACTTCAGACGCATCACGTTCTTTGGAGGAGAACCTGGACATCACCTCTGAAGAATCCTCAGATCTTGAGCTTGAGTTTCCTTGAGTGAACAAGGAAAAACACCCTAAAACCAGATTTAGGCAGTACTGATGCTCTGCTTCTCACTCAGAGAATCTTTTCTCGTTTTTCAGAGCAGACCCAGCAATTACTATTCTGGATGCTTTTTCCAGCAGTGCAGGTCTTCAAACCCCATGCTGCTGGCAAGCAACAGTGAAGAGTTGTTGACCCACACCCCCTTCTGCCTATCAGGGAGAAATTGAAACTATATTACTGGCCCAGATGAAAATCGGGACCAGTGAGCTTTGTGACTACCAACAAGGGCTACATCATTGAACTTGCCTCCTTCTTACTAGATTCATTTCAGCCCCTTGAGGGATACATTCCAGTTTACTTCCTTATTCCAGTCAATATGGTTCATTCCATATTCCTTTGTTTTGCTGTTGAGCAGCTGTCCTTTGATCTTTTCTTTACTCTAAAAGTCTTCTAAAAAACTGGTGATAATGGTGCTAGCTTCAGAGGGGAAAAATTTCTTGTTTTCCATAGCTTGAACAGCCTGCTTATGAGATCTTTCTTCCCACATACTTATGGACAAGTGCTCTCTCTTCTTCCAGACCATGGGTTTATGGTGCGGTACAAGAGCTCCCTGTTACTTTTCTGGGACATGGTCCTCCTAGTCCTTCAACCTCACATTCATCTCAAGTTGGTTCTCATAGGTGAGAGGTCCCACAAACTAAAAGGTTCAGTCAAATCATTTTGTCCAGTGTAATTATAATAATCTGTCAGATTGTATATCTTCTATGCATTCACGAATGCAAGCTGAGAAGGGCTGGGTTACTCACCTGGGCTTCCTCATGTACCATGTGCAAGAAGGAGGCTCCGTACAGTATCAGCTGACTGGAATTCTCGGCCTCTAGAATTATTCTGAAGAAATTTGTTTTTCCTTGGGAATCAGAGTGGTCTTTGTGTAGTAGTGTAACCGGCCACCATTACCTTCGCTATCAGACAAGGGCACTCAGCCTCTGAAAAAAGGTGCTTCATCGGGGTTCTGAAGATCCTAGTTGACCTCATATGTGTGGGACTGTCTCTGTATCTGGACTAATTGATGATCAGGCAGATAAGTTTTCTTCAAGACTTTAGAGTTCTGAGTTTAGAGTTGCATCTTATAACAGCAGTTTTAATGTGTACTACTGTAGGGACTGGGAAAAGGCAACCTGGAAAATAGACATCTCCTTAAAGTGGTCAAAAGTGCTCTTTTATGCTTTCCTTCTCTGTCATTATTATTACCAAGAAAAATCAGATTGGGCCAAACTGACCCCTAATGGCACTAATATTGGCAAAACTGTCCTTTGTTGGCTTGTCTCAAGGAGAAGTCTTTGGAACCTGCTTAAATTCTTCCCATAGCCAAAGAATATCCTGACCATGGGGTCCAGTCAAACTCCTGAACCTGAATTTCTTGTCCCTTTCAGCTGGGAAATGAGGCTGAGACTTCTGGACTTTTCCTGAGAGTAGATAAAATGTTAGAACCAAGGCTTACTAATGTATCTGGTACATATTTGCAGCCTGGCACGCCCCACTGGCGTATCAGTAACAAAGGCTCAGTCAAGGGGCTGCCTTTGTTTTTTATCTGTTTTTGAGAAAGGTTTCCAGCTAAATTTCAGGTTTAGATGGTGGCACTAGGGGCTTTGAGGATCTCTAAGGGAAAAACCACTGAAGTCTCACCTCCTGTATTTCCAAATTTCTTCATGCAGTCGAAAGGATCGGACAACCTTTGTGCTCTCCTATACGGAGTTGGGAATTCTGTCTGGTTTTGCAAGCCTTGTTGCAACTTCGATTTGAGCCTTTGGGGAACTGCTAACTTTTTCCACAGCATCAAACTAACTTCTTGTTGCAGTTACCATTAGACCACAGGATAAGTGAACTTGAAGTTATATCTGTTAAGAATGCTCTCCTACAGTCCATTCCTTACAAAAGGGTCCTGTGAACCACTCTGGAATGTGTACTCCCCATGAATTTAGTTTTTTCATATCAATCAAGATATTTCCTTTCCTTCCTAAGTCTCTGCCTCATTCTCTTCTTTACTGCTCGCTAATTCCCAGCAGTGCCAGGATTGGTGGATTGCATATGGTGTGAGAATGGGACAATTTGTTCCT
>ML675603.1:23669810-23698347 GCA_007922155.1 Mesoclemmys tuberculata
GGATGCTTAAGCTTTAGAAGAATCTACTGGTAATATGAAGCACCCACTGCCTATTTAGACTGGGGACTGGATTCCAAGAATCTTCTAGAGAACCACCTCAGTTACAAGAGCCATGCTCGGGACTTCCCAGCAATGCCAGGATTGGCAAATTGTGTATATATAAGAGAAGACCAATTTACAGGTGAGGAACAAAATTGTCCCATAATACCGGGAAGATTCTATTAAAGACATTCTCTTCAAAGTAAAAGAGAAAACATACATTTTTTCATTTCTATGTGAACATCTTTGCCTCTTACCTTATTGTGTATATTTTTTGTGTGTGGCTTTGTGATATGAGTGTGATGAATCTATATTGAAATGTCTTTAAATAGTCACACAAAAATCAGTTACCAGAGCTCTCAGTGTGACACGTTTCAGAAGCACTAAAATTTATGTAAAAATATAAAGGAGAAAGAAATGAACAAGATCATTACTGGGTTGAAGAATATTGTCTAAGGTTTTTCTAGAGACCAGTGATCTTGAATGCTTCAGTTTTTGAGTGTCTAGTTTGATGTGTTTTTAAAAGGAGACTAATTTCAAGTGGTGGGTGCTCAGCACTTTCTGAAAATCAGACTCCTTTAAGGTTTAGATAGGACATCCAGAAATTGAGGCACCCACAATCACTGCTCACTTCTAAATTAATCTTGCAATTAGATCTTGATAACTCAATTGTGACAGGCCTAAAGTCAGTTACTCTCCTACAGACTTCAAAATAGTGGTGAAAATTGCTCACACTTTGAGCCTTGCTTCCACTGAGTCATTCCTGAAAACTGGCATGGAGTGGGTGGGATTGCAGGATCTGCTCTTGCTGACAGTTAATGCTGCTCAGTTCATTAGCCTAGTAGCAATTTGTTAGCCTAGTAGAAAGAAATGAGGCCCTTACTTTTGTGTGTTAGATAAAATCTAATCTGCTTACATAGTGCCTTTGTTGGCTCATCAACCATAAGCCCATGCCTAGTAAAACACCATAGCATATTTAATAACAATACACAATATAAGTAGTGAAGAAGAGAGGAAATTGGGTTGCAAAGTGATTTCTGCTCTCCAGAAAAAAAACTTAAAAGTAACCTATTTTAAAAGTGTTAGAACCAATTCATTTTTATAATATGTTTGAAAACTTTTGACACGGTTCTGTAAACAACTTCGTTAAACATGTTAGTTATATTTAGTCCAAAAGGCCTAATAGAAAACCTAAATTGAAATACTCTTAAAAGTGCTACTTCTGGAGGATGTAGGCTTCAATTATGTTGGGGAATTATTCAGAAATAAAGACTGTTCTCGTATCTTGCTCGTCCTTTTTAATGCCTCTAATAGAAAATTGTAGAGTTCTTGTGCTTTGAAAATTAATATTGTGACTTAGGTTAACTCTGATCATGATGTTGACATTTAATTTTTAACAAAGTGAAACAATACTAATACCATCCGCACAGGCTAGCCAACTCAACAATAAAGAGGAATTCAGTCCACCATTGATGCTTTTGAAAGATACTGTTTGATTTTTAAGGGGAGTATATCTCTGTAGCTCACTGGATCCCTGTAGTGAGTAATAATGAGGGGATTATCTGATGGCTGTGTTGCTGCTGGACTTTATCCTCTTTATTCTTGCAGATATGCATAATTAAATGTTAGCTACAGCCTTTATTTGTATTTCTAACTTAAACAATTTAACTTAATCATTTTAAAAATTATGTTAATCAAAATCTGATGCATTCTGCTTTTCACTCTATTTAATCAGTAGAATCGTACAACTAAGTGAACTTACTTCAGGAAGATACAAAATCTCTGTATGTCTAGTTCAAAACAGCTTCAGAGAAATTATTAAGAGAAAATAATTGTTGTTCCCTTGAGCTTTTATTCTGTAGTCTCTCGCTGTCGGTGGGATATGCTCTGAGAAGTCCTCACCTCTGAGGTTGGGGAATTAAATAAAACCTGATTGTTGACATCTTTCTCATAACTTTTCTTTAAGCACCCATTTCCTTTAATAATTTATTAAAATAAATATATATGGAGAACATAGGTAATATAAAAATGGGTACATATTTGTAGTGTACAATACACTTCTGAAATTAGAATAAATTTCATGTATGGAAAACTATATTGTATGGAACTTTTTTGATTATCTTAGTTTCTCAGATCTCTTAATCTGCATTGAAAATCACTTGTTTATCTAAATTTTCATACCTGTGAAATTTAAAAAATTAATATAGTGTTTTACATTGTGTATTATGAGTAAGCAGTCAGGTTAGTGCATGATATGGTACATTTCCTGAATTCTCTTTTGAATTATTTTATTGATTTAAGTTGTTCTGAGAGATAATAAAGATTTGTTCCATATTTGTTCAGCACCATAAATAGTGTGTGTGTATATATGTAATCAGTATGTATGGTTCACTTTAATAGCAACACCCATCAAAACATCTAGATCTATCTAAATTACATCAAAACACAAATGAAGTGGGTTTTCTAATTTGATTGAAACTAAATCAGAACTAGTGTATATAGGATTATGATTGCATCAAAGGAAAGGTTACAAATATAATTGTACTATGCATATGAGAGAAGTGACAATGTAACAACAGTAATAGTAGTAATACACTATTAGTACTCTAATTAATGCTATAATAGTAAAATATTCATTATACAAATTTTATCAATTATTCTTTTGGGATCAATATTGACAACACTTGTAGTGGTACAGTATTGATGTATAGCATTGATCATTACTACTTCTGATAATTTCTTAGTGACACTTTTTACCTGTTCAGTCCCTAAAGTCTTAGGTTTCAAATTATAATATGTAGATATGAACATGTTTGGCTAAGTCATTTTGATCAAAAGTAAAAGCTCAAATTGTTCAACTTACGCCTTGTAAATATGTGAAGAAATACCGTGTAATATTTTTAAATGTCTAGGTACAAAATGCTGAATATTAAATTAGTATTTTCTACTAACTGTGATGGTAGTGTGACCATGAATTATTAGGCTGTAAATAGTTACACATAAGTGATTTAACTGAAGATGACTTTTGTTTTACAGTTTGAATTATTTTACAGTCAGCACTTCAGTGGGAGGAAGCTTACTTGGTTACATTATCTTTGTACAGGTAAAAATAAATGCATGTTTCCGGTGTATTGAAAATTTACAAGTAGCACATGCTTCACATAATAGGCAATAAATAATTTTCTGTTATATAGGTCTCTGAACTCCTTTCCAATTTGGCATACATTTTTTTATAAAGCTATTTGTCTATTTTTACATTCATAGGTAAATTAACATGGTTTTGCCCTTATCTCAAGCAGTATTTCTTAATTCATCTTTTATAATCTCCTACGTTTTATGCATAAGATTAATTACATCCAGTTATTGGTACAAATATATTGATGTACATTATAGGCTTTAAAAGACCATGGCAGAACTTCTGAGTTATTAACCAATGAGCTGACCCTTCAGCCAGTTAGGCTACTTGACCTTTCGGGTGGCCTTTTAGCTTAACATAAGTACACAGAAGTTTTAAGTGAGACCAGTTTAAGTTAAATTGACAACTACAATAGAACCTCAGAGTTATGACTGATGAGTCAACCATTCATCTCATTTGTAACAGGAAGTGTGCAATCAGACAATATCAGAAACCAAAAACAACAACAAAAAAGCAAATGCAGTAGAGTACTGTGTTAAACATAAACTACTAAGAAAACCAGAGAAATTTTTTGTAAAGAGTTGGCAAAGTAAGGAAACTGTTTCTATGCTTATTTTACTTAAGATGGTTAAAAGCAGCATTTATCTTATGCATAGTAAAGTTTCAAATCTCTATTAATCAATGTTCAGTTGTAAACTTTTGAAAGAATATAATGATGTTTTGTTGAGAGTTATGAACAACCTCCATTCCCACGATGTTTCTAACTCTGAGATTCTACTGTACCATTTAAAAAAATTAGTAACTTCCACTGCCTCTTGCATGAGGTTCAGCTCTGAGATTCACAACTGGGGTAAGCCATTAAAAAAGCCCAATCTTATCCATTAGTTGTGTGAGCCATAAAGTTGATGATTTACTTTTTTCCATGCTCATTCCTAAATTATGTATATTACACTACTTTATGATTTGTAGCATTAATTAAGCCATGATTTTATTACCAATCATTCACATTACATTTGAAATAGTTCAGTGAAGTGGGTCCTTAATAATTGAGTATCATAGCTTATTGTATAAAGGTGAATGATAAAGTCAGAGTAGCACACAGCAGTGCATTGCATATTCAAATGCATGCACTGGTATGACAACTGAGAATCCCATTAGTCTACTTCTACCCCTAGACACAATCTCAGGTTTTCAGGTAGATCTCTCCAGTACTTATTTATTTCAGGGAAACATACAATATTCAGAAAACTCCCATTATACAGAATTGTCTTTTTTCCATAGAGCAGCTTTACTGTAAGCCAGTGTTAACTCTAATTTATATATTGTAATGCACTGAAACAATTTGGGATTTACTTTCTTCATTACTATAAATGAAATTCTACCATGTCCAAATACAATTTGAGAAGGC
The DNA here is from genome assembly GCA_007922155.1 of Mesoclemmys tuberculata. Lineage (NCBI taxonomy): Eukaryota > Metazoa > Chordata > Testudines > Chelidae > Mesoclemmys > Mesoclemmys tuberculata. The sequence goes on from ML675603.1 coordinate 23,674,394, forward strand.
TTCACTGCATCTCTAAAACACGTTGCGTATCTATATCATACGTTATTGATGTGAATTTGTAGTCAGAAAGTCCATTCCCCGCGCGCGCGCGCGCTCTCGCTCTCTCTCTCTCTCTCTCTCTCTCTCTCTCTCTCTCTGTGAGAGAGAGAGAGCCTATGCAATGTATACAAGTGCAAATCCATGATCTACATGCACATCTGTAGTATTGTGTGTACAGGACAGCACATACACCTTTCGATAATCAAGCTTTATGACTTTACAACATAATTGCAAATTTCTTATACCAGTTTTTGAAACTATTATTATTATTATTATTACACCAGGTGAAGTAAAAATGAACTATTTGTGTAAACCTTATGTAGCCATGGTCACAACATACCAAATGGCAGTACTGCTTGCTTTCAACAACAGTGAAAATGTCAGTTACAAAGAGCTTCAGGATAGCACACAGATGAATGAGAAGGAACTGACAAAAACCATCAAATCATTACTTGATGTCAAAATGATCAACCATGACTTAGACAAGGTATGTAGTAATGTCACAAAGAAAATGTATAACATTTCCAGGCATGGTTTGTTTCTGTCTTGTCATGATTATCACTTTTTTTTTAAACTAACAAAACAAAAGATTCCACTGGTGTTTGTCCCCCCAGATTATTGTCCCTTATGCCTATTCTCAGATCCTTATGGGGAAAGCATGAGCTATTTCCTTTGAAATAATCAGTGGGGAGGGATAGATGAAGAGATGTGCTATCCAAATTCCTTACACTGGCTGTACACCAGCAGGATCTGCTGAAAGTTAATAAAGTTGAGGCTATATTATCTTTTCTGCGGAGCCCTTTCCCATGTACAAACCTTCCTTTCATGGCTTCAGAGGCAATACTGTTAGGGAAAACTCAGGAAGCATAGCTCCACCGGAGTCAGGCTGATTTTGGAGTGAAGAAGAGTTGTACTGGCCTGATGAAAAGGCTTTGATTAGATGCTGGGACCAAACCACTTATTCAGTCTCCGGACCAAAAGCAGAAGCAGCTAACCCTTTCCTTGATGAAACATTCCAGAAGAATTTGGGAGAGAAGGGGAAACAAGGTTTCTGTGGGAGGAATCAGTCTGTCCCAGACTTTGGCTGGCATTTTGCTAACATGCAACAATTCCACAATTTCCACAGTGCCGAAACAACTTTCAAGTAATAACGTCTGAGGTAGGCTTGTGGTTCAGGCACTGGGCTAGGAAACAGAAGATATAGGTTCAGTTTCTGGCTTCACCAGAGACATCTCTGTGATCTTGGTCAAATCACTTAATTTGTCCCAGTGTCAGTGTAAATGAAGGTATTCCCTTACCTCACACAAGAGTTGTGCGGGTAGGGTCTTTAGAGTTTTGTGGGGCTCGGGTACTATGGTGATGAGCACTATAGAAATGCTTGTAAATAAATAAACTTTGGCATCAGTAGGCTTATTTCCAGCCCCTCCAGAGAGCCTGGATCATTCAAGTGATTGGAGCGTCCGCCCCAGCAGAATTGAGCTAAGGTTGTTCATGTGGTTTGCAAGACAAGAGCAGCAGACCAAAGGATGTTCTGATAGCTGACAAGGATGGTTGCTGATGAAGATACGTGCCAAGAAAGAATATTAGGAAGTGGGAAGGGAGCTTACAAGGAAGATTTGGGTGCTTGGTTCAAGGGTACATGCCTGGCAATATCTAGAAATGTGCTCAGATTGGAAGGGTAACTGAAAAGCCAGTGTCAAGCTGAGGAGAAATGTTTAATGGGGACTGGATGAGGTTTGAATGTAGTACGGGGAGCAATTACAGAAAACAGTGAAATCCATTTATTGACATAGAGAAGCTGACACACAGCTATTGTTGCTTTTGAATTTTGTTCTGTCTTTTAAATTCCATTATTTTGTCTGTGTAAACAGCTAGAAAAATGCTAGCTTTCTTTTAAAGCTCTGCTAAAGCAGATTACCATACTCTTTGCATAATACAAGAAAGATATAACTAAACAAGTCAATTTCATCTATTAAACATGATTATTTGTATTTGTGTTATAGTATCTCCCAAGGTGCACAATCAGAACCCCATCATATTGGGTGCATACAAACATAAACATTTTTTCCTGACTCAAGGAGATTATAGTCTTAAGTGGAGGCTTATTTGTAATAATAATTCAGTTATATTTTAATATTAAATCTTTCTTTTTGTATTGTCTCTTAAAGCATGAAAGTAATCCATAAAATTAAAAAAAAAAAAAGGTGTTTTTGTTGAAGGAATCAAAAGCATGTAAAACATAGGCTTGCTGCTATTAAAATTTAGTAGGGAAAAGGCTGAAATAGATGGGTAGCAAGACACCGGGGTTCTTTTATGAAGGTTCTGAGACTGATGGGAAAGAACACCCCTGGTTGAATCAATGAATAGCTTTATTGACAATAACACAAACAAACAGGACAATTAATAATAATTCTTTCAATCAAACAATTTGATAATTAACACGTACACTGATCAGTGCTATTTATGAGGGCTTCTCTATTGATTATCCTTATCCTCAACAGATGGGCACTGGGACAAGTCCTTTAACTTATACACAACTTATGCTTGATCCTTAAACCTAAACAAACCTAACTGTTCCCCTTAATTTCCTATTAACCTTTATTCCTTATAAGCACTTTAGCACTTTGCTTAGGGGAGACGTGATCCGCAGATCTCAATTAAATCCCCCCAATTCCCTGAGTCCACAGACTCCTGAACTATCCGGATGCTATGCTCACTGCCAGACTCTGCCTCAGCCTCTGGTCTGGATCCTTGCTTCAAAACCCTCATCCTCGACAGGTGGTCGCTGGGAACTGGAGCTCCCAAGCTTCTTAGGGCTGGTGTCCTCTCGATAGACTCAAGAGTAGACACGCCCCCTCTTGAGCTGGGCTGCAGTCCACTGAACCCCTGTCTGCTCTGAGTATTTATTTACTTTTCTGAGCACTCCGTGGTTGAACAATTTACGTGGTTTATCTATCCTACAGGAGCCTGTGGAAGCCTCCCTAAATGCATCCGGTGTTCTGTGGTTGCTCACCCCCAGCAGTTGAGCTGCAATTGAGCTTATCCGCTGAGCATATTTCTGCGGTTGAGCATATTTCTGTTCTATTCTTGCTCAACCGTTTCAGCTGGTCATTGTTCTGTTTGAGATCCCTATGCAATTTGGTCAATTCTTTAAAATTTGCTAGGCCTTGCATAGTTTTTGGCCTAGTCCTTATAGCCAGTTCCCCTATTATCACAATAGGTAGCATATATGAGAAAAATGCTATATTTACTATGTGAGATGTTCTCTGTCAGGGGACTGTGCTCTATCTTTATATAGGCTAGACTAGATCATCTAATGGATCTTTTCTGTCTCTAACTTTCATAAATAATACTTTTCATGTTTTTCTTTTTCTGAAACCTCAGATTGATACTATATGCCCACTAACTAAAAGGATATACATTTATTTGCATTTCTTTTCAGAGGATTTGTCCACATTTTTAACATCACTTCTTACTATAAGGGGGGAAAAACAATAGCTTTCCAGTTTTCTTATTTTTCTTTCTGTACATGTTTACTTTGGTATCCTTCTGTCTTTTACCTACAGGGTTCATGTAACAAAATACCTGTACTAATTATGCCTTACTTTCACACCACCAAACAATGAAAAAGCTGAGCTGTGCACATTCTATCAGCTTACTTATTATTACACAAGTCAGTGAACTCCAGGGTGCTGGAACAGTGAAATGCACTTACATCTGTTTTGAAAATTGTTTACCGGTATCTGAACCACACAGCAGCTAGGAAAGAAAATGCAAAGCACAATGTATGTTACATACCATACTTCCTTTCTGTTCAAGTAAAAAGCTGGAAAATAAACTTCTTTTTTCCACTTTGGTGATAGATTCACTGGTTCATTCTAATCATTTTCTTCCTAGTGGCTGTTTGGCATAGACTGTATTTTTGTTCTGATTTATTCTTAACAATTTAAGCATAATAATGCTAACAGTTTTTGATACGCTATATAGATTCTAATTGTTGATCCTTAACCCTTAATAAATTGCCTACACTGTGCCTCAGAGGCAAAAAATATTTAATAAACTAGATTTCTTGTAGAATGTGAAATTAATGTTGCTACTTTAGCATGTTATTAGATAACTATTGACTGCCTATGTTGTGAATATTGGCATGTGAGCCAGCCAGTGGCTTGGCAGTACTCAAAAATACTACTGTGAGGGAGCCCAGTAACTTGCCATTTTCCTGTGGTTGGAGAATTGGTAGTATTTGTACAGATTATTTAATCGGAGACTGGTAATGAAGATAGGTGCTTACCCTACAAGTCACCATGCTGGCCAGTTTAGAGAGGCATTGTCTTTGGAGTACAGTGAACAGCTACCATGGCTATCAGGCACGAGGGGATAAAAACAGAGATGTTGTTTTGAAGGAGCTAGACTTAGAATGATGAGTTGGATGACCGTGTACACTACAACAATAAAAATGTTAGGTGTTTTCTTAATTTCTTTATTATGTAAGCAAACCATGCAATATATAGAATGCTTGTGAAAATGCAGCTGTTTCCCCTAGATTCTGCTGTAGATAAATAGAAATCCTAGTCTTCTCTGTTGGCTTAAATGCAATGTGTCTTCTGAAAAAACTCCAAATTGTGTTATAGGAATATTAAAAAAAATAAAGTAATAGAACAAAAAATTACTTTAATTGTTTGAACTGATTAACACTTTTGATATATGGCAGTGTTCTTTGTTTTTTATTTTGGTTACAAAATAAGCTTGACTTTCCAGCCCAAATAAGCTGTAGCGTGAGAAAAGTTGAATAACTCAGTTCAAATGGTTCTTCAGAATTCCAAAACTTTAATAAATTCGATCAGTGAATATTTGAGCCATATTTATGTGTGTGTATTAATTGTCCACATAAATTGTTAGCCCTTCTTGGAAAATGTATGTGCTGTTATGCTTTTTGGCAATGTTAAAATACACAAATGCTTTTTTTTATTGCAGGAAGATATAGAGGCAGAGTCTACTTTTTCATTAAATATGAACTTCAGCAGTAAACGAACAAAATTTAAAATTACCACATCAATGCAGAAAGACACACCACAGGCAAGTATTTTTCAACCTCTTTAAACGTCAACAGCTTAATAAAAGTGTTATTTAAAAGTGACTTCATCTAAATCAATGTAACTGGTATAAACAGGCAAGTGTATGTACAAAGGGATTTAATGAAATCAATTTAAAATATTTTAGTTAAGCCAATGAAAGCTTTGTGTGGATATAAGGCTTTAAAGAGGGCAAGAAGGATCACGGTGCTGATAGAATAGGTTGGGGCAGAAAATTGAAGGGAAGGGAAAGGACCAGTTATAAACTGCCTCTTTTTATCGCCCATGGATCTCCCTGCTCTTTCATCAGCAGTTTGTGGCCAGAAGACTACTTACTATTGGGGTGGGGGAAACATTTTTGGTACAAACAGAAAATCTAACATGGTTATTGGACCACCACTTGCTGCCTGAAAAGGCAGTTGTTTTCTGGGTGACAGGAGAAGGGAGATGCAGTTCTGAGTCCCAGGACCCAAGAAAGAGAGAAATTTTTTTTTTAAATTCATGCATCAATAAAACATTTTAAAGATGGATTAAAACAAGTATTTATAAATTTTGCTTGTTCGTTATATAAAACACTGATCACATGAATCATAATGTATAGATTATAATCTGACTGAAACAGTAAGCATTCCTCCCTCTGTATGTTGGGGAATAATAGGCCATTTGTATAGATTGGGACAGTTTTAATCAATTTCTCATTAAGATAATTCCAAGGAATTTACACTTAAAGGGATTTGTAGAATTTTAAGAAAGCTTTACACTTCAAAAAAGTAGCCAACACAACAAATACGCAGAGCTGTAATTCTATTTGTAGATCATGCTTTATATAAATTAGGCCATTGTACCTGTGCAATCTGTTCCTAAAATGAGAATATATAGCTTCAGAGGGATCTGTTGGTGGCAGTTATGGGCTACAGAGGTTCTTACACTGCTTTTGTTCCCTGCTGTTCATATAGCAGGGAAAAGGGGTTTGGACAGAACACTCTGATACTGGCCCTTACATGTGGTTTTGGCCACTTAGGGCTGTTAACAGTCATTGTGAGTTACAGCAATCTTGAGGCTGCCTAACTGTGCACAGAGAGGCTGGTGTTTCACATTAACTTCAGCTGGATCAAGCAAGTGCAATAAATGAGCATTTTGCTACTTTAGTACTTCCCAATCTAAATTTCCATTGCGTGTGCTATTGTCATAGACAAGAATCTTGCCCAGGAGCTCTAAAATTGAGATTTAATTAGCTTTCATTGTTAAAAATTGACTGTTTTCCTTTAAGAAAGTCAAAAGCATTGATTGTAAATGTTGTACGAATGCTTATTGATCTTAGTGTATTTGCAGCATCATCATTCTTCTTCCCATGTTTCAGGAGATGGAGCAGACCAGAAGTGCTGTGGATGAAGACAGGAAAATGTACCTTCAAGCTGCTATAGTTCGTATCATGAAAGCACGTAAAGTGCTGCGACATAATGCTCTTATTCAAGAGGTAAGGGAAAATACTGTCCTTTATCATGATTTAGATGAAAAGCTGTATGATGACAGAGTACAGAGTTTAATCGTAAAACTGAGGCAATGTACACATCAGAATTAATATTTTAATGAAACTGGAAAGAAATTTACTAGAGTTGCTTTAGTTTGGAATGTAAGAGTTTTGCTTACGTTTTTGTGACTTTAGCAAAGCTTTTGATACGGTCTCCCACAGTATTCTTGCTAGCAAGTTGAAGTATGGGTTAGATCAGGGATGTCAAACTCAAATACACAGTGGGCCAAAATTAAAAACTTGGACAAAGTCGTGGGCCAACCTTGATATTTATTGAAAAAATGTCTACATTTGAGGAAGTTTTTCCTTCTCATCAAATATAACAATGAACCTTTTCATATGGAAACAAACTTAAGTTTTGCTTAAACACTGAATCTGGAACAAGCAAAGCTTAATACTATAAACACATGTGAAATTGGTGCATGCGCTGTCTACCGGCGGGCCAGCTCTAGTAGACATTTGGTATTTTCTCGCGGGCCAAATATAATTACACTGCAGGCCAGATTTGGCCACGGGCCTGAGTTTGACATCTATGGGTTAGATGAATGGACTATAAAATGGATAGAAAGCTGGCTAGATCATCAGGCTCAACTGTAGTGATCAACAGCTCAATGTCTAGTTGGCATCTGGTAACAAGTGGAGTACCCCGGTTGGTGCTGGGTCTGGTTTTGTTTAACATCTTCATTGATGATCTGTAGGGTGGGGTGGGTTGCACCCTTAGCAAGTTTGCAGATCACACTAAGCTGGGGGAGTAGTAGATACTCTGGAGGGTCGGGATAGCATACAGAGTGACGTAGACAAATTGAAAGATTGGGCCCAAAAGAATCGGATGAGGTTCAACTAGGGCAAGTGCAGAGTCCTGCAGTTAGGACAGAAGAATCCCATGTACAGACTGGGGACAGATTGTCTAGGCAGCAGTTTGGCAGAAAAGGACCAAGGAGTTACAGTGAACAAGAAGCTGTATATGAGTCAACAGTGTGCCCTTATTGCCAAGAAGGCTAACGGCATATTGAGCTGTATTAGTAGGAGCATTGCTAGCAGATCGAGGGAACTGATGATTCCCCTTTACTCGGCACTGGTGATGCCACGTTTGGAGTACAATGTCTAGTTTTGGGCCCCCCCATTACAGAAAGGATGTGGACAAAGTAAAAAGTCCAGCAGAGGGCAACGAAAATGATTAGGGGGCTGGTACACATGATTTAGGAGGAGAGGTTGAGGGAACTAGGCTTGTTTAGTCTATAAAAGAAAAGAATGAGGGGGGGGGGATTTGATAGCAGCATTTAGCTACCTGAAAGGGGGTTCTAGAGAGGTTGGAGCTAGGCTGTTCTCTATGGTGGTAGATTACGGAACTAGGAGCAATGGTCTCAAGTTGCTGTGGGGGAGGTCTAGATTGGATATTAGGAAAAGCTTTTTCACAAGGAGCGTGGTGAAGTACTGGAATGGGTTATCTAGGGAGGCAGTGGAATCTCTATCCTTAGAGGGTTTTAAGGTGCAGCTTGATAAAGCGCTGGCTGGGATGATATAGTTGGTGTTGGTCCTTCTTTGAGCGGGGGATTGGACTAGATTATCTCCTGAGGTCCCTTCCAACCTGATCTTCTATGATTCTATGTTTAGTTGTGGTCATCTGGCCCTGCAGTTGTCCCTGTCACAGGCATTAAATGTATAATTTTCACGGTGGTACCCAACAAGCCCAAAGCTCTTATCATAAGGCTGGATTTCATTTTGCTTTATGGCTCAGATTTTCAAGGTAGTTTTAAGATTTAAACATACATCTCCATTTTAATGGGAGACAAGTGTCTAAATTCTGTAGACTGTTTTGAAAATGCCAACCCATTGATTCTCCCCTCCTCTCACGTGCCCTGGAACAAAATAAGCATCATTCCAGAACTGTACAGTCAGAATTTTCAAAAGTCACTAATGATCTGAAATATTCAACTTGAGACCCAAACGCCCACCCTCTGAAAATCAGCTCTTTTAATGTATCTTAGTTTGATCTCCCCAAAATTGGGGAAACCGAAATCCTAGCCACTTTTGAAGATTCAGACTTAAATGATCCTCCATCACGTAAAATCACATAATTATACTATCTGATAAGCCATCTACACACTATACCAAAATCCAATCAGAACCAAGTAATATAGTAAGTAAATCAATACTCCATTCCATCTCAGAATCTTATTCCCTCAGTATTCCCACCTTGTCTAAAAGACTGGTGTGCTTTACAACATGCCTAGGTGATCAGTAGGTTTAGGCTATTTTGTATCAAGAGAGAAAATCAAGAAGGTCTTACAGAAAAAAACGTGTTGGCAGCTCCCTTCCATACATAACATAAGGAAGCTCAGATACCTCTGCAGAAGTCAACTCTGGCAGTACAGAACTGGAAAGGAAGCTATCTGTCAAGACCAGTCCTGGAACATTTAGAGCTTTATAGGCAAGACTAACACTTCAGTTTCCCACCGAGAAACTGAATGGCAACCAGTGAAGATCACAATGTTGTCACATATCTTGTTGACACTCCACTCATCAAGTGGTCAAAGCTACAGCTTCCTTAATAAACTTAGGGTAAATTTTTCAAAGGTCCCTTACTGACTTAGGACTATAAGTCCCAATTTCTAAAGAGATTTAGGACTTAAGTGCTAAAGTCACTTTTGAAATTGGGCCTTAGGGTCCAGAGCAAATTGAACATAGTGGTAACAGTTAGCGCTAAGTGGGTGCAGCCTTCTCTCTAGACTAATTTGTTCATGCTAAGAATAAGTCTCTCCTATATGATTCATATGCTAAAACTTCAGCCTCTTCACAGTCCAAGCTGAAATGCTTCTTTCCCAATTTTTGCATCTTTTTTTTAATTTCTTGTCAATATCAGTACATTCAGATTTCTTACTACCTTCAGTCCTATGACAGTTTTCTAGCAAAAAATTATTTGTCACTTCTTTGTCTGAACACTTGCACCTTTTCCTGTAGATAGTAGTGGCAGTTTATACGTAGCCACACACCTCCCACCAGGCACCAGATTTTCTGGCCAGCAGCTAACACAAAAGCAGTCGCTCAATGCTCCCTCTTTAGGTATCCCAATGCTTAAAAGTTTTTTTCTGGTAGCAGCAAGCACAAACTTCCCCAACATCCCCACCTCTGCATTAGGGAATCAGAATTTCCAGAGCTCTGAGTCCTGAATGGGATTATCTGATGAGCTGCTTTCTGTTTCTCCCTACTTCCCCACCATTATGCAACGGGTTAAACAGAGCAAGTAGAAGGCTAAGAGGAGCTCCATCTTTGAGGCAACCTTCTTAGGATGGGAATATTCTACCACAGCTTTCCTCAGTATATACACCCATGCTGTCCCACAGGAAGAGATTTATAGTCCAGACCTCTGGGGGCCTCTGCATCCCACCCTACACCAGCCAAGACTCCTCCAAAGACATCTCAGCATAGGGAAGTCAGTCCTCTTTTTCATTTGGGACTTAGCATCCCAGAACACCCTTGTCAGTTATGGAATTTTCAGACCATTTTCATGCCTCTCAAGAGCCTGAATAATCAGATCAGTGAAGAAAACACAATTTAGGCTGAAGACTCTAGCTTCCCCCATCATTGCAGTCTTTCCAGTGGACTTTCTAATGACCATGGGCCTGACAGATGCTTCCTTTCATATTCCAGTCCAGCCTCTTATCTGAAATTTATTTTATCTGCCTACAGAAATCATCACCACCAATACAAAACCTAATCTTTTACTCTGTGTACTCCAAGGTGATTAGGAAGGTATTGTTAGTAGCCAGTTTGCGTAATTCAGGGTTTCATTTTATGCTAGTGTTTTTAGAGCATAATCCAGGAAGCCTTGCAGAAAGATTAGGAGGACTCTCTCCCTGCTTTTGACACACACGTGATGATTTAATATCTACTTTTTATATAGGGCTCTTCATCAGCAGATCTCAGAGTGCTTTACAAAGGAGGTACCATCATGATTCCCATTTTACTGATAAAATTTAAAATAATTTCTAAATCCTTTCTTAAAGGAATATTCACATAAGAGTTGAGATAGAGACAGGACATCAAGAGATACAGAGGTTCCTAAACCAAAAAGTACTCGACTGTGATATCTGTAGTGTCTTCTCAATACAGGGAAGGTACAGTAAGATACAGACTCTGATCTCCACGGTATTACAGAGCTGAGGATCATCCACCCATTTTTAGCTGCAATTCCTGAGTGTTCTGATTTCATGCTGAGGGGTTACTCCATGTACAAGACTGCAAGTGCTGGAGTTTCAGGGATTCCTGTTGTGAGCCTGGAACCATTAAAAAAAAAAAAAAGAGCAAAAACACCATCAGTAGTGATCCAGTCCCTAAATTGGAGGAAATATGAAGCCCATATAGTGGTAAAATCCGTCCTCAGAGTCCTGATCTTGAATACGAGTCTTAAAGAATGAGGGCTCACCTAGGACTCCGCAATACACAAGTTCAGAAAAAGTCTTCAGCGTATCAACTTCCCCAGGGTGAGTGGCTAGCTGGCCCTCTAGTATTCCTAGGATCACCTGAGGAAGGCGTATGCCCTTCCTCAGTGGGATACCATGACAACCACATCATAAATAAATTAACAATGGAGGCTACAGGGAGTTCAAGTTTAAAGGCTGAAGTGATGCAGATCCTCTTCTAGGTGAAAGATCATGTAGCCTCCATTGGGTATTCCACTCAAAAAGGGACTCTGAACACAAGCGAACTGACTTAGCTCTCAGTAAATAACCCAGAGGTCCCTGAACCAAACTCCACCTGATGTCCAGTGAGCTAGCATGTTCCCAGCTGAACCTAACTTCATCCAGTTGCAGTGTGAAAATATTTTCACCAGGGAAGAAAATGAAAGATTGCTGGTAAACAATACTGTTGCTCTCAGATAGCCAGAACTGCTTTTGTTTGCTTTTTGCCCCCTTCTTCCATTGTCAGGAAGATTAGAAAAAAGAAAGCAACAATCATTTTCATCTCATCAAATCACCTATTGGGGTAAATGTTCAGAAGCACCTAAGTGATTTAGAAGTATAAATCCCATTTTCAGAAGTGACTGTGACATTTAGGAGACTTCCATTAAACTTCCATGTTAGTCTTGGCTACTGAGCAGCAGCTATTCTCCTCTAAAATAATAGACTCACCTAGCCTCCCACAGACCTTCCTCTCTCTTGGGCTGTGCAAGAGTAGGGGCAATCCTCTTTTACCTTGAGAGTTTCTCAACACGTAAATTCTTCAGCATGTTTATGATGGTATCTTCCACAATCGGTGTGTATGCAGTTATCACAGGTTTTTCAATTTATCTACTAATAAGTCAGTGTTGTTCTTCGAGTAGTGTCCATGTGGGTGCTAGATATTGGTGTGTCCTCGATCGGAGATTTTTATCAGCAGTGCTCGTACGGGTCACACATGCACCGTCGCCATCTCGCAGCACCATTAGCACCCTTATCGGTGCACGCAACCCAGCCCCATCAGTTCTTTCTCAGCCGTCAGTGGTCCAAAATGGAGCCCTCAGCAGTTCTCAGCTCATCAGTTAGTTTGTTGTTGTTTAGTTTTATTGCTAAATTTTAGTCAGCTTTCCTTTCAGTACTTATCCTCCTTATAGTCCTGCAAAAAAAAAAAAATTCATTATGTCCTTCTCCTTTTCCTCTGCCCTATAGAGTAAATTAGAGTCACTCCCTTTCATGGAACTGTGCACCAGCACATCTGATATGTGAATGGAAAGGGTGTGGTCAAACTCCAGAGTCCTATGAACAAGTCTGAACTGCCTCGAGTAGTTGTAAGAAGAGAGGCACGGCTCAAATGACTCAATGTGGGAGAAATTAATCCCAGAAAAGATTACATTTCTGCAGGTCAAATTAGGCATTAATGCATCTGTGCAATTCCTTCAAAATCTGGAGGTGAAGCAGCACAGGTATAACTGAACAGATCTTAGCGGACAGTTTTGGTTATGATAGATTCTGTTCCTCCTAATCCATCTCATGCGCTCTTAGCTTTGCAGGAATGAAAGACATGAAGTAAAGTTATAGGAAATTTGTTACCTGATCATTTCTGAGGATAATTAAGACTTTTGTTTGTCAGGTCATTTTGTTACAGAAAATGCCTTTTAGGGTTTTTCATTCAAAATATGGTCTCTACCACTCCAGCCAATCTGTTACTGAAAATTTTTCAAATTTGGCTTTTTTTGTCCTATATAGTGGAGTATGGGAGTGTGTGCTCATTTTTTTAAGTGGTTTTAAACCATGTATTTTCTGAATGGATAACATGTTTTGTCCAAACAAATACGCTACCCAGTGTTTCATAAAATGTTTATTGGTGTATTTTGGTATTTTTCTATCTTTGTATATATGTCTTTAAATGGTTAGTGATGGCTATTCAAGGAAAATTGAACTTGTGTGCTATGATCCTTTTTTTAAAACTAGTATTACTGCCTTTTTTCCTTTAACAAACAGCCTTAATTATGATGATGCATGAGGAGAAAACCCTGCTTAATTCTGAGATCCCATGGAAGATTTAACCTCTTTAGTTCTCTCTCTACTTGTAATCTTGAGCACAATTCATTTGGCAATCAAACTATAATTCCATGTGAAAGGAACACTGTCAGTCACCTCAAATTTGCCTCAACAGTTTTTTAATAGAAACAAACTATTACAAAATTAACACTAATACAATTGTTTTAGTTTTACATTCAAATTGAAACTGTTCTTTTACAAATAACAAATTATTGTTCACAAATGAAATATTGCAGTGCTGATAACTTCGAAGTGAAACTGACCTAACTGATTTCAACTATCTATTTTTCTGCCAAGCTGACAAATCCAAAAAGAAAACAACATAGATAGTGAAAAACACATTTGGATTTTTTTTAATTAATTTTTTTTTATTATCTAAGACAGTGGTTTTCAACCTTTTTTTATTTGCGGATCCCTAAAAAATTTCAAATGGCAGTATGGACCTCTTTGAAAATCTTAAACATAGTCTGCGGACACTCAGTGAGTCTGTGAATTACAGGTTGAAAACCGGTGACCTAAGAAGTTAGTAATGTAGGTAAAGTAAGTTGTTTATACTATATGAATTTTAAATTGAATGTTTCCCTTCATCTGTTCTGTGGCAGAAGTTAACCAAGTGGTGCAACTGCAAGTTACAATTTTCCATTGATGGTAAAAGTACACTTAACCAATAAAAGAAATAGATATAATCAAGAAGGAAACAATCAGGGTGTACTTTTTCTACCTTAGTACCTGTTGGAGGCTTTTGCTGTCTCTCAGAAATATAGTATGTCAAACATTTTTGTTCCTTTTTTCTTTAGAGAAAATTAACAGTACTTCAAAGCAGATGCATGTAACTTTGATGTCAATAAATAAGTGATACGTTGCATGTTTTCTTTCACAGGTAATTAGCCAATCAAGAGCTAGGTTTAACCCAAGTATCAGCATGATTAAGAAGTGTGTTGAAGTTCTGATAGACAAACAGTACATTGAACGAAGCCAGGCCTCAGCAGATGAATACAGTTATGTAGCATGATGTTGCTATCCAGCAGGTGTGGTTGTAAGGAGATCATTGCTGTCACTGTTTGATGTGTTCCTGTGGGAAGAAGCAGGCCTGTGCCTCCATAACTGGTCACTTGGCAGCCCCTGTTTTTCTGCTGTTTACAACATCACCAGTGCCACGTCATGAGCGTCAAAGAAAATGCCTATAGATATTTCAAGCTCATGTCATTATGACATTTCTTAAAACTTTACTAAAAGAATGAGTGAAGTATTGCTGAAATGTGGAAATTTGGTTGGGTACCATGCTTTTTTTTTCCCCCCTCCTTCACGTTTGCAGTTGATGTTTTTTAATGTATCTTAAAAGAAAAAGTTAAACTAAATATTGTAATATGACAGATATCCTAATAATTGTATCTACATTAAAATGTAAAAAAAAGATGAACATGATACTGCTGCTTGTCAAATAAAAAATAAAGAAATGGAATGTGTCTCATGTTCATGGTTGTAAAAGTAGCTATGGAATCATATCTGTTAATCATAGATCTGTTAATCTAGAAACCGTGAAAACAGTATCAGTTATGTTTTGTTTTTTAATTCCCTCCCATTTAGCTCTGTCATAGGAACTTGTTTATAAAAAGCTAACACAAACATGGTAAGTAAAAGAGTATTCTAAAAGAAGATATTTAAATTAAAGTACATGTTATGTTTTTCTGGGATTAGGCTAATTTTGATGTATTTTGTCACAGTCTAAAGGCTGTGTGTGGGGGTAAATATATGTGCATGTCTCAATATACAGTGGGAGAATAACCAGGCAATTGGGGAATTAAAATCTCATAATTCATTAAGTTATGATGATTATCATAAATCTTCAACTGGTTTGTGTAGTCATCACACTTCTGAGAAGGAATGTAATTGACCAGTAATTCAAAATTTGCCTGTTTGTTCGCTTTATACTACTTATGTGGATCCAAGCGCTACATACAGAAGGCACCTGCTGCTGCTACTCTCCAGTTCCTGAAGAGGATTTGTGTGTCCCTTCTCCCAAGCTCCTAAGGAATCTTTTATTCACTCCTTTCTCTCACTGCTTCCTCTCCTTTGCCAGTCCCCACTGTAGAAGTGGCCTTCCTGTTTTCACTAAGGCTGTTGTTCAGTCTGTCATTTCCTAAATGATAACACACTAGTGAATTACTTGAAGGGTACATTAGATTGACTTGTTGTAATGTGTTTAACTTTGGAATCCATTCAGAATGTGCTAATACAGTTTGTTTACATGGATCTTGCTGAGAAAGTAACAATAATGGGCACTACACATTTCTGCATATACATGGTGTGTGCTTTTAGTAGCATTGTTAGGATGATCTAGATTCACAACATCAGGCTCACCTCCCAGAATAATATCCAGTACTGACCTGAGTCATAGAATACAGTACGTCCTTGTAGGAAGGCAGTTTAGCCTCCCTCTGATCCAGAAGGGGAGGAGCCACCCTCCCTACCCAAGTGGGTGGAGCCAGACTTGAAGTATAAAAAGCAGAGTCTCCAGCTCAGTTGGGGCTGAGACAGCGAGGGAAACAGGTGCATCTGGGTGGCTCCTGGCTGCTGCCTTTGCAGAAGGGTCCAGAGACGTCTTTCCTGCCAGGGAGCTGCCTGCATGGGAACCACCAGGATTGACACCCTGGTTAGTAGTCCCCATTCTGTAGAGTGGGAGCTCAATTACTGTACTTTCAAAAACATGCATTTCACACTTGGTGGAGCAAGTTGTTCCTGGACTATCTAGAAAAGATTTGGCACAAATTTAAATCTCTATAATGGCTCTTTATAAATGAAAGTTCTTTCACTTTATATAAAAAAAATAAGAGGAAAACATTGCATGACATAAAAGCAAAGTGGCAAAAATAATACAGTCATCGAATCTTTTCTCCACTTAACAATCAATGATGATACTAAAGCTTCTTAAGGCAAATCTATACTTTATTTCCTCTTGTGACGTCTCGATTTACTAGACAGCTCCTTACTGTCCAATTGTCTAATCCCATGTCTATACTGTCACTAGAATTTTTAGTATAAACGTGTTTACAGTGTGGGTATTGCTAGTAGAATTCTAACATTTCATCTGATCAGAGAAAACTTTTACAAAGCACTTTTTACAGAACCATGCTATAGACTAAACAGAATATTTGCTGACTGCTCCGGAACAAACAGCTGTGGCTTTAATGTTACCTTATCTCTGTGTTTTTAAATATCTTAAAATGACAGGAGTAAATTTTTTTTTAGATTGCATTTCTTAGTCAAGACATGTCTATTCATTTTAAAACATCCATATATTTCAGTATAGTTGGCATCCACATATAGTACCTTTCATAATTATACACAAACTGAGTCAGTGCCCTTCTAGAAATGTAGCTGCAGCTATGCAATGCTTTGAATTTTACTTCAGAATTTATTCCTACCCACGCCCTCCCCCCAGGGAAAAAGTAGGGAAAAGATTCAACCTTCTCAAGTTGGTTAGTCCACTGAAGTCATTCTTGGCATAGGGTAATATCCTATCATAGGGTAATAGAGCTTACAGCATTGTGCTACAGACTGGCAACTAAACAGCTTGTCAAACACCAGCAAGGGCTAATAGGCAACCAAGATAGTGTAAACTACCACCAAAAAAAAGGGAAAGAAAAGGCAGATTTTTAAAAATGCAATAGTCTTTTTATTCTGGGACAATTAAATCTCAGAGGTTTTCATCTGTAATTAGCCTGTTAACATATGTGATTTGCTGGTATATTTGCAGCCAGACGGTTGGCTCTGGAAACATGATTTTGTCCAACATCTGAAACGAAACTCTTTTTCCTGATGTTATTGCCGCTCTTAAATTGGCATTACGGATCATTCCTACAGTATGAGGAAATTGATTTAACTCTAAATTTCTTTTTAAAAATTAAGGTATCCTGTATCTATCTTCTCCGGATCAAACTCTGCGTTATTTGTATTGTTGAACTTTGTCTTGGAACTCTCATGGTCCTGCATCTATGCAATGCGACATATAAGAGAAAACTTTCAAAATAATTTGAGAGTATCTTCCTTAATCTGTTCATAGCTCCCCACTTTCAGCAAGATTACCAGTATTCTGAAGAATGTATCTATTGACTATGTAATAGACAAAACTATTTTAGGAGAAAATATTTTTTATAAACTGGTATCTTTCAATTATATTTAGAAAAGATACCTTTATCTATCTATTAGGAAAATAAGAGATAGAAATGTATCCTGTAACATATAGGCTGATGACTAGGGTGAAGAACAAATAGGGAGGGGTGTCCACATTTTTACAATTCCACATTTTTACATGTGTTAAGTCCCTCACATTAACTGGAAGTTAATTTGAGGTACTAAAGTCTGATGAAGATACACCCTTCAGGCGCTTGTATTTCTAAACCTCAAAGCCTGGTTCCTTGACAGCTCTCAACCCTAGAGCTGGACTGTTGGGCTAAAATTCAATCTCTACTGTTACATAGTAGGGAGCCTTCCAGATGTCAGACTTATATCCAGAAGTGAAATGCTTCTTGTTCTGGTATTCCCGTCAATCTGCATCCACTTCTGAAGCTCCTCTTTCCCGAATCCTTAGTTACCTGCTAGAATTAAAAATGCAGGGACTATCTATGAGTTCTGTCAAGATACAGTTGGCAGCTATCACAGGCTTTCATTCGCCAACCAAAGGTCTCTGGTTTTTATTCACTACCAGAGCCGAATTCCTTAAGGGTTTGTCTAATTTGTTCCCTCATATCCAGAACCACACGTCTCCTTGGGATTTTAATTTAGTGCTCAATGTCGTCATTAAGCCTCCCTTTGAAACCTGTGGTCACCTGTTGCTTCCTCCATTTCTCTTTTTAAGAATTCACTTCTGGTACTCATTTTGGCTGGAAGGGTGGGAGATCTGGGAACATTCCTGGCTGACCCACCTTATGCTATCTTCAACTGTGACGAGGTCATGCTACACCCCTGCTCCAAAGAGCTTATACTTAAATCGTAAGATAAGAGATGACAGATGGAGCCGGACAGAAGATTGGAGGAGTGGGGTACAAGAAACAATCCGACAACATGGGTCAGCATGACAGTTAGTGGTCATGTTAGTTGTTGTAGGCAACACAGCAAAGCAGCGTTTTAAGGAAGGGTTTGAAAAAGTATAATAAGGGAGCTTGGCAGCTATTTACTTTTCCAAAGTACAATTTATTTGCACATTCTGTTGCAGTAAAATCCATTTCCTTGGCATAGTGCTGGCCAGGAGACAGCACTGTCTGGGTAACTCTGGTCTAGCACTACGATATTTCTGCTTACATTCCTGTTTACATATCGCCATCCAACGTTTTGACAGATGAAAGGAAACCTGACAAAGTCTATCAGAGGTGCTCGGCTCTGGTGTGGGAGAAGAGCTCCATGTGCGAGCAGCAGATCTTCTCACAGCGGCTACAGGTCCACTCACCAGATGGAGATTGGAGCACACTCTGCTGGTGGGCTCGCCTACGGTCCTCAGCCTGGACTCTTGTGACTCTTGTGACTCAGGTGCATTCCTATTTACAGCCTGGTAGGTAAAAACCAAAACAGTGAAAGGTTTTGCTTGGTGTAGAGTAGAAGGGGGATAAATTATCGTTGTTTCAGTAAAGTGGTTTGTATGACTAGCTTCAGGAGGTGCACCATTCAATTTACAGGATCAGCTTGCAAGCACAGCTCTCAGTTAATTTATAATGAATGTACTAAAATGGGCTGAGCAGCCACTTGCATCTCCCAGTGAGGGGATTTATTGCTAGCAAATGAAGGAAGACGGCAAAGATGCACATTCTCAACTGAACCAGAAACTTTAGTGCAAAATTCTGCAAAGTCTTGCGTGGATAAGATGAAGGGGAGCTGAAAAGGGGAGCAGGGACCCTTTCTCCACCCAGCAAGAGAAAAGTTATAAATCCTAAAAGACTCTGGAATTTTGTGTAACATCCCTGTGAGAGAATGGCCTTAGGCAGGGCTCTAGGCCCCAGCAGTGATGTACTCATTGGTGTTCCAAAGGGGTGAAGGGGCCATGCCCCTGGGATGCTGGTCGGGTCCTCTTTGAAGCTGCTGGGCTTTGACATCCCCGGCAGCCACACCAACCCCAGCTCAGGCCTGCTGGTGGCCGAGGGTTCCCGGTGCAGGAGGAGTAAGTGTTCTCCTGGCCTCTCAACTGGGCACAACGAGGGAGCCGGGGGATCAGACCCTGTCATGCCCCATCCCCAGGTGGCCCAGGGGCATCTGCCCCTGTCACTCCCAGCCACACCCACTGCTCCCATAGCAGGGGAAGGGTGTGGGTTGAGAGCAGGAAACGGGCCCATAGACACCCCCCATCGGGTGCTGCTACTGCTGGCATGTGCGTGTGTGCACAAATGCAAGTATTGACCCCCAGGGATCGGAGACCCACGGTATGCCAGGGGACATACTGGTACCAGGTAGTGTCTAAGGAAGAATGCCATCTGGCTACATGCACAAGGATCCTCAGCTTTTTTTCTGCATGAACAGTTTCTGGACTCTTAGTACCCAGATGAAACATTGTTGATGAGAACCTCCCTTCGAGAAACAGGCCTGTGTAGAAATGTGTGATCCTACTTTGTGTCAGGGCAGAACTTCAGCGGGAGAAGTTCAGGTGTACAGTACTTTGAATTAAAGGAACGTGTTATAATACAGCATTCACCCTGTCACCATGGACTACTCTGCGGCTGCTCCCACCACATCCTTTCACCTGTCAGACCAGGTATAGTCTCTCCATTAACAGCTGGTCCCATACCCCAGCTCTTTGGGTAGAGTGATGCAGCCTTCTGCAGATCAGCCAGCATTGGCCCAGCTTTGCTGGGGCAATCAGATCATCACTTCCAAATCGTGGCTGGTGCCATCGAGAACCATAATGGTCATCTCATACGTTCCCTCAACAGCAGAAAAATTGTCCTGCAGTGGGCTGCATAGAAATGCCTTCTAGTCTGCGGGGCAATACTATAGGTTGGTTAATAAGCCTGGTTAATAAGCTAACAGTGTTTGCTGTTAGCAATGGTATCTGTCATGCAATGCAATTATTAGCTGAATGCAAAGTGAAAATACAGCCTGCTTGAACTGCAGTTCAAGTTTGTTGTACTCAGAAATTTCTACACTAGTGAGGAAATATCCCAGACCTGCCATGGCACTGTTTACAACAAAAGAAACCCAAGGGTAGTGAAAGAACTCTGTAACGTAATACAGGTCCTGGTTGTTAATACAAGCTGGCTCTAAAACATTAGTTATTTTCCATAAGCGTCACGTAAAATGTTGAGGCTTGAATATACCACCAGGAAAACCTGACAAGTATCTCAAAATATTTCTCAGTGTGGCTTCCTTTGTTAAAACGTAGCTAGCTGGAGAGAGTACAAAACCATTGTTACCTCGCATTGTACAATAAACTGAGACGTGTAAGAAGGTTTAATCATGAGCCCAGCCTTTAGTAGCCGTTGTCTGTATGTGAACTTGCTCCTAGAGTTCTTCCCACATCATAGGAAAGAGGCAGTAATAGACGGAGGAATAGAATATTAACCTTCTACACCCTTCCTTTTATTCCCTGGCCATTCCAACAAATAAAACTCATGTAAGAGAGGAAAATCGGCAGAAGCATCAATCTTCAGCTAGAGACAGCAAATTAGGAACAACACCACAGTCACGTATTATAAGATGACCCAACAGCAAGCAACGCCTCCTAAAACATCTCCTAATCTAAATGTAGCCCCAGTGTCTATTTCTTTCACTCTTACTCTGGCCAATCTTTTGATCTAGTCGTGCTTACAAAGGCAATTGGTACATCAAGCGAAAAGGTTAGGAAGATTTCCAGCTGACAAGGTCCCTGGTTTCAGCATATGCAATGAATGGTAAATACTATGATTATCCCCCTCCTGAAGGAAACTCATATGCATAAAATGACTTTCCTCAGCAGCTGCGAGCTAGGGCCCCTGCTTACAGCAACTGGGCAGGGGTAGGGTGGGGGTTGTGTATGTTTTAAGGCAGCTGTGAAACTGGCTGAGGGCCTCTATTATATTTTTCAGTTTGGGGTCCACGATGCAGTGTAATTTACTCGATGCATATGCTACATATATATAGATTCATGTTATTTCTCAGAGAAAACTGATTGACATACCAGCAGCTTGCTAATTAAATAACTTTAATTTCAAACTGTATTTCTACTCTATTCCAAAAGACACACTTTACCGCACTCTTCCTTCATAAACTCTGCATGCAAGTCCAGGTCCTCTGCTTTTCTCCAGCCTAGCAGTCTATCAGACCCTGCTAATAAAATCTGTTATCAGCACAGGGGGAGTTTGGGGAAGTGAATTAAGCATGCCCAAATAATTCACAAGGTGGTAAATTAGTGGGTTGCAGTACATAAATTAGAAAAGAGGCGCCTGAGGTGGCAGAGCTGAAAATTACAGGGTCATTTACATTATGTAGTCAGCTGTACACTAGCGTGATCTCAAAGCTACCAGGTAAAGGGTTGGTGTCCATTGTTTTCCGAAGGGACTGTTTCCCAACATTTCTAATATATTGGTGATATGTTTCTAGACACTGCAATAGCCACAAAGTGAAAAGAATAGACATTTCTCTCTGTAAGAAATTCAGGACAACCACAGCGAATGCATTCCAGCTGTGCTGAAAGAAATCTGAGTCACCTGCTGTGATTCATAGCCATGCCCCTTGGAGATGTTGAAAGATACCTGGAAGTATATAACATCCTGGAAGACAGTGAGTGTCATGCCAGATTGGCTGAGGAAAACCTCTAACCCACCTAAAAACATGTAATTGTCATAAGAAATGTTCAGTTGACTGAGTGGACCTCACAAACTACTGCCCACTGATTATTCTTGAGCAAGGTCAATTAGCTGAATTGCTCCCAATTGAACCTATCCTGAGCCAATAGCCTGGATCCCTTTCAGTTGTTCTTCCAGACCAGATTGTGGGAATCTTTCCCCATTTAGGGACAGGAGGTGCTCATCCAGCAGCACCACAAGGCTTGATGATGCCTGCTACTGAAAAAGGTGCTGCAGTATTTGGGCATTTCAGTTTTGAGTGGGAAAAACCACACATGTGATTTGACAGTGTGGGAGGGAATAGAAATCGGAGTCTGGGACCTGAAGAGGGAGGAGAATTAGGCAAGTGGGATGGAGCAAGTGGGGTTTGGCATCTTGGTTCTGAGTGGAGAAGAATTTGGTAACAAGGGGAAGAGAATTGCTGCTTTTTTTGGGCTGGCTCACAGGCGCGCTATCTTTTTTTCCCACACCCAGGCACGAGCTCTGGCGTTCAGGCTTGTCAGGGCTAGAAAATCTGCACCCTTTCCTGGTGCGGATCCTGTGAGTGTGGGGCTACATGTCCCAGCGTGCCATGCTTTGTCAGCTGCTTCACAGAGAATTAATGTGGAAGCATTGCTTCAGTACTTCCAGAGTCAGTATCCTACAGAGCACACAGTTTGGATTCTGTAGCTGCACACTCTCACTCAGCTGGTGCCACCATAATAAAGATTTAGAGGTGCCAGAAGAAGCTGTCGATTCTATGGACTGCACTTAATTCTAAAATAAACAGTGTCACTGCTGATAAAATGTGTAGTCATGCTCCACTGAGCACAGAAATTTTTTATATGGCAGATATTACATCAGTGACATCTGAAAAGTTTCTCTACATAGCCTTGAGGTGCAATTCTACTGTACAAGTCTGCTCAGATTGGATTTAGCTAGGACTTGTCCTAACAGTTCATTAAAAGGTTCCCAGTATAAAAAGAAAGTCCTTACCAGAGTTTATTATTTGGGGCAGCACTGGGAAGGTCTTGAGCTAGACCACAAATACTATTGGTACAATAGCTACCTGTTCACTGATGGATTTCTTTTTAGGGCTGGTGTTTTGCTATAGTCATGCAAAAGTCAGACACTTAAGGGGAATGCTTTCAAAACTTTGTGTGGGGTTTTAATTACATGCATCCTGTTAAAATCAGTGGAAATAATGAATCTGAAATGCCACCAGCCCTTTTCAAAATTGCCTGTTTAGTGCCTAAAATGGCTACTCGGTTATTCCACATCCAAAACAACGTTTGCTTTGTTGAATTCTAAACATAGTAAAATCATGTTCCTTTCAGAAGTGATTCCTCTTGGCTCAGCACCTACCCTTTTACCTAGCTTGTATCTCTTTGCATAAGGAACAGTTTGGGTCAGTAGTGAAATTTTCTAACCTTATAAACTATAATTTTTTTCACTATTGACCTCCAGACAGGAGCTCTGGGAAAAGCTTAACTGGCTCGTCTCCCAAACCATTCTTTTGGCATCACTAACTTCTTTTAAGATGGTGGCTCAATATAAAATCCACCAAAAAAAAAATCACACTAAAACCTGCCTGAGGTTTCATCCAGGCAGTGTGGGGCTCTGGTTTCACTCCTAAGGGGTGTCACAGGCTATCAATCAATGTATCACATGTTAGAGCTATAAAGTTCATAAAACTTGTTGGGTTTTTTCATTACCCTCAGGCAATCCCATGCCTTGGCTAATGTGCATCTTTATTTTTATGAAGTGCATCTTGCTGCTTGTGAAGTTTTCCATTTAGCTACAGAACCGGTACTATATGGGCAGCCGCATATCTGTGTACCTCAGCCTTACCTTGCCACACCACACTGGAGGAATGGCATGGCAGCTTGTTTCGACTTCATGGTGCTGGATCTCTCTGTTGAGACCACCGCCAAAGAGAATTTCTGGGATATAGAGACAAGGCCAATGGGAGCTGAACTAAGCCTGGCCAAAAGAAGGCTCCGGGGGGATATGCTTGCTCTATATA
>ML675603.1:23698747-23731082 GCA_007922155.1 Mesoclemmys tuberculata
GATGATCATATTGGTCCCTTCTGACCTATGAGTCTATGAGTCTAAGATCACAAAACACAGGAGAAACTATAGTGGGGACAGGGGCAGCCTCCCACTCCCCAGTTTTCAGATTCAGGGGGATAATTCTTTTCTCCTCGGCATACGCCACTGGTTGGCTGGGTAGGGGTAGGTGGCTGACAGCAGTCAGACTTGCTTTGGTCAGCACACCTAAGGACCAGAGCCACAAAGGTATTTAGGTTGGAAGTTAGGAGCCTAAATACTTTTGTGGATCTGGGCCCAAGAAGCTCCAGAGAAAAACTTGAAAACATGTCTCCTGAAGGGTTCAAACATCAGAAGGCAAATAAGAGGAAACTGAAAATGACTACTTTAAAAATCTCATGAGTTTTAAAACAATCTCCTGACATTTCGGGGTCTGACTCATGGTTTTTGAACCGTTGGGGTTGGCAGAACTACAGTGGATGCCTCCCGCCAGCAGCAAATTCTCTGTTCTCCTCCTGGGCAGGCAGGAGGCTGCATTGAGATGTCTTTGTACAGCTTGTTCAGCTCCCTTCCAGTCCTGATGGGGTCCCTTTTCTCCATTCTCTCATCTCCCACACCTGGGTTCAGAGGGTGTCCGCAGGTGAAGGGCCATTCCAGATACTGGCCTTCTCACCAACAGCAGCCACCTCTGCTCCTAGGTTCAAGGCCCGGCGAGGGGGAAGAAGTTTGATAGACAGGGGTAGGACTCAGCGCTGTGAGCACAGGGAAGGTTGGGGAGAAGGGGAAGGTTTGGGAGCTGGAGCAAAGGCAGGGTCTCTTGTAGCCTTGCCAACTCTCATGATTTCTTTGGGAGCCGTGTAATTTCAGCCCTGTAGGAGCTCGTCTCACGGTGACAAGAGAAGCTCCAGGCATCGCCACCCCACCCCAACTCACTCTCTTCCCAATGGGGACTGCTGCAGGAAGCAGGCAGAGCTCTCCCCCTATCCCCAGCAGAAGGGAGTTTTTAAGTGAGAAAGGGAGCAGCTGACACCATTCTCATGGGGAGGAGGGAATAGAAAGAGCCCAGCAGCATGGCTTCGCTTCCTCCGGTGAAGAATGGATCCCTTTGCTCCTTCCCTAGCCCTCTCCAGCTATGCAACAAGAGGACTGGAGAGGAAGTCAGAGCATCTGGAGCTGCGACCCTCCCCCAGGCCCGGAGAGCGACAGGAGAAGTTGAGATGGGGCTGAGGGGCACAGATTAATCAATGATCTGTCGGGGGGAGGGGCTGGGGAGAAGCTGGTAGCTCTGCACCGTCAGGCAGTCAGAGAACGCCTGCAGCAGGGGCCAGAATCACGTATTCACTGGATTTGGGAAAGCTGGAGCTACCGTACGTACCACGCGCAAGAGGAGGGTGAAAATCAAAAGGGGACAAAAACCCCACAATAA
This sequence comes from Mesoclemmys tuberculata, assembly GCA_007922155.1. NCBI lineage: Eukaryota > Metazoa > Chordata > Testudines > Chelidae > Mesoclemmys > Mesoclemmys tuberculata. Next base: position 23,700,153 of record ML675603.1, read on the forward strand.
AATTTAAAAAAAAAATCCAAGATTTTGGGCCAGTTTCATGAACTTTTGGGGCTGGCAACGTGGACTTTGTGTACGGACATGGAGGGGGGCAGGGCGGGGCAGGAAAGCAACTTAGGAGGGAGAGCTGGCGAGTGCTGGTTCTCATACCGGGGGAGCGTGGTGTAGGAGAGCTGGGGAGGGAAGGCCAGTGGGGCCTGAGAGAGGGGGAGAGAAAGGGGCGTGGAGCTGGAGAATATGGGGTTTTGGGCAGAGAAACGCAAAAGGTAAGAGACGTGTTGCAGCGTTTTGAGACGAGCTTGTGTTGGGAGGGTTGGGAATTTTCGCACAGGGAGGGGAGAATGAAGGGTGTGGCAGGAAGCACAATGGAGGGGAAGTATGTGGTATTGTGGGAAACAGGAGGGAGAATGTGGGCTTTGTGAGGAGATAAAGGGGAAACATTGGGGTTTGGGAAGACAGAGGGAACGTCATGAGGCTCCCTTCAATGTAAGCGGGGCCTTATGCTTTGGGGAAGAGGATTTTTCCATTCCAACTTCATAGGCAAATATACTGCAGCGTCACCAACTCATTCACATAGGCCTAAAATACTTACTTTGTTACTGCCCTACCAACGTGGCTAACTGAAGCCAAGTGCCCTAGCTGTAAAAGCTGTTATGCTGTTATCGGGCCCTTGTGTTACGACTTTCATGGTTTTCTAAATGATTATTTGATAACAGTAGATCAGATGTTTCTAGTGTTTTTATTATATCTAGGGCTGTCACAATCTCCTCCTCTTTGTCACCTGGCTGCAACTTAGCTTTTCTCCGCCTACGGTTCAGAGTTTGCACATTCTGCTTAAATGAAGGCAGGGTCTCCTCAGTATCCAACATTTGGGACCCAGGAAAGTTTGTTTGAGGACTGTGACACAAATTGACGAAGGTGTTATTGCCACGTGCGAATTCTCTCTCTGGTTCTCCTAGCAACCACACTGTGAGGAGCTTTTAGGCTCAGATTTATAAAGTTGGGACATCTTACTTTTTTCAGTGCATCTTACTGCTAAAGAGGGTCCTCATCAGTAAGGAGAGGGAAATAAAGTAATTTCAGGCTCCACATTACATGTATGAAACACCACATCTCATAAAGACCATGGCCTGGGGCAATATACCGTGCGGTTTTAAAGAAAGGTCCATTCATCATAGAAAGCTGTGAGCGATGGCAGCTCCAAAGTAGTAATCAGTGTTGCGTATGGACACTGATATACCCATAATTAACTGACCTCAGGCATCCCAGAGCCTTCTCAGCAATGTCTGAATTCCATGCCAGCTGGACTGTGCTGTGGAATATTGAAGAGAAACTCTGAAGAGGCTGCAATTTGTATTATATATGCAGAGTAAGCACCTTGGCTAACTTTTGTTTTCCAAAGGGTTTCGTATTTAATTAATTTTGGAAGTCATAACCCTTATTTCCTTCTTCAGATCATCTGAAGGATGAATTCAGGTATATCACATAGTATCTAATATTTTTTTCCTTACATAGTTGTTCTTCCCCCCAAAGCTGAATAAATGATTAAGCCTCAATTTCTCATAGCAACAGCCCACAATTCCACCAAGCAGGCACTTTGCCAAAGGCCGCTTAATGCAGTCTGTACTGCGCATGTATAGAAACCTTGCAGCTACTTTGATCTGCTGTCACTATTGTCAAGTAAACATGCCTCACTGAGCCAGCTCTCAGAATGCTGCAACTATATTGATGTCAGTACATTCCAGAAACATTTCTGTGGTTTATTAAATCAGTTTTTAAACGTGTTGTGTACTGTAACAGGTTAAACTTTATATCTTCTGAATGCAATCTGGTCCTGCCTATTCCATTCTGTGGATGAAAACTATAATACTAGCAAATCCTTCCTGAAGACTGAGCTCTGCTGCAGAAACTACAAGAAACCAGCCAACCAGCAATGGCTGTGAAACAGCCAACAATAACTAAAAAACAGACAATTTGAACCAGTCAGGAAGCATTAGGGCTAACCTCTTTCACCATGTGATCTTATCGTTGTTACCCTCATCCTTCCTCCCCATTTTTATTGGTTACACTGACTTCTATCTTGTTTCAAATTAGAGAAGGGATTTAGGGTCAGTTATGAGCTTTGCCACCGACATTCCTGTGTGATCTTGGGCAAGTCATTTGAGGTCTCTGTGCCTCAGTTCTCCATATGTGAAATTGGGATAGTATACTTCCTTTCTCTCAACCATTTGTCTATCTTGTCCATTTAGACTGTAGGCTTTTAGGTGCAGGGACTTTGTGGCTAGCACAATGGGGCCATCATCTCAAATGGGGCCTTTAAGGGCCTCCATAATACAAATATCGTATTTAATAACAGATCATAAGCTGTTTAGGGCAAGGACCATGCCTACTATGTGCTTTTCCAGCATTTACCAAATAGCTCCTGACTGAAGCTTTTGTGTTCTGCTCCAGTACAAATAATGATGTTAGTAACGTTAAGTCCGCTAGCCATGAGAGGGACTGCTGGAAAACTGCCATCCTCGGATAGTGATTCCCAGTGGATTCTGAGCAAGTTGTAGATGGGAGGCACCAGGGGTGAGGGATGGGTAATGGTGTTGGAGAAAGAGCCCCCCCCCTCACGCACCCCACAGCAGGGGCTCCTGTCCCATTTGCCTAGCCCAGCTTCCCACTCCAGGCATTACAATCTGGTGCACAGGATCACAGCACCACTCAGGTTTGAGCCGGCCATACTCATGATGGAGGGGCAGCTGGGCCAAACCTGAATGGTGCTGTGACTGTGCGCACCAGGTTTCAATGACCAGAAAGGGAAGCCAAGCCCAGCCACGCAGAGTGTGTGTGGGTCAGGCTGGCAGTTGCACTCCATTTCCTCATGCCTGTCTCCTCTTTGCCCCAGGCCAGGATTAGGGTTGTAGTACCGAGGTAGAGGAACCTGCTGCTGAGGGTGATGGATGCCCTGTCAGTGGGGTGAGGAGGTGACTGTGGAGGAGAAGGACACTGGTCTAGGACTTTAGCACATGCCCTCTCCGCCTTGAACTTGGGCCCTAGGTGAGTCACAGAAAAGACAACACGCAGTTGGTGGGTCACCTTGCTAAACAGTTTGACACATACCCCTCAAGAGAGCAGCTGACATACAAACATGTCCCGAGTTAATGCTAATACAACCATGCTCCCCACAGGCAGTGAGTGCCTCTGGCATCTGGGAAGACCGGCTCCGCCTCTTCCCCCCCAAAGCCCCGCCCATGCTCCACCCCTCTTCTGTCCCAGGCCCGTTCATGCTCTGCCCCCTCTCCCAGGCTGCCCCCCACCTGCCTCTCATGCCAGTCCACCCCCTACCCAGAGGATCCCCCTGCCTGATATTTGGGGAAGGAGGTGGAGCAAGGGCAGGACCTTTGGGGGAAGAGGCAGATCAGGGGCAGGAAGAGGAGCAATGCAGGTGGAGCCAGTGGGCAGAAGCTAGGCAGGAGTTTCTAGTGGGGCCCGTTTAAGCCCCCCCAAGTCTCTTATACCCGCCTTCCATGATGCTACCACTGTCCTGCATGACCCACGCTGGTGAGGAATTGTGGTCAGGCTTCATCAAGCTGAAGCCATAGTGATTATTGCCGTCCTGTAAATCAGGAGTTGTCTACCCTGAAATACACATGCAGACAGTGTAACAATGAAAAGCTATGTAAGAAGAGCATAAAGAAAAAGAAAAGAGAGAAGCAGAATTAGAGAGTGAATAATGTGCTAGTGGGAACAGAGAACTGGAAGGTGCCGTGGCCCATGGTACTTTCTTTCTTTCCAGCTGTTTTAATTACAAAGAGGAGTCTGGGTGGCTGCAGAAGCAGCTGGAGAGGATGAGGAGGAGTCAGCCTCACTGCATCTGCTAGCAGCTGCTATCACATAAAAGCAAAGTAAACAAGAGCTCTTCCCTCCGTGTCCTCAACAGCATCTGAACACTCAAAGGTAGGTCTAAACTCAACCCCTTTCTAGAGTTCACGTTACTGGTAACCTAACAACAACCCCCAGCTTAAGCTTTCTCCTTAAGGTTGGCTATTCCTAGAGTTTTCCTTTTCTATTATAGTTCCTCCGTGGCTAAACGAGACCCCCCATTTTCCCACTTTATATCCTCGTTGGAGCAAATTGGCCCCAACTCACAGCACGGTTCAGCAATAATTACCCTCAACCTTCATAAAGCAGGGTTTCAACACCTGAGCCCTGAGTGACTTCACAGAAGAGGCCCAAGGTCCTAGACAGGTTGTTAGACAGTGTTGCCCATTTACAAGGCACACACCATACTCTATAAATATTTGAAGAGGGTAAACATCAAGGAGGGAGAGGATTTATTTAGGGTACTACCAAGGGTATAATCAGGAGTGACTGAATGAAATAAAGAAAGTGAAAACGTAGGCTGGATATCAGGCAAAGCTTTCTTGCCATGAGGTCTATTAGACTGTACAATAGTCTCGGATGGATCGTGATGGGAGCCCCGATATTTAAAGCGTTCAGAAAGATATTGCAGAGAAACATTTTGCTTTGACAGGGAGCTGGATTTAGCAACTACACTAGGTATTTTCTATTTCTAATTTATTGCAATTGAGACTAGGAGTGGGCATCAGGGATTTCCAGCTGTGAGGAATATAAATGAGGTTAGGAATCAACAAAGCTCTGAGGAATAAGAGCTTTGTCCTTTAGGAAAATTGAATACCCTAAGATTGCATTAAAAAGAAAGTAACAAGATTAGTATTTAAAATAAAAAGTTCTCTCTCTCCAAATGGGCTGCACCAAGGGACAGAAATGAATTATTTGCTTTATTGTACTCAGTTTTTTATTACAGGGCTTTAATCCACAATAAGTGCAAGGGTCACCTAGTTTAGAGAGGTCTTGTTTTGTCAAGCGTCTGTTTTTCAGAATGAGCTACACAAATTCTCTCCTTTTAAATAATTTAAAGTGATTTCATTGCTTTCCTATATATATATATAATAATAATTAGGGCCCTGATCCTTGAAGGGGCTGAGCACACTCGGCCTCCACTGAAATCCTGCCAGCATCCCAGGATCAGGTCCTAGATTAATGAATCAATGCTCACACCACACTCTAAGTACTAAGCAATTTTCATTATAGTGGCAGTTGTAAAAGCTGATGATACAGTTCATGAAATATTTGACTGAGGGAACAACTACTCTATGTTGCTTGAAAACAACTGAAAGTAGATTGAATGCTGATTTACACTGGAATTTGCTGAGGGTGTTTTCAGCCTTATCAGAGGATATCAGAACTGATGTTAATCATGAAGAAGTGCAGATGTGCAAAACAGCCAAGGTGAACAGAGGCTTTTGGCTGTCGTGCATAGCAGCTCTAAATATAGGGGGCTGATAAAAATCTATCTTGGGTTCAAAGGCTTGACTGGCAAACTTGCTATCAAGAGGCACTCCCTTATTGTTCTCTTCCCAAAGGCAGATTCATTAATGTAATTTCTCTTATTTAACTATTCTGTTGGGAGGAACTGGGCTCCCCCTCTCTTCTCAGATCAGCGCATGATAGTGCTTGGGCCACACATGAAACAGTCTGGTGGACTTGTCCTTCTCCTTACCTGGCCATTCATGCACTTCTCAGCTTCCAAGGCCCTGTGCTGCTTCCACTGAAGTCAATGCCAGTAACTTCAATGGGAGCAGAAGCAGCACCGACCACATGAAAACTGAAGATTCGAAAAGCAGCGGCTTTTCGCAGGGAAGAACAGTGACAGGGTTGTAAGGGGAAGGAGGCAAAGCACCTTCATCAAGGTGTCGCTGTTGGTCTCGTACTTGCATTTTAGGTAGAGCTGGCAACAAGGCCTATAGTTAAGGTTTCCTAACACTTTCCGTTACGAGACTTAGTTTTCAGTTGCTTCTAACTTTGACAAACTTAAATTTTAGGGGCTGACATTTTCTGCCTGTGCCTACATTGACCCATTTCCAAGAATGAGATTGGGAGAAAATATGCTGATTTGCCCAGGTTAAAAGATTCTTACAGCTGTTTTGCTCTAAGCTTGAAATTTGACCAGGAGGTTGCCCTAGAGCCAAGGCCGTGCCTTTTGCCATCTCCATGAAAATCAGCCAACATTTGGTTAAGATATAAGCCTCTGACAATTACAGCGTGTACATGCTCAGTAGAGACATGTCACAATTTGGCAGCTAGTTTTTCTGATTCAGTCTGCCCTGGGCATGCTCTGTCCCAAGGCTGAAGGTGCTGAGCTGGACTTTCCTAGCAATTGCTTCTCCTGGCTTCTGGGGACTGTGGTGCCAAGGATGGGAAATGAGAATAGAGCGCCAACGTGCTCTCCTACTAGAGCTGAATGGAGGAGACAAAGTAAACATCCTGACTGGAATGCAGCGGGGTGAGGAGCTGGAGGTGAAGATAGATGGAGATGTGTGATCAAGTACTGTTTTTCTACGGGACCCTTCCTGCATTCAGGGCACATCTTGCCATCTCTCATGGTTTTAGTGTGGGACGGGATGTTGGCTGGGATTGACGCCAGTCTCACGAGGCTACAAGAAATTCCAGCCCTCGAGCAAAGATGCTAGACTCTGGCTGACTGCTGTACTTTCCCACCTCCAGGGGGAGAATAACAATCAAAGCTATTGCAGGCAAAGCTCTCTTCCCCTCCTTTTCCCCTCCTCTCACCTGAATCCATTCTCACAGGACAGGAGGAGGGAGCTAAGAAGGCGAGCAGCTGAGGACTGTTCTCCTCTCCGCAACCTCTGGGGACAGAAGGTTTGGGAGCAAAGAACATAAGAATGGCCAGACAAGATCAGATCAATGGTCCATTTAGCCCCATATCCTGTCTTCTGACAGTGGCCAATGCCAGATGCTTCAGAGGGAATGAACAGAATAGGGCAATTATCGAGTGACCCTTCCCCTGTTGTCCAGTTCCAGCATCTGGCTGTCAGGGGCTTTGGGACACTCAGAGCATGGGGTACATCCCTGACCATCTTGGCTAGTTGCCATTGATGGACCTTTCATCCAGGAACTTATCTAATTCTTTTTTGACTAGGGGTTGTATGAAGAATACTTCCTCTTGTTTGTTTTAAACCTGCTGCCTATTCATTTCATTGGGTGACCCCTGGTTCTTGTATTATGAGCGGGGTGATGAGCCTTTATTGCTTCCTCTGGGAACGGGAGAGCTGACCCTACTGCAATACCCCAGACCTAGGAGATGGGAGTGAAAAGCTCTAAGAAAGGCAGAGGTGAGGCAGGGGAGCTGAACTGATGGGGCCTGACCTGAGGGGTGGCAAGTGAATTGAAGAGGGGTGAACTGATGGGGGCTGGGTGGGAGCAGAAGTTGGAAGGTGTTTAGTGAATGAGGCAGAGGACTTCAGGAAGAGAAAAGAGGATCTCACGTTTACGGCAGTTGAATACTGCCCTGGAGAACTGGATTCTATCCCTACCTTTGCACACAGTTTCCATGTGATGCTAGGCAAGTCACTTAAACTACGCTTTTCACAGGTGGCCACTAGCTGTGTTCGTCATTTTCGGGGTGCCACATATGAGACACCTAGAGCCAGATTTTCAGAATTGCTGAGTGCGCACAGCTGCAACTGAAGTCAATGGGAGTTGTGCTTTTACCATATACAGTGCTATTAAAAATGTTAAATATTTAGGAAAAGCCCTAGGTTTCTCAAGCTGAGCACCCAAAATTAGTGAACTCCTGACAATTTTGGCTTGAATGTCTCTCTATTTCAGGTATCCATCTGTCAATCAGGGCTAACAATACCAACGACTCTCCCGGTGGTGTTGTGAAGATAAATGAATAACTGTTGTGGCACATCCTGATGCTTTGATGAATGTACCATAGAAATATCCATAAGGAAATTAAAAAGTTTGCCTTCAGGATATGGCTTGGGCAATGTATGGTTAAACAAGGCTTGGGGTCACACCGTGAAAGTGCAGGATAAATTAATGAATTGCATAGACTACCTTAATTCTGGCATTTCATAGCTTTTGAGTGTGTGACTTTGCCACCATAATCTTCTTTTAAAATAGCTTTTTGTGTGTGACATTTAGAGAATGTCTTTAGCTTATATGAGTAGATAGTAAACGGTTGGGGACAGGGACTAGTGTGTGTGTGTGTGAGAGATGCCTCACACAATGAAACTCTGATGGAGGACTTTGAACACCATTATAACAGAAATAATAATAATACTTTTATGAACAGTAAGGACCTAATTATGTTACCCCAGTATATGAGGAACTCCTATTAAAATGTCAGTGGAGAGGTATGTATGCAGAAGTAGCATAACAGGGCTCTAAATTAAAATCAACAAAACAAAAAACCTGCACCGAGTACAAGTTGAAGGCTATAATTGTAGGGCAAGCTTGTGTTAAAGTGCCAGAGAAAGGATGGTTAGGCGCTCATTCAGCAGTGAGAATATCCCCCACAGCCAAGAAAGCTAGGCTCACTGACCCTGCACATCCACTGACAGTGCAAAAGCATGACAGATCTACTCTACCACTTCCTAGTGCAATCAGTATGTGTGTCTTTTGATAACTGATGGCTCTGGGAATTAACCACCATTTAAGGGCTCAGCAGACTGTGCAAGCTAAAGCTCTATTATGTCATTAAGTGCCCAAATGATTCCAAATTACAGGGGTTTTCTCGTAAATGTATCGCTAATTTAAAACCCATGGAAAGAAAAATTCAACTTGCCTGCAGAAACCACTATCCTTGAAAAAGAAATATATAGTTCCTTTTTCCCATTTGACAGCAATTTCTATCTGGTCCGCAGTAGATACCAAAAATAGAAGTGAATGCATAGGGTTAGCTGTGTCAGAAAAGGAGATTCATCTTCAAAGAAAGAGGCTTCTCTTTGATAGCAGAAAGCAAAGGTGCAAATTCAGAATAGCCTTTGTGATGCTATGCTGGCATGTGTCACTGGAGTAGCAAATAACATTGACAGGACCCTGTAGTCAGGAATGTCTGACTGCTTCCCAGCCCTGACTCTCCACAGGCAAGGGTATAGAGGACACAGGCCCTAAGAATGTGGAGTGTGAGATGTCTGTACACTTTATAGATTCAATCCTTCAACACCTGCATGTGCAGAGCTACCACCGATGTCAGTGGGCATTGCATACATGTCCAGAGGCTTTAAGTCCCGGGCCCAATATGACATTCCGGTAGAACTGGGATTTATAGTCTGAGGAAGTAGTTTAATGTGGTTTCTCTGATGGAAATAGACCGGTGATACACAAGAGCTGCTGCTCTTGACTCCAGGTGGTAATTTTAACCAACTGGGAAAGGAGAAATGTAAAAAAAAAAATTGCTGCATGTCCAACAGGCATAGCTGTATCAGCGCTGACCCAACACAAATAACTCAAGTCTGAAATTAAAATTCAGTGCGACCCATCTTTCCCAAGCAGACTGCCAGCAACAGGAGTTTGAACCAAGATAACGGAAAATTTCCCTTCATCCCCATTGTTTTTGGATGCTATTCATCCCTGTTTAAAAGCCTATTCCTGCACCGTTGAGGTGAATGGGCCTTTGCTATTGACTTCAGTGGGTGAAGTATCAGACTCTACATCCTCATCTGACTTGCGTGTTATCAAGCCACACTTCATCCATTCTCCTCTGCTAGGAGGCCCTGTTAGAGCTCACCTCAGAGACTGAGATGTGGACATTGCCTCTCCTGAAAGCCTCACACCTGCCTTCATCTTACCCAGAGCTGCTACTGTCCTATGTTCATTTAATTACATCAGAAATGCTGACTCTCCAAACTGAGTTAATCTAAGTTATTTAATTCAAATAAATAGGACTCCCCCATTATTTTGCATACCAAACACATCGGTTCTTCTCCCACAAATAATATAATTAATCGTATGGGTCAAACTCAGAGGTGGCAAAATGGTGGTGTACGTTTCATACCTGTGCAGCAGGTTGGGGTGAGTGGGAATGTGGGTGACTGCGGGAGTATACTGCAGATCAAAATGGTGAGGTTGTAGCAGGAACCGCGAGTGAGAAGAAAGCATAAGAACATCAAAGCTGTTGTTATTTATCATACACTATCTTATATTCTTGCTTACTTTTTCTGCTACAGCTCAGGTTTTATGGTCCTTGGTATGAAACTTACACCTGTGAATTCCTGCTTATCTCCATCATCCACTCTGAATCCAGCCCAACATGTCATTCCTGGTTCATGTAGACCATTCCCTCCAACTATTATACACTTCTAAGCTTTTTAAAGGATCAACTCCCCACAAAAGCCACTTGCCAGCTGGTGTCTTTCTCTTCCATGGACATTATCACTTAAATATACTTCCCCACCTTACATTTAAGAAACAAATAAGATATAAAAATCAAAAACATCAGAAGTTGGCATTATTTCAGATTCCTGCAACATTATACAATGCCTCCCACCGAACATCCAAGGCTTTTCTACCATTCGCAGTCCCCTGCTCTTCCCCCCCGCCCCCCGGCCAATCTGCTAATTCAGTTATTGATTCACTCCACTCCACTCCCTCTTCCCCTTTTGATTCCTCTCCTTCTGCAAAGTCCATCCCTTCAGCCCCTAATCTTGGCTTATTCCCAACATTCATTTCCTTGCCTCCTGCTCCTCCATTGCTGACTGCCTCTTGGAAAAGGCCCTGCAGTCATGCAGACTTCTTCTGTTCTTTGTTCTCTACTTCTTCAGTTTCTGGATCCCCTGCACTTCACAAAAACTGCTCTCACCAAGGTTCCTACGTCTTATCCTGCCCAGCTCCCAAGGGCTGTACTTCTGATGTTGTTGATCACACATCCCTTGTTCAATTCTTGTCCTCCCTTGCTTTCATGACTCTGTCCTTTCCTGCTTCTGCTAACTTTCTGATTGTTCCTTCAACGTCTCATTCTCTTCCTTCCTCTTGTTCTTCACTGGGGATCCCATAAGGCTCCTTCTTTTCTCTTTACATCGTCTTTGAGTGATCTCAGATGCCTACTGCATCACCTTACACCAATGACTTTCAGATCTACCTCAACATTTCTGACCTGTCTCCTGCCATCTTAACCTATTTTTCTGACATCTCTTCTTTAATATCTCACTGCAACTTCAATGTAAATGGCCAAAACTGAACTCTCACTGTTGGCAACATGACCATCTTGTCTGTCACTTACTAGGAGTCATCTTTGACTCCTCCTTCTCTCTTCCCTGTACATCCAGTCTTAATCTTTCCACTTCACTCACCATAAAATTGCTATGCTCACCCATTTTCTTTCTGCCCGGACAGCCAACAATCTTATCCAAGCTCTCCACATCTTCTGTTTTCTGTCTCCTCTCTGACCTCAGTAGCCCCAGTGAAAGTTCCCTGCACAGCTGCTAAGATTGTCTTCCTTACAAGTCACTTTGACCACCTCATATTCCTTTCTGATGGCTCCTTGTTTCATCACATCAACTGTATGCTTCTTGTGCTCACTTTGAAGGATCTTCACAGATCTGTGCCTCTCTGCTTACCTACTCTTCTGTCTTATCTCATCATTCTGCCTCCTCCACTCCTTCAGCATTGCCAGCCTTATCCATTCCTCATTTTCTCATACACATCTCTGAACTTTCTTCTATGCTGGCCCTTATGCACAAACCACCCTCTCTCAATTGGCCAATTTCCTCAACATCCAGCACTTTCATGATGCCTCTAAAAATACAGACAATGAGTAATGGTTTGTGAAGCGAATGAAAATAGCTAATATTTATAGTTTTCAAGAAAAAAATTGCTAGGGTCCATATTTGATTGTATCCCTCCACTCCCTATCGTCATGCGTCTTTTATCTTAAAGTATAAACTCTATGTGACCAGAGTCTTAGTATGTATTTATACAGACTCTGATCACAACTGGCATAACGTCATATAAATATTTAATAATAAGTATACAGAGGTAAGTAGAATAAATTCAGTCCTTAATGTGTGGAAATAGGAAATGGTAAAGGGAAGATGACCTTTCTGCATAGTTCTTTTTAATTTTCCTAACTTCATGTCTGACTTAATCAACAATAGCATGTGTCAGCAGCCAAAGAGGCTTTGCCATCAGATGCATTTTCAAAATAGAACTCCTACAAGAATTCCAGCTGTCGTGCTTCTCATTGTTTAACCTTTTCTGACTGTGCCTCTCCAGGGTATCTTTGTTTCCAGTTCCAAAAAGGGTGGTGGCTGTCAGTCAAAGAAGCCTTGAACTAAAGATTCCATTCCATTGCTTGTTGTATCATATATATTTTCTCAATTTGTGTACCAGGCTCAAGCAGGGTAGCAGTCAGAAATATAAGATGGACATACATATTCTTATATGTGCTTCCAAAGCTGTAATAGTTGTGTCAAGAGAGACTGGCAATAAGAGTGTTTATTTAGAGAGAGATTCCGCCTAGCTCTTGTGCTGGTGCATGGTGAAAGTGGTATTGTGCAAGTGCTCCCATTCACTTGAAGTAGCCAGCTCTTAAATTAAACTACTCAGGACAGGGACCATGTCTTCTTAGTTGCTCTGCTGCATTATGCACACCTGTCATTCCATTTAACTTATAAAAACATTGTTACCCCTTTTGACCTGAGCAGTTAGCCAAAATTCAGGTGTTGTGGGTTATTTCCTTTTGGAGTAGAAATTGATGGTGGAATCAGGTGTTTTGTTGATGCAATCCTCTTTATATACAAAGAATGTACAAAGTCCTGATTCCCTGATGTTGGACTTGATTGTTTGAAATGTTTCTCCCCATTTACAGACCTGCACAGCTATGTAAATGGAAGATAATCAACCTGCTAAAATAGCCAGAAAGGGAAATCACTTCAGGATTGGGGCTATTTTCAGGTTAGAAGGATTGTTGTTAAAATTGTTTCGACTTTATGCATACATGAAAGAGTATTTCCAGCACATAAGTGAAGATGGTCTTAATGGTGTTTTAGAGACTGTATTGGAACTCTGTGTAACTCTGTTCCTCCCTGGTGGAGCTTCATGTCACCCTTTGCCCCAGCCACTAACATTTCCACCTTCGTTCTTCCATTTGGGCTTCTTGCACAATTACCTCCATGTCTTCCTCTCACCACTCTCTATGCATGTTACATCCACACTAAGCTCACCCGCAAAGCCCCTTCTCTGCTCATCGTACAGACCCACTTTTGCCATGCTGCTTGCCGTGATCCTGGTTGATTTGTATATAAAATTCCTATTACATTGTCTCTCTTTCCCTAACCACTGTATACCTTTCTGTCTGTCCAGACACTGAGCATTCCTCAGAGCTGGGACTGCCCCTCCTTGGCCTAGGAAGGACTTAGCATATGCTGGGTGCTAGCAAACATAAAAAAATTCAAGTTATAGGAACAACAATTGCACGATGAATCATTGCATGTAGAAACTCATTTTCGTGTATACTTAGCACATGCTTCCTTTCAGGGAAGATTTTTAGTGTTTATACTTATTAAGCATTATTTATTAATACAGGAACATGTTGCCAGTAAAAGTAGGTCTTGAATTACAGAAAAAAGACTTTGAAGTTTGAAACGATTATAAAATAGCTACATAGCATTAATTAAATAGCTTGTTGTGAGCAAGTATATAAACACAAACCAGTAAAAGATACTCTCAATGCAGACTTACATCCTCAGGCCTCTGAGAATCAAATCCCACTGTAACAAAGGCAACAGTGTCACAATATAGTCCACAGTTTGCAGCTACTATGAGCATGCAGGAAACACAGAGAACTACATAAGGGGAAAAGATTAAAATGAAAATAAATGCATGGGAAGGAATGATGGGGGTGGTTCCAAATTGCATTTTTAATTAAAAAGCCCTGGCTTGAGCTGTGTGGTCATGCAGTGGTTTAAGCGGGGTGGGTATCTAAATCTTTCCTGCAGAGCTTTACTGAGCCCAGGGTCTGGGCACATTGGGGTGGGTGCTAGACTTTTGCCACGCCAGACACGATGCAGGTAGGTAGGGAGTAATGGAGAACTAGCTCTTCTCTCTCTGACATGTACCAGTCAGCACAGCTGAGCCAATATGTGGGGAAAAATGGAGATTAAGTAATCTGCAAATGGTAAGGGCCAGTACCAGATTACTACCTTGCTGTAGCGAGGTATGAACAGGAAAGGAATTGGGCCTCTCAGAAAATAGATACCTCTCCTGTGCTGCTCCTGGACTAGTGCACATGGTGCACAGAGATTATAAACCATGTTCTCTGGCCCAAATATTTTTCCTATCACAGTTTACAAATACCGGACTAAACTCAAATCAAATTACGATACAGTAAATGTGCACGTTAAAGGGGTGCTGGTGGGTAGTTTAGACTAAAAAAGTAGGCTTTATAAGATAGATTAAGGAATTGTATTTTCCTTCCTGATGTAGTGCAATTAACTTCACTGGGTTTACACTGGAAAAGAATTTGGCCCACCATTAATATATTTGCTTGGATTTAAACATTTCTGTCAGTGTTTGGTGTCTAAACTTTGCAGTATGGTGCTTAAGAACCAGACAGTAAAATTGGCTAGAAACCAACTGGCAACAAAAGTCAAACTGACCAGTCTGTTTTCATAGCCAAGATGAAAAGAGTGTAAAAAAGAAAGAAACCAGTTACATTGGGGAACAATAATTTAGACTTAAAAAAGTTACTTCAGTTCTATTAATTTCAGTTATTAGTAACACAAATGGAACATTTGCTTTTAAACAATACATAGGCCAAGATTTTTCAAAATTGCCTTGTAATTTTGGTGCCCTTATTGATATATCTTAAAAAGGAAAAATCACTAGGCATTTAAAAAAAAAATTGGTTGTAATTATTTTTTACCAGAAAGTGTCTCTTTAAAATCAGTATGTTTATATTATACAATATTACCAACATTTTCTTTTTTCCCTTTTTGTTGATTATTAAGGGTCTGATCCTGCAGTCTTTACACAGACATACCTCCTGCTGACTTCAAATGAAATTCCATTCAAATCAGTAGGGTTTTTAGCCTGAGTAAGGGTTTGCATGATGGGAACTTTGATTTATTCCTCCCCTCCCCCACCACAGTGAACCGTTATGCTCCACTTTATCTGTATGTAGGTGACGGAAATTCACTGTAAAATGATGACTGGTGCCAATGATCAGAAGAGCAGTAAAGAATTTAGGGGCAGCACCCATCTCAGAATGGTTACACATATTTGCCCATTCTTTGGCTAGCTGAGGTCCTTTTGATATATTTCATAGGCTCGTAGTAATTAGAGATAGGAAAGCCCTTCTGATGGATCATCAAGTCTGCCAGTCTTTTCATCTTTAATCACAAACCAGTAGAAACATATATCTAGCATTGCATCCTTGTATCACAACCAACCAATCAGCATTGACCTCCCTGCCTTTCCTAAATTCACATGATTCTGCAGAGCTCTTGTTTTCTTCGAATGTGGTCTTGCGAAGCTCTCGGGATACAGGGGAGGCAAGCTCTCTGGCTGGCTGGAGGAAAGGGCCTGTAAGTGATTTTCCTGCTGCTGGAATGCTCATTAACAACTTTCCAAAAGGATCTGTTTCTAGGCTCTAGGAATGTGAAAAAAGAAGATGCTTATGCGCAACTCAATAGTAAATTCTTAACACGCCCCAAAGGAGCCAGTGTTTGTCGAGTTCTTTGTTTAAGTCCTTGACAAATGCGTGGTAATGAAAACTGAAGAAAACCCTCCTCACAAAGCATGTGGCAGGTCTGCTGCACGTCTCTGTTTACAGAAATGTTTTAATCCATTTAAGTTCATAAAAAGTTGCCTTACTATCAAGTTGTTTTAAAAGTATGCCATGTTTCTTTTAGCCCAGTTGTGTATTTAGCCTGCTATCTCTTCTTCAGGATAAAATAGAAAGGGCTATATTTCTACATACAGAAATCACTACTGACTACGCTCACATTGAACAATACAACATGTAGGGCCTCATTTTCACAGGTGCTGAGCACTCACAGCCATCCTTGGTTTTATTTAGGGTATGTCTTCCTTGAAGTGAGATGTGTTTTTACATTAGGGTTGCTAACATGATGTATCTATCTTGATGTAAATCTTAGAGGAGAAAAAGCTCGGGTAGTTGTTACTTCAGTGTGGCTTTTTGAGGTCAACCCTGCATTCCCCCACCTGGAGTTTACCTCAGTTAGATGCATCAGAGTAAACTTACACTGTCTTATCTCACCTATGATTTTTACATTGAGCGGTATCTCAACTCACTTTATCTTTGCAGTGAAGACAAAGCCTTAGAGTTGCTGCTCTGCAAATCTGCCCTATAATGAGTTGATTTCAATGTGAGTTGGTGCCTGACTTGCCTAGACACTTTGACCTGGCACCTATCTGCATCTTTAGGCACCCAAATACCTTTGAAAATCTGGCTCTTTTCTACCATTTAAGGAAGATCCAGAATTTACCTTTCAGAGCAACTGTTTATAAGGGATTTGGGGTAACATATTACTGGACTATAAAAGTGGATGTAGGTGAAATTCTGTTTCTGTACCTGTGACTTGTTTATAATATACACTAATAATAGCACTGTTAATACTCATAGCCAGATAATGAAACTCTTATTCGTGTGAGTAATTCCTACTCCCCCAGTTAATGCCATTGACTTCAGATTGGTCTGTAAGTGTTAATGAAGCACTTAATATTTGCAATCCTCTTAAAGGAAAAGAAAAAAAAAGCTATTATTATTAATTATGTGTGCTAATGGCTTATGGGTCTTCTATCAGCTTCTAAGTACACAAATTATTAGGAAAGGAAAAAACATTTCCTGGCTGCAAAATTATTGAACATTTAGAGCCAAGCAACAGAAATCTCAGAAAAAGCTTCCCAGACTTCTCCCTACAAATAAATTGCTGTACAGTGCAATACAACTTTATTTAGTGTAGCATATTTCATACAGTGTGTCCCCCAAACACACCAGTGGGTTACATTGCTGAGCTACACTGCAGAGTTAATAATTAAAAAAAGCAAATGAGACATTTTTCATTTTTCAATTAATTTTTCAACTAAGCATTGAAATGCAATAGAGAAAGTCAGGGAAATAAAGGAAGGCACAAATTACAAAAACAGTGGTTGTAAATAAATTGAGCTTAGTGATGTTAAGCAGACTGAGGGACCAATTCTGACGCAAATTAATTCTACTGACTTCAGTGAAGTTACCCCTATTTACACCAGTGTAGTGGGAATCGGGATCTGGCCCTCTATGTAACCCTTCCTCAGATAATCTGCATTGTTTGTTGACTATATTTATTGATGACATCTATATTACTTCATGTAATGCTGTCCATTTCCCAATCAAGAGTGTATTATTTTACCAGTGGTTCCCAACCTGTGGTCCACGGACCCCTTGTAGTCCGTGAGGCTACTACAGGAGGTCCACAGAAAAGAAAAATAACATTCTCACCAAGGAAATGTACAATTTCAAATAAAACTAGTAGCATGTGGTGGTCCATGAAAGTTTTGGAGGTTGAAAGGGGTCCACACACTTGAGAAGGATGAGAACTGCTATATTAGCCAGTATTTAGGCCTTGTGTGTTGTTTCCATTAGGAGGAGAAATGGATGATAGCATCAGGTATTTGATGCAATCCTGTTTATTCACAAAGAACATACGAAGTCCTGTTTCCCTGAACACAGTAGGAAAGAAACAGGAGGCAGCTTCCTGAGTCACAGTTCGAAGCCTCAACAGTTCCAGCGAGCACTCTTCCCCAAAAGGTCTCTTTTTACTTTCTCTTAGGGCCACATTACTAGCGCTTCTTTCTGGCTTGTCTGCTGTCTTCTGTCTCTGCTTGTGTTTGCTCCCTCCACCCACATAGTTCATTTTCTGCTCAGCCTTGCATCAGAACCTATTGTTTCACCTATCTTACTCCAAAAAGGAGCTTATCTGCTTCTTAGGTTCATCCTGAATGAAGGGCAGCTGTCACACTATATTTTCAACCTGCTTTCAACCAAATTCCATCATAACATTATTTTTAAACAGTGATGATTTAACTGAAGTGAACAGGTATTGTTTAGGTAGCAATAAGGTATTCCAGGACAAGTTATATTTCCAAAACATATTATCAGTGATTGTTGGTGATTACAGCATAAAACCTATGGCACAAAATACCCACTCCAAACTGAACAAAAACAAAACAATAAGCCCCCCAAAAAAGCTGTGTTAAGAAGTTAAATTATTAGGCCAGATCTTCAGCTTTTCTAAAGTGTGCTTTGGTTGTAACAGCAAAGGAGTCCTCCAGCACAAGGGAATCCTTGGATAACAAGGTGTTTTTACATAACACAACAGTGCATAACATTCTGCTCAGTCCTTGACTGCTCTACCTGACATAATTTACAGGTGTCCTTAAGGTGATGTAAGATACACGGGTGCAAACCATTTTTGTGAGGCCCTTAAACCAGGTTAACTCTTCCTTGCATTGGCTTAATTTGCATTGGTAAATTACCAGATTAAGCTAAAGCGAGGATTTACATTAGTTAAAGGGTGTCCACATTAGGTTCATGTAGATTGATTTAGAAGTGATTTAGTTAAACAGAGCAAATTTCCTAATGTAGACCAGGTCTCAGAGAGTAATTTTCTGAGTACATGTCCAGATTCCATCTCTATGCAGGATGAACAGACGTTCTCATATACTTCATGTGTTCTAGCCTACTAATACTCTCATATGGTGCTTTACACATAGCCTTTCGTTTTCCATCCTGCCAGGAGGAATGTACTGTAGCAAGATGTCTGCTATGTTTAGGGTGGCAGTATAAATGAAAGGCTCTCCATGGGTATTACAAAATCATGATGGAATGGGATGTTACTGCTCTGTATTAGCTTTAGTGTATCACTGGTGGATTAAGTTCACTTTACTTCTGCCGAGTCCTGAGGTCCTTACATGTAAAATAAAGCCAAAGTGTTTTTACCTGAGTGAAAACTGATTTAGGAGGATTTTGCTTCTTCTGCAGAGAGATGAGTGAACCTTATCTGTTTAGAAGGAGCAATTCAGATGAGCATTGCATATTTGGATAGTTACACCCTGTTTACCCAAACTAGCCAGACCTGTTGGGCCTGAGCTGTAAATCTGGTGAGGACAGGTTCTCTCATTGCTATATATATATATGCCAAATATCATAAATACTATGTGGCAAAGTCAATATCACCACAAAAGTTTGCTCAGATATTATGGAGATGGACATTAAAGAAATGCATACAAAATATATAATAATAACAGCAACAATAAGTAATAATTAATAAACCAGCTATTCTATGAAGAATTCCAGCCACAACCACCATACTATATGTCATAATGTATGGTTCCCCTTCGTATTCAGTCATTAAATTGAATTTTTAGCTCTACCTGTCCGGATCTCATCATTTGCTTGAAATAGCTCTCTTGTCATACGGGGGTGCGGTGTACATTTGTGGTGTTGTGTCCATATAATAAGTATCCATACTCCAGCTTCCTAACTCCAATAACCCTTGAATGCCTTCTTTTTTTAAGGCTCTTCTGGATAATCATGGTCCTCAGCCAGTAAAGTGGACCATTGTTTTCACGGGGTGTTGGAAGCTCAGCCCCTTGCTGGATCAGACCTGATATTTTTTGTCAATTACTCACACAAGCTAGATACAGCCAAATGCTGGGGTCCTTGTTGCTATCCAGAATACCATTACTGAAGGTGGATTACATATGATAATAAAATGACAGCACAGTGAGTTGGGTGCTCGTTGCCGTAGGTGATGGTTATCAAGGAATGTTCTGACAGTATAAGGGGTTCTCGAATTGGGGGTCAGGACCAATCCAGGAGTCGTGAGGCTATTATGGGGGAAGGGGCAATCACGAGCTGTCAGTCCCACATATGCTGTGGTTGTAGCTGTCAGCCCCATGCATGGCTGACAGCCCAGAGCCTTTCAGAGCTGGGTGGCCAGAGAGAAGTGGCTGCTGGCTGGGTGCTCTGGAAGCAGTGCCACCCCAGCAGCGGCACAGAAGAAAAGGGAGGAATGGCACGGAGGGGGCCATCACTTTTTCGGGGGACCATCACAGCCTGAAATATTTTCAAAGGGGTCCTAGAAAAAAAAAGTTTGAGAACCCCTCCTATTTAATTCAGAGCAATCTTCCAATGAAAAACAAATGGATGAAGGTTGTCACTCATTAAACACAAGTGTGTTGCTATAACATTTTATAACCTCACAGCAGAATCCAGTTGCAGTATGACTGAAATCAACGCAGAATTTCTTGAGCCATTTCATGAGTACACTGTTGGTTTTTCATGCTTGGCACTGGTGAGGCCTCGGCTGGAGTACCGTGTCCAGCTCTGGTGGCACATTTTAGGAAAGATGTGGATTAACTGAAGAGAGTCCAAAGGAGAGCAACAAAAAAGATTAAAGGTTTAGAAAATCTGACCTGTGAGGAAAGGTTAAAAAAACTGGACATGTTTAGTCTTGAGAAAAGAAGACTGAGGGGGAACCTGATAAGAGTCTGTATTAAGAGCTGCTATAAAAATAATGGTGATCAATTGTTCGCCATGTCCACTGAAGATAGGATGGGAAGTTATGGTCTTGAATTGCAGCAAAGGATATTTAGCTTGGATATTAGGAAAATCTTTGTAACTATACAGGGAGTTAAGTCTAGGAATAGGCTTTCAAGGGAGGTGGTGGAACCTCCATCAATGGAGGTTTTTAATAACAGAGGACAAACACCTCTCATGGATGGTCTAGGTTTACTTGGCTCTGCTTCAGTGCAGGGGGCTGGATTTGCTGACCCCTCCCTCCAAGAAGAGCAAACATTACAAAAAATAGAAAGTGCTTGTAAGACCACCAAAACTGGCAGGCTATGGAGGGACTGAGGTGACAACAAGAACCAGCTTGCTGTCAGGTTCGATTTATATGGATCCCTCAAATAAGGAGCGACAAAGATTGCTTTGCATACAACTTTGTTTTACTTACAACAATTTATACATCAATAATTACAATTTAAAAATCACCATTGATTCTTATTTAATACAACAATCTAACTACTTAAAAACACAGTTACAATTACAACTATACAATTATACTTACAAAGCTAGCTTACACTATAGAGTTATACTTATGCTATTATACTTACACTGCAATGGCGAGGTTTGTCAGCAGCAAAGCAGCACTCCAATTCTACTAGTACAATTCCCGGGTTTACATCTGAGTGGAAAATACTATCACACTCAGGTTACACAGCCCCACACTCTATACTTAGGTTTGAGTGGCAAGCTGGGGAGAGACAGTAGGTAGCTCACGCCTACATGTAGAACTATTCTGTTGTTCTTCCAAAGATACGGGACATCTCCAGTTTACTTCCTGTTTTTTGATCACCTATATTCTCTTCCTCACAACCATATGCCCACTTTTTAGCCAATTAGAAGTTTCCAAGAGCGATGGGGTAATTGGGGACTGCACCCCAAAACAGCGAAACTGACAGAGTGAAACCTGATTTTATTCTTCTTAATTGTCCAGCTGTTGTTTGCTGCTGACAAAGAATCACCCATTGCAATACATGTCTCAACACTATTCAAATGCAGTTTACTGAGTTTGGAGTCACAGAGATTTTGCTACAATACATGAATGGATACTGTTCAAAGGAAGTTTCTCAGAGATTGATACTATTTAGATGAAGTTTACTGGGTTTGACATAACAGGTTTTCCAAAGGCTACATTCTGATTACATTGCCTTTAGTACTTAGCGCCTGCTGGCTCCTCCCGGTGCTGGTAAATTTCACAGAGATTTTGTTACAATATGTGGCCGGCTGGGGGTTGATACAAAGCAGTTAGCATTTTACATTTCAGTCCAATGAGTTTATATTCCTATTAATTTAAAATGGAGTTGGGTCACTTTAATTATAAAATGAAACAATGTTACAACAGGAACAATGGGGCAGATGTAGTATCTAAAACTACCTTGAACTCAAGTTTTGAAATTGAGTAGATTAAGTTGACTGTGCCCTTTGGATTCCCACCATTTAAAAACCCTCACTATGGATTATGGGCCAAAGAAGACAAGGGGAGGCCAGATTCTGCCGTCCGACTAGTGTACATCACAACTAACTTGGTAACTTCAGTTGAGGTTACTTCAGAATCTGGCCATGCATCTCTCAGCTAGCATAATGAGGTATTGTAAAGGGATAAAAGAGCTCCCTTAAATTCATGCTGAAAAGATAAAATAAATGTAGCGATGATTACTTAGACCCCAGGGCTTTTGTTAGGAAAACATCTGACACAGAAAGTCAAGCAAGAGACTTTTAGTCCCCAGATGAGGATTTAATATCATGGTGTAAAGACAGAACATCACACGGTTATGCGAGAGCTATATAATCTGAAAAGATGTCTAAATAAGAAAAGCATGAGTAGCAATGATGGCAGCACAAGCCACAGAGGAAGTTATTTATTGCAAATAAATACCTACCAACCTAGTGGCCTGTCAGTGGTCAGGAGGAGGGGAGTACAAGAAGCTAGGTGGCAGCTGCAACTACAGAAGCAAATAAGTCCTTACATAGTCATTCTTTCCCCCAGTGCTTTTCAAGTGCTGATTGTTCTACTGATTCAGCTGTTTTGATAATACTAAACATTTGGCATCACACCTGGTGTCAGTGATTCTGTTACTGTTTTACATGCTCTGATCTTGCTTTGGTGTTCTCATGCAGATATTTCCTTGGAGAAGTTAGGGCTTCATGGAAAAAAGATCCCACTACAAGTGTTTAAATTAAGATTGTCTCCACCATGCTAATTTTATATTACTGCATCATTATACATAGCACCAATTCTCTTAGTTTGTTTTTCTGAATGAATGTGTCACTTTTTCTTCTTGAACGAGAAGCACCTTAACATCTCCAGGCCAAACTCTAGGGTTCTTACACAGGAGAAAACAATGAGTGCTTTTGCTCAGGACTGAGTAAAAACTAAACAAGGATTTCTGCATTTGGGCCCCTATCGCAGCAATTAATATTGTCAGTAGGATATCCTTTGTCCAGTGTTACCAATGATTGTCATACATGTGAATAATATAGGAACATTGCGCACTCTTGTAACTCCATTCTTCTTAGGAGCACTGGGTCAGATTCACACTCGGGTCTGCTCTTTTGGGCAAAAAAGAATAGCTTTTGCTAAGCCAGGAATATGTGTGATTAGACTGACTGGGGATGTACTAATTCAGAGCATCTCACAGGCAGCCTGGACCTCTAGGAATTCTTTTTTGCTCTAGGAGTTGAGAATCAGGCAATGTACTGTTATATCAATTGAGCCAAAGAGAGACCATTAAATATATGTATGCAATGTTTCATTATTGCTTTTACAGAATTATAGCAGTAAGTAAATCCTTGGTATTGAATATTGGAAAATAGGTTTAATAGAACACAAATGTTGCCTGGGGTACAACTAGCAGCAAAATACAGCCTGACTGTTAAACACCTTCAGAAACTGTGTACAACATGTCAACGGACAGTACTGTTTTGACTCTTGGCATTCTTTTTCTGTTAGTTGCACTTGACCCCAGTTGCTATTTGTTTTATTAACCTGTTTGGATTTTTGCTCCAACTGGCTGTACACTCGAGAAATGTTGTGAAGAGAAGCAAGGAAACAGCGACAATAATAGCAAATGCTTGCATGGTGTCAGATCGACTATTACTTTCTGTAGGTGGGCTATGGACATACCGCTTGAGCCAACCTCTGCTCTCAGTTACACTGGTGTAAATGTGGAATAAATCAATTGACTGCAATGCAGATACCTCAGATTTCTCGTAGTGTAATTGAGAACAGAATCTGGCCCTCTGTGCTTAGGGCTAGTGTCACACATAATTTTTGATGAGGCGACCACACCGAACCAGAGTGGTTCAAAGAGTTCAAAAGTTAATTCAAACAGCTATTCTCTCTATTAACAAGGTTTATATTATACAGTGAGATATGAAGATCAAAATTATACTATTTGTTTATAGCTCATATTGATTGTTCATATTTATGAGACTCTGTTGCTTTACGTAAGTAAATAAGTAGTTGTAGTTAGCTATTGCCTAATACACACAGATACCGGTTATTCAAAAAGCAGACTTTGTACGTGGTTTCACATCACTTCACAGAAATATGGGGTGTTGAAACTTCCACTAAGAGTCCCCTCAGTACGGATACTGGGCCAGATCCTCCTGTGCACGGTGGCTGGTTTATTTGTCTATAAAGCTGGCTAATCTGGCCCAGGGAGGATCGCCTCAGTGTAAGGGTATTCCTGCAGTAGTGCAGAGCTGATGTATGGGCTCATGCACCACACACCCTCCTTGCTGCTTGCACCACCAGGCAAAGGGAGTGGGATTGTTGAAAAATGACATGGTCAGCGCACCATTGCGCAATGCTGATCGTGGGCTGTGTCTTTGGGTTCCTGGGGCCATTAAAGGCCTGCCTAAGTCAGAGCAGCCCTTAGGCCACTCTAACCCAGCAATGGGGGAAATGGCCACGCAACAAGCAAAACCCAGACAAGGATAATACAAAGGTGAGTCTTAAACCACCTTTGCACTTCACTTTCTGACTTGCACTCTGCATTTTGGCCTCACCTGAGGATCTGGCCCATTCTGTTGTTTCTGAAGAGCGAATGGTTACAGGTTGAGGCAAGTTAATTGAGACAACACTCACTTCACAGAAGTTATTGACATCAGCCTTCCCATGCTTGCTACATAATGTTTTATGTAAATCAGGAGACCCTGGGTCCTCTTATGACATGAGAGTTTGAATAACTGGATTTTTTTTTAAAGCAGGCATAGGACGTGCTCATCACAGTGACATCTCCTCTTCCTCCTCCCACAACTCTAATTTATTTCCATCATCCACCTGTTGGGTCTTGTTGCAACCCTTCCTAGGGAAGGAACTGTCTTCTTAGACCTATTTGTACAGCTCCTAGTTCATTGGGTCCTTAATCTTGATTGGAGCCCTTAGATACTAATATAATACAAATAAATAATAATATGGCTGATATTTTGGTATATTGCAAATTATTCACACAGTTATATTTTATTGGTTGTATCATGTGTTTGGAACAGGTTACACTGCCATTACCCAGTCTGTTAGCAGAATATTCTCCACATCCTGTTTGATGACTCACATTGAGCAGCAGGTATTTTCATATCCATTAATTGTGTGCATGAGTATGGTTCTGGGAACCAGGAACTCCCAAACTGTAATCCTGGTTCTGACTCAGAGTGACCTTGAGTAAGGCTCTTCACCTCTTTATGACTCAGTTTCCAAATCTATCAGAGGGGAATAATAATACTTACTTGTACCTATTGTGCAGGAATATTGCAAGAATTAATTAGTTTATGGAGGCAGAGTGTTTGAAAATGCGAGAGCTAAATGTTGTTGTTAATATTTTGGAGGGAAAATGTCTTGTCATTTGCTCCTTGTTCAATGTATGATTTAGGGCTCTTGTCTTCAGTAACAAATTGGGTACTTGGAATTTCCTGGGTCTCCTTGGTTCATTTTGCTATCACGGCCTGACCATACGTGCAAAGTTAAAGTCAAGTCAAGTCCTTAGAAGGCTATGTGAGTGGACAGAAACTCAACAGTTTTAGAAGGGAGGTCCATGTCTTGTCTGCTCCTGAGTGACAATACTTGTTCCAGTTTTATTCTGGGGCTACTTTAGAGAAGGTGCCCGAGGTGCCTGTTTCCTTAGTCACTATACAGGTTTAGTATCCCAGTTTCTGGGACCTTACAACTCATTTCAGGAGCCTATTAAGAAAATATAGCTCTTCCGGCAGAAGTCAAGCAGCAGCTGTACCAGCAGGGAGCTGTTTCAGATTTGTTATTTTTTGTACAATTTTAAAGGGCTGTGGCAATGGAAGAGAGGACAGGCCTCCACAACACAGGCCAGTATCATCTTTTCAAGATGAGTTTTTAATACTAAAATTATTTTTATACTAAGGCTACTGATTCCAGAGCTGAATTTAGGTGCAAGAGACTCAGATGACCACCTGGCATGCCGGACTTGGGGGGCCACCAGGCACAGGGTGCTGTTTTTGTTGTTAGTGACAAAAGGGCAAATAGAATGTTTGAAGTAAAATGTTTTAGGTGTTCTGTATGTGGATGAATTTTTCACTAACCCCCTACAGTGTTCTGAACCTTTCTAGAATTTCATGGAACCGCCCAGATTTTCTGCGACCTACATTTTCCTTGAATCTCCTAGTATAATGTCAGCCATGCCCTCACAGGTGTATTTGCTTACATATGGCATGAATAAATATAGATTTACAGATCCTAACATGCAAATTTATCATCTCATATTACAGGGGTAAATCATACATAGGCTATAAATGCGATTAAAAAATAAGGTATTAACACATGGAGAGGGGCGGGGGGCACCATTTGGTCCATGGCCAGCCTTGGCTGATCCAGTATCTGTGGCTATGGCCATACCTGCATTGCTTCCACACTGAGCAGGAGTAATCGTTCAAACAAGAAACATGGTTGCTCAGTGGCACAGCAGAGAACTAGAATCTTGAGGTTTAAGGATTAGGCATCCCTCAGAAGCAGGAGAGCTAATTTGCATGAGCTCCCCCTGCAAACCACTGTATTTTGAGGGCCATGTGCAACCAGAACAAGGGCTGCAAGGCCTGCTTGTGTCTGCTGAATCAGCAAGCCAGATGGAGCTGTTTCTCTCAGTGGCCTTGCAGGAGGAGCTTCTGCATGAAGGGAGCTAGATATCTGTACTCTTGGACACAGACATAAAATTTGGCATTGCTGGGAAAACGTATCTCCATTACTGAAGGGACTTTTCAATACTTGTTGTTAGCTTATATTTTTAGGTGGCGTTGTAAGAATTTTATATATATCCCCTGAGGTGTGTGGACGTGCCTGCTCGGAGCCATACAGAATAGTAGATGGGTTGCTGTGTAGAGCCTGAATGTTTCAACAAGTGCTACATACTGTCAGTCTGTAACAGTACCTGTCAGTTTTTTCACTGTTATATATGTTGTCCTGCAAAATGAACCTATTTCTTTGCATAGATATCTGAGCTTACTCTATTACAGACTATAGTTTAGTCTGTACTGAGCCTAAATAAAACTTATCTCAGAGTGTTCATTAGAACAATTATAAAGGTGATAGCTGGATTTATTAATGGAACAGGTGAAATAGTTTTCTGTAACCAGAGTGATACCATTTACCTTATATAAATTGCGGGTGTCACACTATCAGACATAGAGAGTCTGTAAAGAGAAATGGCCAAGCAGCCACAGAGGTAAAGGTTAAATTTATCTTCTTGTAGTTAAACTCATGCAGTTTTGTAGTCATTGAAATATAGGATAGAAAGAAACAAGGGAAATGGCTTGGGAATAAGTACAATTTTGCTTATAAGACATTTAGGAGTAAACAAGCAAACCTTGATATATGTCTAAATATTGGTTGAGAAATTTTAATTTATTAATATTACATATTTTTCTGGTATAGTTAAAAACACGTACACCTAATTAACTGTTTTGGGAATTTTATTTAAGTGACAATAGTGAGATCTAGTATTTTTTCTGCAAGTATCAATATGTCATTACTGAAAAAATATATCTGTTAAAAATTTAGTACAAGATTTCTGTTTTCTGAGTGTCAGTTTGAATTCTGTTTGAATTATCGACAGCTGGCCACACTTACGTTGGTGATATTCTATTTTGACTTTGGCACTAACTTTCTGTATAGCTTTGGGCAATTCACTTTAGCTCTCTTTCTGATCTGTGAAGTCATTACACAATCTTTACACAACAGGAGTTCACACTCATCTGGGCTTGCAAAGTACTTGGAGAGATCTCCAGTACCAGATACCATACAAGTGCAAGGAGCAGCAGTGAGACAGAGAACATTTTCCTTCTAAAGAACAAATTCTCATTACACTGTCATTGTTATAGGAGTGACATAACCCCCAGCCCTCTGCACGCTACCATCTAGCTCCTAACCTGTGTTTAAAAATTTACTTTTCATAATCATCATGAACCTTCCTCACGTCTCCTGCCCATTCTCCACCCGCTGTTGACCACCTCCTTCTGAGATCACTAACAACTGTGGTGGGTTGCAATGTTGTTTAAGGCTCCTTTAACTACAGAGCCCTGCCAGAAAGTACCGCTCTGCTTGTTTATTACTGTACTTAGAAGCAAGTTCAAACTTGCAGTTTATAAGGTGACTTTCATTTTGTTCCCTACATTGCTTCCTTGCCTTTGGCTTCATGAGCTGTGCTTCTTCTCCAATGCCAGCTCTACGGGGTGAAATAATTATTCTATTCTTTTAAACAAATCTGAAAGCTGCCTGATTTTATCTTTGAATTCTGGTTCTGCCCTCAGCTATTTATTTATTTACACAGCACCTATATAGTCATGCTTTAATATTGATTTTTTAAAAATATATATTTATAATCCTGAAACACTAACAGAAAATAAATAGCTTTTTCACTCAATCCTTTTTTTAGCACTCCCATCACTACAATATCTAGGTACTGTCAAAATTATGTAAAGTACCAATCAGTCATTCTCTAGTCAACCTTGTGGTGTTCCATGAATTGAAATCTGTATGGATATTTTTAAACAATATTTTACTGATGGTTAATTCTGTTATTTATCTTTAGAATTGTAATTGTGGGGAAAAAGCTTTGCAAAAGCAAAGGTTTTACATTTTGCTGAAGTTGCTGAGATCCATGTTCATTCTGCATTTTGGTGAGAAGAACTTCTTTAGCCAAGGGCCAACTGCCAACAACTGCTATAGCTAATAGCAGTTCTCTCAATGGGGATTAACTGTCCTTGCCTAGAGGAGACTGATGCTACATAGGTCCCACAGGGAGGAAGGGACACAAGGATGACCTACAGTTGCTCCCTGGGTGGTGGTGTAATCCTCAGAGAGGGCCTTAAATATTAATATGAGCCGGAGCCACAGTTTGGATCTGGATGAGGAGCCAAACTTTTCCACAGTTTGCAGGTAGAGGTGGCTTTGATGGATCTGAAGTTTTGACTCATGCTATTGTAGAGAGTACGGCACATTTACAAAGTTCAGATCTGAATTCAAGCTTTCCTAAATTTGAGGTGTGTTTGAGTCCAGTGTTTCTTGTTCTGGGCACACCTTTAATTAAAATGATCAATAATGTGACTGGCCAGATTTCATGAAGTTAACGTCTCTGGCTTCAAAGACGCACAAAGCTTCAGTTGAGGATCCGAAATTCACCCAGTGACTGGATGTTGTTGCATAGGTGGACAATCAAGGGAAAAAGACCAGAGTGTGTAGCTGTGTTGCCTAGAAGCTACATCATGAATGAAGAGTGCCTTTTTAATTATGAGTGTTAAAATATTTAATCCAGAGAAAACAGGGAAACAAAGAAGGTTTTATTTTATCACTTGTAAAGAAAATGGAAGCATCCACAGTTTCTCTGGTTGGTTAAGATAGTACAATGTTCATTGTTCTTGAGAACAGTTCTAAAGTTCATAAATATTGAAAACATATGTGTCTGTCTCTGATAAACTAAATCAACAGAACTGTGCATTGTACAATGTGTTCAGTCAGTGCTTCCCAGTAATAGAATTAATGACTTGCCAGTTTTGGAGAATGAGTGTATTTTGTTTTTATTCTGAAGTATTAAAAATACATTGAACTACCTTACCAAACATGGAGGTGTCCTTCCCCCCAGTCCAACATGTCTGGGGCACATTGGCAAAATGGTGCAAGAAAATTGTTGCTGCTACATTTGCTGCTTATGCTGAATCTATTCTGTGGATAAACTGAGCACATCATAGTCTGGGGACACAGTTCTTTAGTGCTTTGAACCTTCTGTAGTTGCTTCCCCTTGTATAAAATACTATCAAATCAGAATTTTCCACACACTCACTTCACCCAAGGTGCAAGACTACAGAAATTCAGACTCCACAGCTGACAGTCTGGCAGTTTTCACAAGCACTAAAAATACTGCCATCGTTCCCCATATTGAGTAGTCCCACTCATGTCAATAAGGTTCTACTCAACATGAGTAAGGATAGCAGAATCCGGCCTTCAACATTTACAAATAATAGAGTCAAATTCTGTTCTGAGTTTCACCTGTGAAATCTCGGTGATATCTTTAATCCCCATCAGACATGCTCTTCCCACCTCTTTAGAGAGCTGTGTGGATTGTGCCCATGTCATTGGCTTGATTACCTCCTTTTAGTTATTATCTGAAGAACTTTCCACAGGAAGAGTGAGGAAAAAGGAGGGCAGGTCTTGTAAGGCAAAACCGAGAGAGTTGTGGGGAGAACTTTCAAGAGAAACTGTGGGAAGAGGAGACTGGCAAAGGTGAAGAGATACATTAAGCCAGCAATGGCCTATGATAGAGAGAAAGAAAAATGGGATACCATAGAGTTTGGGGGCCAGAGGAGTCTGTAAAAGGGAAGAAGAGTGATGGGGACATAATTAAAGGAATTAGGGGCCCTTTATATTTATTCCTATGTATGACTGCCCCTTTTCTATACCAGGAAGTTGAATATTGATGCCAAGCTTACAACAAACTTCTTCCATTTTCTTCATTAATATAAATTATCATACTGCATAAACAAATACAAGTTTGGACGGAAAATATATTTCTGTTATAGGAGGCAGAATTTGTAGTGGATCAGACTCTCTCTCAGTCCATCTGATCTGGTATGTGTTGTCTGAAGTGAAAGTAAAGAATCCAGAGGCAAATTATAAAGATTACAACTGCTTGTTCTAGAGCGATTAAGCAGCTGCAGGACCAGAAAGGCTGGAGCATAAACTCAGATGGAGAGAACCAGATTAAACTGGTTCTCACAGAAATCCACTACACCCCCACAGTTGTCTGCTGAGAACATTGTTACTAGTCTTACATCATCAGAACAAACTTTCAATGGTTGAACAGTGATCATAAGGGCCAGATCTTGTTGTCCAGACAATTCTCAAAGGTGACTTTACCAATTATTAAACCTTTTTGTATGAGTCATACACCACAGCATCCTTTCACGCTTCAGAGGACAACACACACACACACACACACACACACACACACACACACACACACACA
>ML675603.1:23731092-23745559 GCA_007922155.1 Mesoclemmys tuberculata
CACACACACACACACACACACACACACACACACACACACACACACACTTAACCAGTTGTAAACTGTTGTTTCTGTGAGTGTGGTCGGAGGAATGGTGACCCTCATAGATCATTGCATATGCTCTAAAAAATGACATACTGGTATTACATTTTCTACTTTTAAATGTAGCCAGGATATTGACAGAACAAGGAGTAATGGTCTCGAGTTGCAGTGGGGGAGGTCTAGGTTGGACATTAGGAAAAGGTTTTTCACTAGGAGGGTGGTGAAGTACTGGAATAGGCTACCTAGCGAGCTGGTGGAATCTCCATCTTTAGAGGTCTTTAAGCTGTGGCTTGACAAAACCCTCACTGGGATTATTTAGCTGAGATTAGTCCTGCTTTGAGCAGGGGGTTGGACTAGATGACCTCCAGAGGTCCTCTCCAACCCTAATCTTCTATGATTCTATTTGTGTTTTCATTCCATGGTATTCAAGCACCTTCTTGCCTCTGCTGCTCAAAGTATATACAGGGGTGAGCCATGGGGGTTGGGATGGGGACTAAAGCAGAGGTTAAAGCAGATCAATATCAGAGAAGGAGTCCACCAATTATGATGTCTGTCATGACAGGCCTCTACATCATATGAAGAAGCAACATTCACAATAATGGGATGCTGTGAGGGGAAGGTAATAGGGCAGCAGAACAAACACAACCAAAAGGAATCTATATTCCTAAGCCACAGGCTCACAACTTAAGTTGAGCCAATGTTGTCAACTCTCTCAATGTTTCTGAGACTTTCGCAATATTTGATATTTTACTTTAAATCCCCAGCTGCTGGAGAAATGTGATTACATGAGAATCTCAGCATTTGTTTTGATAAAAGTAAGAGTCTCACCCTCGTGGTTGTGGGGAAAAAAGCTTGAAAACGTGACCAAAATGCACTCAAAAGATTCAGAAACTGGAAGGAAATAAAGACAACCCCAAATGAATTATTTGCCTTAAAAATCATGAGGTATTTTTAATATCATGATTTTGCGGCCCATCTCATGATTTTTCAATGCTGAGGTTTGGCCATACTGAATGTAACTGTGTCCACACAAAAGGACCAGTTCTTTAAATAAATTGGTGTGTGCGTGGAAAGGCCTTTACAGAAGAAGCAAAGCCAGGAACATGCTTTGTTCCTTTCTACTCTTCTGTCTGATGGATGCGGCAGGTGTCTTCAGCTAGTTGAGAAACTGGGATAAGAATTCTGGCTTCCTAGGAGCAGCTGGGACAGTGGAAAATGGGAATGCCTGTTTGCACGGGGGCAAGTCCCGTAAGCCAGAATGTCTGATCACCTTACCACAGCCAGCCAATCACAAGCCTGTGTGTGATTACCTACATGTGCATTGACATGCCTACAAGATGTTCATTCATTAGTTGTCTCTTCTTAATGTTTATAAATGTAATTGTTCAGGTTTAACCAAGATGGAGAATCTGTAATGAGGTAAATATCCCTCCACCCCCCCAAAAAAAAGGGTGGCCATGGGGCTGGTGATTCCTTCCTCTGAAAACTATGAAATACTTGAGGCAAAATCCATACTTAGCTCTGCTGTCTTTACTCATGGCCAGAGTTTGTCATCTGTACTACACCGTTTTCAGCCCACCCTCTCAGCTCATCCTCGCTGGAGCGTCACCTTCTGGCACTAGCCTATTGACCCATGTTTCATTCAGCCATCCCCACAGGAGGCTCCTATTTGTCACAGCTCCCTGCGTCTCATGGTCTTCCCTGCAAAGGCCCTTCCCGCTCTGCAAGTCTGCTCTCTTGCTACGACTACTCATCCTCATCCCCCTTTCATTGCTGCTTCCTCCTCCTCTTTATAGGCCACTCATCCTGATCTTTCCCCCTGCCCCCCAGGTGTGGTTCACTGTGTAAACAAGGTTGGCTAGCCCAGCCCTTAAGAGGTGAACCACCCTGTTACAACCACCCAAGGTTCACCAATTATAGCAGCCACCAACCATTCACTCCATAGCTCCTTTTGTCCTCGGTGGGGGCTTGTGATTAATTTATCCTTAAGTATGTTAATTGAAGAGTGAGTTCATAGCCATCAATCTCAATGAGGTCCGTGGCTCATCCACACCAGGGATGTAAAAGGTTAAATGATTAAACGTTTAAATGGTGATCAGTCGTTTAAATATTTTGAACAGCTGATAACCATTTAAACAGGGGGGGGCGTGAGGGACAGCTGGGCTGGGTTGGCTCCCCACTAGCAAGAACAGCTCCGCAGCCCTGGCTGGCAGGGAAGTGCAGAGCCCAACACAGAGTAGCTGCAGCTGGGCTCGGCTCCCCAGCAGTGGGGGGAGGTGTGGAGCCCAGAGTGAGGTGGGGGAGCCGTGGCAGGGAGGCGTGAATCCCAGCGTGAGGGGGCGAGCGGCAGCGGGGCTCAGTTCAGCTCCCTGCGAGTGAGAACTGCTCAGCTACCACAGCAGCTAGGCAGCTCTCACTTGGCAGTGAGGAGCCCAGCCCAGCCTAGCTCCCCCCTTCCACCCCCCCTGAGTATTTAACCATTTAAACTTTCTATTTAAAACGGATTCTTAATTAAACTAATTTTTCACATTAGTACCTCTCAGCTTAATAGTACAAGGCCACAGAAGGAAACGCGGGGGGCGGAGGAACCCTTGGTCAAATGACCTCAAATGTGCAGTATTTAACACTACTCTGTGCCCCCATCAAGCACACCAAATTTCAAAGCAATCTGAGTAACCATTTGGATTTTGGAGCACTTATAAGAGTTGAGCTTTAAAGCATATAAAATGCCAGGAATGGAAAGCCTTTCTCTCTCTCTCTCTCTCTCTCTCTCTATATATATATATCTGTATAATCTATGTAATATATTTTGCTGTATTGGCATATGTGTGCTGTGAAAAATGTACATTTTCTTAAATACTGTTCACAATTTGGATTCCCCAAAGACTTACTGGAGATGCCATGCACTACTGTGGGTAAAACTTGCCAAGCTGAGACCACTTTGAGCTGTATCCCATTAATAATTTGATCTGTAGCACTGCATAAAAAAGTCCTACTTAGAAACTTTTTGAAAAGTGGCTATTTTTTCAAGGCTTATATCTCTACAACCTGTATCTCACATGACCCCAAATTTGGATGTCTCATCATACCCTGCACCCTCCTGAGGCACACCAAATTTCAAAGGAATCTAAGCACGTTGATTTTAGAGGTCTTAGAAATGTCTATCTTTAAATAGAAGTTGTGAGGCAACCTTAACTACAGTGGTGCTGCCATGTCACTATAATAATAGTGGAAGATGTGGCCAAAAAGAGTGTGACAGGCAGGCTTCATAGTCAATAGCTGAGAAACTTGGAGTCAGCTCACTCCTCTCGTCAATAGTCTGAACTTTGGAAAATTGTTTCTGACTGACAGGAAAACAGCACTTCACTCACTCTCATTTCAAATACTGTCTTTTTTTCTGAATCTGGAAATACGCATTTTTAGAAATTAAAGCTTAAATTCTCCAACATATCATTGGTAAGTCCCGTACTTCCAGGAAAAATTCCACACTCACTATTGGTGAGTGAGCAACTGCATTTGTCAAACCCTGATAGTGTCAAGCACATCGTCTTTATCCACTGTTTTATCAGCTATTTCTAATACATTTAACAAGTTGAACAGGAACAATTTTTCTTTATAGAAAATGGGTTTGTTTGACCTTATCAGATTTTACTTATCCAAGTCCTGTACTAGCCTATCTTCAATTAGACTCCCAATCAATGTCCCTGGAATTGAGGTGAAGTTTGCAGATCTGGGATGTCACTGGGCTCCTTTTCTGAAGATAGGCAGTAACTTGGCAATTTTCCAGTTTTAGGGAACAGTTGATTTTTAAAGCTATATTTGCACATGCTGATCTGCATCACCACTATTCACTCCTTATTTCTTTTGCGTCTCTATGATGAATAACATCCCATCCTGGTGATTTACTGCTTGTGAATTCCTCAAAACGATGCATAACTTACATTCCTATTGCATTAGTAGTAGCAAGGCTATGTTTTTAAACAAGAAAAATGAATTTCAGAATATGATTTAAACCTTCAGTGTCCATTTAAATTTCTGTAAGTGAATAATTGTCCAACACTGGGTCAGGTGAATACCCAGAACAGATGCCATTGGTATAATGGCAGCTGGATTGGTATGCTACAGTTGTGAGATTTTGTGGCAAATCAGAAAAAAATTCCAAGTTTGTGATGTATTCCCTACCAACAGGATAGTAGCCAGAAGATCAACAGAGCTAATCTTATCTGTCCAACCTCTCTATTTTGTTTTAGGTGCATGATGGGATCTATTGAGCCTACTCTAACCTCTGCTGGAGGCATTGGTGCCCTGACAGCCGTTTCTCAGACCAGGTTTCCCATAATACAGTCTGCCAGAGGCCTAGAAGGGCCAGGAGGAAATACTGACCCATCAAGAACCAGCAGGCCAGTTAAGAATGGTTGCCTATGTCTCAGGCCAATGCAGGATGGGAGTGGGACAGAGCAGCTCCTCCTCCTCCTCCTGATAGCCCAGAACCCCAGGGCTAGGCCCGGGCCCAGTCCCTCAAGTGCTGCAGAGAGGCATCTGACTTGGAGTTATGTTTTGTTTGTGTATTTAAAAGTACAAATTGCCAAAGTTTGTGTTTGTCATCGAGCTGGGTATAGACTGATGCCAAGCTTACAGCTACAACCACTAGACTGAGGCTGTGAGTGCCCACAGGACCACATTTAGCCCTGCAGGGATTACTATGAAGCAGACACACCTGCCTAAAGGTGTATTAGTAAATCCAGGTCAAATTTTGCCCTCAGACAGGCATACAGAGTCCCTGCTGAAGATATCTTGATCCTATACCATTTCAATATATTCTCCTATTTAAAGATGATAGTAACCACAGATCGGGGAGATATCAACTATTTGATCTGTTCCCAGAATGTTAACTCTATGCTTGAAATGCCGGGTGTCTAGAACTCTTGTTTACTCAAAGAAAAACAAGATCAGACCTGAGTGAAGACTCTCCTTTTGGCACTGTGCACTAGCTCCCTATACTGCACCCTTTCTACCCACAGCAACTTCTGGAGTGTACAATATTCCATTCATTATGGAAGACAGCAAATTAGAAAAACAAAGTGGGGGGAAAGATTTTACTTGTTGATTGCATTCACACCGCTTTTGCTTCTCTTGAAACATCCACCTTCATGAAACTGATATGTACATGTTCTGAGAGTACTGCCTTTAATTTCACCAGGTATAACCTCCAAGAAGTAGTTTAGATTATGGATTTTAAACCAATGCAAGATTGTTTAAGAATTAAAGCAGTCTGATATGTCATAAAACACTGTAATTGCATTTGGGTAACTGTAGCTTCTTCTGTTTATTGTCAGCGTCTTTTTTTTTCTTCAAAATGAAGAAGTATTTACCATATATGACAAGCTGCCACGGTTTAGCTCAGCACAGGGAGTCTCTTATTTCACTTCATTCTTCTCTTTACTGCATTTCAGCAGCTGCAAATATAGTTAAGGAAGAAAAGATGAAGGAGAGGGGAAAAAGAGGTGGTAGATGGAAGGAGAAATGGGAAGGGGTGCAGTAAACAGAATAAAAGATGGAAGAGGTAGGAGAAAAAAGAGAAGAGGAGAGAAGAAATGACAGAAGAAAGGATATAAAGAAAAATAAGAGGAAGGAAAGAATGAAGTTGGGTATGTCTCCCTTCCCCCATTCCTTTACTCTTATTCTGGTCTGATTTAGCCCCAAAATGATTTTGATGGCAGTGTCCTAATTTTCAAAGGGACTGAGCATCCAGTATTCCTCCTGAGTGGGAACTGCAGGTGGTCGGCAACTCTGAAATTGGGCTCTGGTGAACTTCCACAGCTTTTCAGAGTATATGGGAAATCATCAGAGTTATGCTGCAGCAGCATTCAAGATACCTGTGTTTGTCCTGGTTACACTCCTGACAAGGAGCTTTGGTAAGTGCATACTCTATCCTTTCTACTTTGCCACTTCTTTGTTGTTTATACATTAGAAAATTAATTTTGCAGGCACTTCAGAATCTTGCTCTGCAGCAAATATTTATGGTGATGTAGATGGAGTTAAAGTGGCCAAACTAATGCGTCTATATAAACTTGTAACAGGGATCTAGGTTTTCTGAGGGTATGTTTGTATATGTAATCCTCTATATTCCTGTGAAACCCTGAAAGTCTCCACCCTCTTTTTGCCTTTCTTTAAGTCCCCTGCAAGGCCCCATGTTACAGCCACCAAATTTCAACCAGTGAGGACCTGATGGAATTCCCATTACACTCTACCAACGTTGCTCCTTAATCAGCCAGAGAGTTCATTGATGAATGCCACAATACATCCCTTTGCCTTTTAGTTCAAGAAGGAAATTAATGGAAGCAGAAATTAAATTGGGATCCTTTAACAGGTCAGAGTAGTGCCAGCTGAGAAATGATTTCTTAACATATTTATAAAACCTGTACATGGTTTGTAAGGTGGAATATACCCACTATCATAGTTTGATAAAGACGTTGAACTGTCACACCCCGATCGCTCCTCTTGAAGACACAGAAAAGTATTTTCTCAGGAACGCAAGTCATCAGATAAAACATGCAGACTAGCAAATGAACTGGCATAGCTTCTGTTCAGAGATGGCATTATACTGACAATATCTGAATGAGGCTGTATGTGTGATACCATTGTGCATCAACAGCTGTGCATCGATGTGCTTGTTATATTGACAGAAGAGTTTTTCATTGATGTAGTTAATTCACCTCTCTGAGCGATGGAAACAAGGTCAATGGAAGAATCCTATCGACCTAGCCAGGTCTACACTTGGGGATAGATCGACCTAATTGTGCTGCTCAGAAATTTTTCACAGCCCTGAGTGACCTAGCCAGGTTGAGCTAATTTTTAAGAGTAGACCAGGCCTTAATTCCAGCTCTGGAGGTACTTGACAAACAGAGCCCAGTATTGTAGTTTTTTCTTGCTATTATTTATTTGCTGTTTGAGTGACATAGATGGGGACTCAGGGCCTGATCCAATGCCCATTCAAGTTAATCGAAAAAACTACATACGTCTTTGCAATTGCTAGGATCCTAGGGAAAGCTTTTGCAATTCATAGTTTTGTAGACTGACATGAATCCCAGCCAAAAATGACTGAGAATCTGGAAGAAGAACAAGAGTGGAAGGGGGACAACCTTTTAGCAGACTCAAAATGTCTTGATGTAGCTTCTGCAGATTAAGATCCACTACAGACTGATCACGTAATCTTAAAATAGTTTTATGATAGCAAAGAACTTCTAAGAACGCTGAAAATGAAATTAAAATGAACATCCTGAGTCTTAAAGATATTTAACACATATAATGTAATTTTGGCTTTGGTAATTTAACTACATTATCATGATGTGTTGTGGTGTTCAGATCATAATAGGAAGGAAAACCCCTGAAATTGTATTTAATGCATTTAATACAGGCTCTTAACAACATGGATCACTTGAAAGATGATTACTTAATTTTACTACTGAAATGATTTTATATTTACACTCACATTAATGGTATGGGGGAGCTGGCAGGTTTAAAATTGTCTGTACAACTTTAATTCAGCATCCTTATGCATATTCATTATGAGACAGTTCTTAATTACAGGATGACATACCATTTTTCCACAGGACACTTACCTCATCCAGTGCACAAGATGTATTCACAAGATAGCAGAATTAAGGTTGCACAGGTACCCTTAAAGCTGGCACTTCCTAACTTTGAAGTGCTTTATTTTGCAATCTAAATTATGTTTTCTTAATGTAGCTTTTTTGTATATAGAAGCATTAATGTACATACATACACATCCATTTGTACTTGTCATATTTTATAGTACTGGAAGTTTCAAACTCCTGACAGTATTGGTATCTTAGCAGATGAAAATATTATAGTCTGTTTTCTTGCAAGAATAGAAGGATTTCATTCCTTTTTTACGTTTTTAAACTAATACTTACTGATTTTATATTGAAATAACTGAAATTGAAATGAGACAATTTTCTTAATTTAAAATAATTTTCTTGAGAAATGGTCACACAACAATATAATATCAAATGGATCAGAAATCACCTACTGTTACTTGTTACACTTAATAAAGCACTAACTTAATCCCATGGAAGAATAACATGATAGTAAACAGAGTATTTAGTAAATGTCCATCAATGGGTAAAGTTACTTATATGCATATTTACAAGTTCAGGCCCAAAATTTTTGACATAGCCGTAGGTAGATGTTTACCTCTTAAGATTTCTCTAAATCATTTTTATCCTGGTCTTCTGTAAAATAGTTCAGTCCTCATTTTACATGGTCATGCAAAGAAACAATTACATAAATCTTTTGCAGATGTATATATGTGTGTGTGTATGTGTATATATAATGTTCTCTGACATTCCTGTTTTAGGCCACAAACCTGCAAAGACTTGTGCATATCCTTAATTTAATGTGCTGAGTAGTCTCACTAAAATCAATGGGATTATTTTCAGAGCATAAAATTAAGTATATGCACAAGTTTTGGCAGGACGGGGGCCTAAGCATAACTTTTTCAAATGCACCTCAGTGACTTAGGGTACATCTACTCTGTGATTAAAAAACCACAGGACCGAGTCTCAGAGCCTGGGTCAGCTGACTTGGGCTCATGGGGCTCGGCTTCCAGACTATACAATTGCAGTGTAGACATTCAGGCCTGGGCTCCTGAGACCCTCCCACCTTTTGGGGTCTTAGAGCCTGGCATCCAGCCCAAACCCAAATATCTACACTGCAATTTTATAGTCCCGCAGATTAAGCCCTGCAAACCTGAGTCAGCTGACCAGGGCCAGCCACAGCCATGCCACAAGTCTTTCATTGCAGTGTAGGCTTACCCTCAGCAGCTAGATCCACAAAGCATGTCTACAGGTTCGGCGCTGCAGTGCCATTGGTGAGAAAACACTCTATGGCGACAGGAGAGAGCTCTCCCATCAGCATTATAAAATCACCTCTGCGAGCAGCAGAAGCTATATCAGCGGGTCTACACCGGCACTTATGTAGGCCTAACTTATGTCACTCAGCAGAGTGGTTTATTCACACTCATGAGCGACATACGTTCTGCTGACATAAGCTGTAGTGTAGATATAGCCATAGGGTATGTTTGCACCACAATCAGACTGCAGCAATTAGGCATGTGGCTGCCATTTTAGCTGCCCAAGTCCAACATTTACGGGCACCGATAGACTTAAAATTTCCCACTGAGCTGCTGCCTAACCCTGCAGATGCCTACACTTCTGCCAGCAAAGTGCCCTAGGTGCATGCACAAAACTACCTCAATCCTGATGCTGCCCAGCTGCTTGGCACCTCGCTTATGCCTGAGGTCCTGAAGGATCCTCAAAATAGGCTTTCTCCTGCCTATCTTGGAGCCACGCATGTTGAGAGACCGCCTACTATATCAGGCCGCTTACAAACATGGTGGCAGTGTTGCTGCTAGTATTCTTATGTCCTACTGGTTAGAACACCCTAAGACCTAGATTCAAATCCCCACTCAGTCTGACTGGGAGCAGAGACTCAATTCTGCTCCCTGGTAAGTGCCCTAACCACTGGGCTACAGAGTATCCTGAAGTGGGTCTCTCTTAAACTCTCCTGTTAAAGCAGTTCCATTTTGTATGAAATACTTAATATTCATTACAGCAGGGACTGTAACCTGGTCTCCCAGGCGAGTTCCCTAACCAATGGGGTATAGAATCACTCTTTCTCTGGCCCAGTGAATATTTCAGTATTTCATACAAAGGAAAACAGCCTCAACAGATATTTTTAATGAAAAATGGGTGACTAGCTTAGGCACCTAATTTTCAGAGAGTATTCATGGCTGTGCATCCCAAGTGGAGGGAGGCACCTTCCTCCAGCCCAGAGCTAGGCACCTAATTCCCTTTGGCTGGGGGGAGGAGGAGGAGGGCTTTCCCTTTCCTCAACATTTCCTGCTGGCTATCTTAGGTGGCTCCCTGCGCTAACTTTTGTGAATCCCATTCTCAGGTGCCTAATTCTTCCTATGCATTGTATAGGGAGCTTGGGTGCCTCACTCAGGGCCATGGATTTCACTGTTATTATTTATTACAGTCATGGACCAAGACCCCATTGTGGTAGGAGCTATACATACACAGAACAAAAAGGCAGATCCTGCTCCAAGGGACTTACGATCTAGGCGGCCTAAATGTTACTATGTTACTATGTTAAGTCTAAGTCCTCACTGAGAATCTACCTCCATTCAGTGAGACTTAGGCTCCTGAGTGCCTAAGTCACTTTTGAAAATAGGACTTTGGTTTCTGGGTCACTTTGGTGCTTTTGAAAATTGTACCTTGTCTACAAAATTTCTGAATGGGTTTTTTGTTTTGTCTGCATCATCTAAGTAACAGTTAATCAGCCTACAAGCCCTTTCTTCCTTTTAATATCAGTCCTTCCCGTAGTGCCTGACCCGTGCTGGCCTTACCATAACATACTCAGATTGAGTTTAATATCTTTATATTTGAAACTGCATCACACTGAAACAAGGCATAACTGAGTTAGTGTGAAATATTATTATTGATAGACCAAAAGTAATTTGTAACCCATAGATTGACATCCAACTTTGAAATGCTCATCTGCCAAACATTCCTAGACCGCAGTGTCATTCTACTGATCGTATATACTTTGATACTTAATCAGTCGTGTCAGGTTAGCTGCATTGGGCCTCAACGGAAACTCTTTGGGGTAGGGGCTGTCATTTACTACATGTTTATAAATGGGGTTCCAACTTGGTTGAGGTATTTAGGTGCTACTCTAATATAAATCATGATTAATAATAAACTCTGACTATTTCCATCTCCTGTTTCATCACGTACTCCTTTCTGCCAGAGTGATAATTGCTTCAAAAAAGAAATCTTCCACCAATGCACCAGTTAATAAATGGTTTCTCTAATCCTGGAGCATAATTAGCCACTGAAAAACTCATCATCCGAAAGATATATATATATATATCTCACCCCAATTGAAACATGGGATCTTTTCATTAGGTACATCAAAAGTACTTGTAATTTAAATAAACTAGCAGTCTTGCCACTTTTTCTCCTAATTAGTATAATCCTTTTTTCATAATCTTTTATAATGTTTCATACTTCATCTTGCATAATTAGGCCTTGGACACTTTCAGAAAATTTGTTGTTGTTTTTTTTGGCTATATAGCCCTTTTAATGGTTGTATACTTATTCTTGCTTGAATAAAATAAGATTTGAAAAAACCCAAACGCACCCCACATGCAGCAATCTTGCACTAGAACTGTTTGCAGATTTTTTGCAGGGACTGGCAGGGGGGAAGAAATGAGAAGGTAGGAATTCCACAGACATTGGGAGTAATTTAGTCCCTCTAATGGTATGATCCCAAAATGCCTTATTCACATTAGTACTGAGACTATTCATGTGAATAAGATTTGGCTTTAAGTCAGGTAATAAACACATGTTAAAATATTATAATACAGCAGCACACAGATTAGAATAATGGGATTGTAACAGTTTCATGCAGGGTCCTACTGCTGCCCCATCTCTGCTCCCAAACACCACTTGGAGACCTCTGCTCTGTGCTTACACCAGTGCTCTTTATTTTCAGCGTACCACCCACCACCAGCTATTTACATAAAAGCCAGCTTCACAACCTCCAGGGCCCCACAGTCTCAACCACAGACCCAAAGGATGCTTGCTTTCTTACTATGGCTTCTCCTTTTCTGACTAAGCTGCCAACTAATAATGCTCAACTAATGAGCTCCACAGTTGCTCCCCATTAGCCCAGTCCCTGCAGGCTTCCTCAGAAGGATCCCATTCCCCCTTATTTAGGGTTCAAGGGGCAGAGGGCTGACTCAGAGTGTTTTCACCCAGTACTCTATCACAGAGATATATCATGTTTTGTATGCGTGCAGATCTGAGATAAACTTTTATTCAAATAACTTTAATTAAATAAGCCTAAAAATATTCCCATGAGAAATGTGTTATTCCTATTTTAATTATGGGAACACTGAAGTACAGAGAGGTTAAAAGTATACCACATTTTGATGACAGCCCTTTAAGAGAGAGAACTTCCAGGTGCTTTTCTCCTACTGTAACTACTAAGCCAGGTCTACACTAGGAAATTAGATTGATATAACTATGTCACTCGGGTCTGAAAAATCCACACCCGAGCAATGTAGCTAAACCAACCTAACTCCCCATGTAAACAGTGCTAAATCAATGGGAGAATTATCCTGTAGACTTGGCTACCATCCCTTGGGGAGGTAGATTAACTATGCTGATGAGAGAAGCGCATCCATCAGCATAGGTAGCTTCTTCATTGAAGAGCTACAACAGTGCTGCTGCAGCATTTTAAGTGTAGACCTGTCCCTAGACACACTGCCTCCTATATAGAGGGATACAGTTTCTTTCACAATTACATCACGAGTTCAAATTCAGTACAGGTTAGTAGCATATGAAAGCTAGCATCTGACGTTTGTTCTGCAGCCTGTATGAAATGAGATGGTTGTTTCAACCCAGCTCCTAGGGCTTCCATAGACTTCAGTGGGTAAGGCTTTAAGGTGTATGCTTGGTGGGGGAAGGAATCAGACTTGGCATCTTAGGCTATATCAGCAGTCAAGCCAGTGATTCAGTGCATGTGGAAAAGGCCTCTTCATAAGAGATGGACACATTGGCAGGGGGCTGTGGCAAAGGTCTCACTGCTGTTGTCCAGACTTTACCTGGGTTGTGGGGTTCAATTTACAGGCTTGCCAGATGATTACTTTTTGAAAGCATTCTGCATTATACTCACTAAGAAAAGAAACATGTTAGGAACTTAGTGTAGTAAAGTCTACTAATACCTGGTACATATTACAGTACTTAAAGGGTTAAGATACAATGTTATGAACATGCAGTTTTTACAGCGTTAGTGCCTAGCAGAGAATATTTAACTGGAAATAATTTGTCCAAAAGCTATGAAGAGCTTTGAAGATGTCATTATGGTCTATCACACAGCTAAAATTCTCATCCAGGGTCTCATCATCTAACGTCTTGATTCCTGCAACATCCGTTTTCTTTGGCCTTGACAAATGCAGTCTTGCCACACTCATCTCAATATTGTCTCATTCCTTGTGTTCCTTGTGTGTCTGTCTATGTCAAACTGCCTCTTGTCTTATACTTAGCTGGTAAACTCCTTGGGGAAGGGACCATCTTTTTGTTCTGAGTTTGTACAGCACTATGCACAATTGGGTCCTGGTCCATGACTAGCACTAGGCTAATATAAATAACTATTGGGTCAGACACATCTTAAGGCAAAATTTTGATGACAAATTCTTTTTAGTATGTGACTACAATCAAATAAGTCTGGATTGTTTCCCTCCCTGTCCAAAGTAATTTTTAACATTTTAAACAATAAATCTTTTTTAAGTAATATTGGTACAAAAGTAACTCCTTCCCCCCACTTCTTAACCCAAAACTGGTTATGTAGAATAGGGCATAGTTTACTTTAAGAAGGAGGGGTGAAATCCTGGTTCCACTGAAGTTGATGGTGAAATTGTGTATGGAACCTTCAGAAGAAATCTTAAAACCAAAGTCCTGTTGGCTCTTTGTAGACAGACATTAAAGTGTGGT
Organism: Mesoclemmys tuberculata; assembly: GCA_007922155.1. Classification (NCBI taxonomy): domain Eukaryota; kingdom Metazoa; phylum Chordata; order Testudines; family Chelidae; genus Mesoclemmys; species Mesoclemmys tuberculata. The sequence continues at coordinate 23,744,721 of ML675603.1, forward strand.
TTTACTCTTCAAAAATGGCTCTGTGTGGTTCCATGCTTATTGTCCTCTAAATGTGTTCAATTTACAAGTGTAAAAAGATGTTTTTTTTTCCCTAATCGTCTGCTCTAAAAACTTAGCCTGCACTTGGCAAATCAATCTGGGATCTTTCTATCTCGTATATTACTATCCGTAATAAAGAGTCTGCAGGCCAAATTGAACAATTATTGACAATTGTGCAACATCATTGTCTTCTAATAATGCTGTCAGTGACATTTGTAAAAACCTTTGACTTCAATGGAGTTGTAATTGCAGTTTTACTGATGTCACACGATAGGATATATTCCAGTTTACTCATCACACTCTATTGGCTCTGCTGAGCTAACAAGAATAAAAAGAATACCCTCCTTGAAGACCATCTTCCAAATCTGAGTGGGCACAGTCTGTGTAGAGTGACCCTGTAAAAACACCAGAAGGGAAAATGGTTCATTTCCACCTGCACTGCTGTGAATGGGCCTATGTCTCCTACTGACTAACCAAGCTCCTTAGGGCCCAGGGTCCTCTACTTCCCAGTCATGATGACTAAGAGCAAACTTAGAGTGATGGGAGACTTCTCTCAGCAGAAAGGTATGGCTGCTCCTCCTGCCTGTTGCTGATGATCCACAAGGTGGGAAATTGTGGGGACCCAGGATCCAGTAAAGATCTCTGGAGCAGGAAACAAAGATTTCTGTCCCTAGCTGCTTCCTTCCCCCTCCTCACTTGGATCCATGCCAGTGGACACACATTAAAGTCAACAGGGATCTGTCCACACTGACCCAGTTTGTGTCTAGACAAAAAATATAAATGTGTGTTCCTGTGCATGG
>ML675603.1:23745959-23784521 GCA_007922155.1 Mesoclemmys tuberculata
GCCGCCGCCGCCGCCCGGGGAGACGCGGAACAGGTGGCCGCAGGCAGCGCCGAGCGCGGGCAGCGCCCGCCGGCCGGGCATGTGAGCCGGGCCCGCCGCGGGAGAGGCGCCGAGCCGGGCGCAGCCGCCCCGCGCCCCGGGCCGAGCGAGTGCGGGGCCGGGATGAAAGTCACCGTGTGCTTCGGGCGGACCCGCGTGGTCGTGCCCTGCGGGGACGGCACCATGCCGGTGTCCAGCCTGGCCCAGCAGGCCGTGACCAGGTACCGGAAGGCCATCGCCAAGGTGAGCGGGGGCAGCCGCGGCAGCGGGGAGAGGGCGCCTGGGCTCAACATGGCGCTTCCCGGCGGGCGGCGGGGAGGCGCGGGGCCGGGGCCGAAGGCCTGGCCGGCTGCAGTCGCCCCTTCCCGCGGAGCGTGCGGGTGTCGCACCGAGAGCGCGGGGCCGGGCGGCGGCGGCTCCCCTTCTCCGGGCCGGGAAGTTGGGAGCGCGCTGGGTGCCCGGCCCGCGGGGCAGGAGCGTGTGTGTGAAGGGAGGTGCTCCGCTGAGCGTGGCTGAGGGCAGGGGGAGCGGAGGTTTCTCCTCCGCCGAGACTTGGTGTGTCGGGGCCTGATCGCTTTGTTACTCCTCTGGAAGTAGCGGGCGAGCCTCTCGTGAGGGGTCTGTTACAGAGGGGAGAGGGGACCCCTCGTTCTCTCCGTCCCCGGGCTTTTTTCTTACTCTTGGTTGCGTGCACCGTGGAGCCGCACTGGATATTGGATGTCACTTGGAGGGGCACACTTTGTTAGGTGAATCGTCACGGAGAAGGCTGCCTAAGCCACATGCTTGAGGTTTTGTTACTTCTTCAAAGTCTGGTGTTTGAAACAGGAAAATTAATCCGCCCCCCACCCCCCAGCAAGTCTCCTCTAAAATGATTTCTTTTTCCTGGGCAGTAGTCACTGCAAAGAGTTCAAATCCAGCCCCAGGCTTCCCAGCTGCTCCAGGCCTGGAGGGGAGGAACAGTGAAATGTGTGTTCACAAAACAACAGGCATCCCATGTTTATATCTGAAAAAGCAATATGTCCTTTGCACTCCCAGAGAGCTGAGAGGTAGTGGAAAGAGGATCGGCTGGAGAACACAAAAGTTAGGGGTGGGTTAAACTTTAAGGAGTGTTTTGCTGGATGCACTCTTGTTTGTGTCAGAAATGCTCATGTCAACACAGAGAATAGTTTACTTTTCCAATTATTGGGGAGTTCACGGTGTAGGAAGCCTGCCTCTGCGCTGGAAATATCTTCATTGCTTTTATCTTTTGAAATATAATTGACTTCTTACTTTTCAATTACGGTAATAATAATTACAACCTGCTTGGAACAGTTTCCACATGGAGTTGGTGTATGATTGAGTGTAGTCATTTACAAACAATCACATCTGCCCTTCTGTATACACTGAGAATATTTTAATTTTTTTTTTTTTGCTGCAAAACGTTTTGCATTTCTGATCAACTTAGTTCCCTGAGCAATCTGAAAGTGACCAGTAGTTTAATGAAATTTCAATAACTTTGCTTAAGTAGTTGGGTCTGAATTATTTTTTACCTTTCCAATTTTTTTTTCTCTCCAGGACTTGATTGCAGAGTTTAAGTTTAGAAATGTTTAGTTTAAGATTTTTCTGAAATGGCACCAACCTGTAGTTTAAAGTGTTGGCATTAGCATTGGTGGGTTGGAAATGATGTGCAAGGGTTTTTCCAAAGAGAGTCTGTGGCTGGTTTGGGAAAGGGGCAAGGCAACAAAAGTTTCCATTTTTTCCATTCCTCTTCCCTGAAGATTTTTTTTAAATCAATATTACTTAGTGTAGTGTCACATAGTATCGACTAGCAAAACAGTTAAATGTTTCACACTAAAAGATGTCAAGATGCTATGTTCCAATTCACCTATGTTGTTATTTATGCAGCATCATTAATGTACATGGTATTTCATATGCAAGTAAAAGGCAATGTTCCAAAGCACTCAAAGTTGAGAGACAGTCCTGTAAACCCTGATTCTTGGGCTTAATGCTCTCACTTAAATAGGACTATGTATGGCAGTAAATGTTTGCAGGATTGTACAATATGAATGTTACATTAATACAGTTATAGTAAATCTATGGTTCTGAAACCGTAGTCCGTGAAGATCTGGCTGGTCATGTTGTACTGTCTCACATTCTTGTTTCTAGCAGTTAAATTGCATTAAAGACAGCTAGAAATACATTCCTAATATTATATTTTCATGTAAGCAATTGCAGTATCTAAAGCGGGGAAGTTATGTGATGAGTGGTTGGAAGGAGGAAGGTTGCTTTTACGTTTCCAAATGGAGGGGAGGGTCGATGACAGAAGCCCTGTTACGGAAAAAAAAATTAAGAACTGAAATGTGATGTATTGACAGATGAACTATTTAAAGATAATTTGCAGGGTTAAAACTTTGCTTGCTCCCAGCATTCTGAGCTCTTGATCTTGGGTTTTAGAAAGGACTCTCTGGCTTTTTATTTTATTTTGTATGGGGTAAGCTTTGTTGCAGTTGTGTGGGGTTGGAATGGTGTTACTTACAGTGAGATGGCTTCTATTATATGGAAATTCTTTTGGTGAAAACTGAGAGCGCAGGCCTTTCTTTTAGGGGTTTATAGTGTTAATTTAAATGTGAGGTTTGAAATTATAGGCATTGCAGATCTTCCATTGAGACACTTGGATACTATAGTGATGAGTACTTCTGTAAGTAAATATAGATAGATTTTACCAAATGTTTCCCAAGTAATAGTGCTAATGTTCATGAGAGAGCAATATGGAAATAGTTAGGGACGGTAGTGTCAGATTTTTATGGTCACTACCCCACCCTTCTAGTGGAAATTAGATGGTCTCTTTTTGTATTGGAATTCAACAGTTGTACAACTCTTCATTTTTCTTTTTAGAAGCAGGTAAAGAATACAATCAGTTATATATTTGAGGGAACAAGTGTTTTGGTTTTTTTTTTAATTTTATTTTTGATATCACACTATCATTTGAAGTTTTTCTGACCTTTCCCAAATATACATTGTGAGCATCTGATCTGAGCTTCTGCAGTACACAGGCTAAAGAATCTCATCCAGAAGTCTTCTGCTTGAGATAGTAGCAAGGAGGCCAGCAATGCCCATACTGACACCATAAAGCTTTTAAGAGAAACATCTGAGATCATGGCATGAGTTTGTGAGGGAAAATGAGGCAATAGACATGCATGTTCCTTAGATGTATTTCCCTCATTGACTTTCTGGAAGGCACAAAACGAAATTATTTTTGGGAGATAGATGGCCAGAGGATTTAGTGATGTATCATGGAACATCTGGAACAAAGCTTAATTGTCAATTTTAAATTCACACTGGGACAGTAGTGACAGAAAGTCGCTGCTATCTGATGGTTATTTGGTGCATTGGTGGTCTCACACCTTAAATCCCAGTGGATATCAGAGTGCACATCACAGCCGGTTGTTTTGCTGTCTGAGCAAAAAGGTTAAGCTGCAAATGGGGTCTCCGCTACTTGAGAAGTCGAAAGTTTCAACTTTGTACCTGCGGACTCAAGTGCTATTGACAGGGAGTATGGGGAAAGCTTGTTCGCCTAGGGAATGTTCTGCACTTCTTTTGTCTTGTGCTCTCCAGTGCTAGCAACATGGCACATGCAAAACAAAATACCAGAAATCCTGCACTCGCTTCAGAATAACTCGTTTTTTGTTTAAAAGCGGATCCCTCAAAGAGAGTCTGTTATGATACAATGATGATGACTTAAAAAAAAAAACCCACCCTCTTTCCATCTTTTTTTGATATTTGCACGATAAACAGTTTCCCACCCCTCACCCTCAAAATAATGACTGAAAAACTCCTAGTCCTAGTAATGTAAACCAGCCCATAGTTTCTAAGGTCTTGATGCTGCATTGTGTAGTGCATGGATAGATGCTGTGGCAGCATGGAACTCTGCTGACTTGAGTGGGGCTTTACTTAAGCAACTGCATACTAGGCATTGTTGATTTGGGACCTAGGTTTATAAGGGTCAGTTTAGCTGGGACCACTGTAGTCACTTCCTAGCTGATAGTATTCTATTGTATCCTGGTAAGGGTACACGTGAGCAGAAGTGACATGACAAACGCTAGTTGTTTCAGTGAAAAACTTGATTTTATTAGGGATCACTTAATTCAAGGTTTGCATGAATCTTGAGCCTCCTTTAAAGCTAAATAAAGGTACCCTAGGCTATCTTCAGAATAAGAAAAGAACCTGCTACTCATTTCAGTTGATAATCTGAGGCTGAAATTTAACTGTTCAGTATTTGACTTTTGATGTGCTGTGCTTGAAAAATGTATCAGATGTCACCCCAGCCAAAGGTTAATTTGGATGACTGGGTGTTTCCACTGCTGCTCATAGTTTTCAGGAATGATTTTCGACCACTTCAGTGATGTTGGTTTGTGAATAGAAGCAATGAAACTGAACTGACTGTTCATTTCATGCTGCTGCTTGGCAAAAGCTGTGAGCAACAGCAGAAGGGTTGGAGTTTTCTATCAGCAGTCTCAGGAAGGAAACGCTGTGTTGGTTCATATTAAATTCATGTTTGGAAATTCATCTTTGCAACTATAGGGAGTAGGAAAATAATATTTTTAAAATGCAAGTGTACTGTGTGTGGATAGAGATGTCATAGGCCCTCTACTCATCATAGAAAGCTTGCTACTGCACTCTGTTCCCTCTGACTTTTTAACTTTTGAATTCTGTTTGCAATCTGATAATGTAGGATCAGCTTCTGCAGTCCTTAGTGGCATTCTTCACATATTTGAATTTAAAGGGAAATGCTTGAAGAAATCTTAAGGTAAGGGTAGAAGGAGTGAGACCTTAGAATGTTTTCCTGCATCAGGGCCTGTGATGCATAGTTGTAAGATGTCATGTCAATCATGAGCTAGATAAATAATCTCATCTGTAAATGTGAATAGCTGTGAACTCTAATACATTGCTGCTAATTGTATCACTAGCATGTTTGAATAAATTGTTCTCTATGCTATGTGTATATATGTAGGAAACATGGAAAATGTGTGTTGGTCTACATTTGGAGGAGGATGTGTAGTGCCTCGGAGGAGTTTGCACAAATAGCGATACTGTCTTTTGGATGTTAATAAAATTAATGCTTTTTCTATGTCAGGAAAAACTAGTTTTAATCAGAAAATGGAATAAACAATGCTGTATGCTATACAGTATATATTTTAAAACTTTTTTGCATTCTTCATTCCCCCAACTTTCTCCTATCTTTATACAAGACTTGTACAGGGAAGGAGAGGCCATTTTAATACTGTTTTATTTTCCAAATTAGATGCAATTGAGAAGTATTAGTTTGCACTAAGGTTGGGAGTTAAGGTAGGAAAAAAGTGGATTTTGATTATCTATCAAGTATTTAGATATATATCTTGTTGTCAGTGGTTGAGTACAGAGTTCCTCAACCTTTTAAGTAGCAAGTATCCCATAACTTCTGAACATTTTAATAAGTATCCCAACACTCAGTTTTCCATGAGATTTTATATTTCCAGACTAATGTGAGCCATATGTTGGAAGAAAGGCTGAGTACATAAGGCTGTGATATGACAGATGTCAGATCTAGTGTGGGTAGGGTTACCCCCTGTACACCAGGGGTGCACAACTCAAGTAGGTACCTGGGCTAGAGGTGATATTGGCTAATGCCAGGGAATATAAAGCACCACACCAAATTTTTGCCATAGATTTGAGAGGAGGAAGGGATGAGAGAGAGACAGGAAAAGAGGTTAACTGGTGAAATCTGGGACTGTCATAGTTGTCAATTTCACTGTTCAGCTAGAGCAGAGAAATTGACAAGTTTTCTGGGCACTGGGCTTTGAGCCAGGGAGGGGGGCTGCCACCTGGGCAGGTTGCAGGAGGCTGCTGCCTGGCTGCCAGTCTGGGAGGTGGGCGACGGCCACCCAATCTGAGCTGGGGCAGAGGAGGCTTCCGCACTGGCTGAGACCCCGGGGGTGTGGACAGGCAGCTGCTGCCCGTCTTCAAGCCAGGGCGCTGGAGGCTGCCTCCGGGCTCCCACATGGGAGCTTCGACTGGGTGGGAAGCGGGGGGCTGCCGCCCGCCTCCCCTTCACTCTGTTTTTCCCTGCCTGTGTCTCATGTACTCCCAGGGATATGCGTACCACAGGTTGAGAAACTATGGTTTAGCATTTTGTCCTCTTTGAGCCCGGCATAAAACTTGTGAATTCCATCCTTGCTATATGTTTCCAGTTCTTGTGTAACTGGTTTCAGGTCTGTTGTGAAGGGAAACAAGGGAGAGGGAATGGAGTTCACTTACTATCATTGGTAGCACCTGCTTAATAAGACAAATGTACAAGTGGACAGCATTTAGGATCTTGGTCCTTTGACTGTCTTTTTCATAAAGAATATAGCTGATCAACTAGTGTTAGTAAGAATCAGTCTGTGAAAATTAGGATGTTTCTTTTATATGCTACCTACCCATTTTTTTTTGTTGGTCTGATAAACATATTCCTTAAGCCAGACAGCATAATGTATATTTTATGTATAATGTTTTTATTTAACTTCAGTGTTATGAGGCTTTTTAATATATTTAAATACTCTGTTATGATGGAAATAATGTATTTGAGTGTATGTAGGGAAATGGTTTGAGAGCTTTTTCAGTGTGTATTATATAAATTCTATTCAGAATCTCTTAGCTGTATTTCATAGCTTTTTAAACAGTGCTCGGGGTGCTGTGAAAGACCTTGGCATGTTAAGGGGAACAATCACCGTACTTACTTGGAGGATCAATTTAAAGTTAGTGCTTGAGTCGTAGGGAGCTGTCAGGCTTCCTTGTTCTAAACTAGTGTATCTCAACCGTTTTGTGCTGGTTTCCCCCTTTGGATTTAAAAGGAAAAGTGTGACCTCCCCTCACCTTGTGGTTTTGGGGTTAAAACATGTAAATTAGTTTCACTGCAGCCCCTTGTGGTGTGGGGCCTCGGGCAATTGCCCTGCTTCTTACTCCCCCAAATATGTCCCTAACTCTGGCCCTGCTTGCAGTCCCCCAAATATGTCCTATGACCCCAGCTTGAGAAGCACTCTTCTTGGCGATAAGCTTCAACCAGTGGGAAACCATTTGATTCTCGTTTGTCTTCCACACTTCAACCTTTCTAATAATGGCTGCAGATATTTGTTGCCTTTTTTAAAAGTGCCATTGGAAGCAACTCATTCTGATTTGTACTATAGACTACGACATCTCTTTGCATATTGGTATATTCAAACTGGCATTAGGCAAAACAAGCTGGATTAAAAGGGGAAAAGAAAAGACGAAGACGATGTACACAAAATGGCTCATGTTGCTTTAAAGTAATTTCCTTTTGTTTAGGCCGATGAGCTGCTGCTTCAAAAGAAAACAATTTTTTTCATGAAAATCATTTTTTCATCCAAATATAAATTGAATGAATAAAACGTGCAACAATGGTGAACTAGTACACTGCAAATATAAACTAGAAATATAATCTTAATATAAATCTAGAACATTGCACAGTTGTTCTTGCTCAGAAATACTTTGCAAGCAGTAACAAAACCCAAAAGGGCGGGGAAAAGGTCAGGAAGTTCTGCAAGACGTTTTGGGGCATCTGCTGTATTTAAAAAAAATTTTTTTTTGGTGACCTCTCCCAGTTGTAACAAAGAAAATGTTGGTTGAGTCACTGCAGTGGCTCAGCAAGTCTGGTGCTGGAAGACAAATACAAAATTAAACTGTCTCAGTGCTGAATTATATTATCCAGCGGAGCTCTGAGACAGGGCATTTAACTTAAAAGGGCTAGGAAGCATTGCTATCCTTGAGCCTTGCAATGTTGGTCTTTAACAAACTAGTAAAAGGGAAATGAGTCAAACTCCAAAGCTATCCAGAAACGGGACAAATTTCAAAGTGACAGGGAGCATCCAGTTCCTTTTAGCGATCAAAATATTTTAGCAGTTGCAGATTTTTCTACTGTAGCCCTAGTTATTTTCTAAAATTGTTTCCAGATGTTACTGCTAGATCAAAGACAATTTATATAATACTTGGTTGCAGTATTTACTAAATTTTAACAGGTATTGGCTATATAAAAGGTAATTTATTTTTCACTTCAGTTTCTTTGTATTTTTTTCTAACATTGGTTATGTTTAATTTAACATGCTTAAAAAAAGAAAAGAAAAGAAACCAACACCTAAAAGCTGTTGACTTTTAAATACCGTGGACCAGGTCATTTTAGCATTTCTCATGTGAGACCTGTTGAAAAAAGGGCCAAATCCTGTTCACATCTCCACATGTCCTGTAAAATATCAACTGCTTGGCCTTCAAAGTTCATGGACTCTAACTGCTAAATAGAGAATGTTGTTTGTGGTTTTAGGGTAACATCAGCGCAGAAAAGCTTTAATTTTACAAATTGCATCCTGACGTTGCTAATCCAGCATAATGACCTGTGTCTATAGGTTCTTCCCTGAGCCCTCCTATCAACAATACAAAAACTCCTGATCCCATGAGGTGCTAAGGGGTATCCATTGCCATTGATTTCGATGGCATTTAATGACCCACAGCACCTTGTCTGAGTGGGCACTAAAACGCAAGAGAAAGCAGATAGCTCACTCCAGCCTGAGGGAGATGCAACTGTAGAACTGTAGTGCTTTGATTGTGGGCTCAATCCAGATATTGCTGGGAGGTGAAAGTGCCCAGCACCTTGTAGGATTAGAGCCTGGGTAAATTGCTGCTTTATTATGGCCCTCTTCTGAAAAATCATACCCCCATGTGTGCTCCTTTGTGCTCATGCAATTTACTTGTCTAGCCTCTCAGTTCATTGTGTCTCTGGCTCTGCAGGACTTTCCTGGCAACTAGGGGAGGGAAGTCCTGAATGAGAATGACTGTGGGAGGTAGGGAGAGGGCAACTGGGAGAAGGGATACACTAAGGAAGAGATGTGGCTCTACAAGAGAGGAAGAAAAGAAATGGGATATCACTGGAGGCCGGCAAAAAGAAAGGGAGTGGGGGTAATGAGAGCATGAATAGAGCCCCCAAATGTGTATTCCCTTTTGAGAAAGGCAGATAGAGGGAAGCAAAGAAATTGTTTATATGGAAACAAGACAAGATAAAGGAATGAAACAAGAAATCAAACTACAGAGTGTGAGAGCTGAAGTCTAAAAGTCTTGAGGGAGGAAAGAACAAAAATGGTAGGGAGAGGAGAGAGCCTGAAATGCAAAGCTCCAGAGCTCTATTAGTAAGAGACATGGATAAAAAAAGAAGGATGACAAGACTGGAATTAATCAGAGCACAAATTTCTATCAAAACAGTTTTTTAACAGATAGAAAATATTATTGGGGAAATATTACTGGAAGAAATGAGTTGTCATGTTACATGTGCATGTGCTTTCCATGGTCTTGTGTGCATAGCCTGCTGGTGATGCTAAGAGGTTCTGATTCTATTACATAGGAGTGAGAGCCTAATGCTTCTCTGTTGATTTTGTTTTTTGGGGAATCTTTTTATTTTGGGTATAAATATCTTTAATTAGGAAGATTAAAAAGATTGAGACCAGAAGTCATTTAAAAATATTTTTGGACCTTTTTTTGTTTTGATTGTTCAGTTAAAAAAACAAAATAAAAAAGAGTTTGTAGTCTCTGGGTATGAAATATGTCCAACATAGTTGTTTTGGAGAACGTTAGCCAGTGTTAGTAAGCTAAAAATGTGTCCCACCTTACCTCATTTTTTTGTGTCTGTTTACAAAGTTCCCTTATTACTTCATTTCCCCCAAACAGGTGCCTAGTAATCTGTTTCTTCTCTTTTAAAGATCAGTGACAGTATCCGATTTATGAGAAACTGCAATAACAAGCCAGTGTGCACATGTAAAGTGGGTTAGATGTGGGAATAACTTCTTTCAAGTTTCCAGAGTTTATTCTGACCAGAGGGGCAAGGATCTAATTAATTATAAAACAATACTTTAAAAAATGAACACTTTTCCTGAGTGATAATAGGTTTAAAAATTTTGTCTGAAATTTTGGACACTATAAATTACTATAATTTTTTTTAATTCATCATAATTTGATGTACCAGCTGCTTTAGATTCATTAATAAAATAGCTAACTGGAATAACAAGATTTGAACACATTTGGGTTCGAGAAGCTGTTGTATTGAACACGTTGCATTTTTTAAATCTACTTTTTTGTGTGCGCCTTTGCTGTCAGATTCTCCTCCGTTGCCTCCCTGTGAAGACTCCTTGCCTGCAGCTGAAAGCTTTGGGAAAGCAGCCAGCTACCAGACACTGACAGAGGTGGAATTTCAACAGCATAGTGGTGAGGGACCAGCCTTTCCTAGTGAATGAGTATTTAACCTCTGTAAAGCATCATCTACAGGCATAAGAATTTTGCCCCACTTCTGAATTTGGATCTCCTAGTTGGCAGCACAGAGGTGCTAGAAAACTGTTGTTGCGTTCCAAGTATGAGGCTACACTAAAAGTTGAAAAATTGTACCGTTGTGGTCCATAATTGATCACAGGAAAAGCCCATCAAAGTGTAAAGTGCAGCTATGATCAGAAAATTGATGACATCTTAGTTAACTTTTAAGTTCTTTGTGTGACAAACCCTGCTTTCCTTCATGGTGTTAAAAAGGCCCTAGGCATAGTACAGCAGGTCTGATTCTTCTGTTTGAGCACAAGATTTTAGGAGTCTGTGCAAAGAGTCCTTCCCCTGCAAGCTAGAGACCTCAGCTCTGAAGATATCTCTTCACAAAGATGCACAGGAAGCGTTTGCTTGGGCTCATGGATTCGCTGTTCATGTCTTATCCCTGCCCCAGACTGCTTCTCCATGGCACGTGCAGGAAGGATCGCTTGGATGTGCTATTAAGTAAGCTGTGTGCTGAGTAAAAGATTTGGGCCTGTGTATGCCATGAATAACGTTATTTACTTAAGATGATGGGTTTTGCTCTTTTTGGCATCGCAGAGCCAATACAGTGAGGTAAAAAGAGCTCAAATGTCTTCTGCCTTGTGTATCATCACAAAATTGTAAGCTAAAATGAGCCCACAGAACCTCACCTGCTGGTATTGATGTAAGAAAAGAATACTTAATTTCAAATCCGAGGCTGAGTTTTCATCGCTAGTGGCTAGAAAAATTTCTTTGATTTTTTAAGTTGAACAAATTTGAGAAGTTAAATCAGCAAGAGAGCAAAATGTTGAACCTCACTTAATGCCATTTTCGGAGCCTCTCTTCAGACTGATAACCACACTTGGATACAGATATAGTAATTCACAAAATTAGTTTTTTCATATTTAACTTTAAGCAAAACACAGTCTACAGCACAAATTGATGGATGTTGCTTGGCATAATTTTGTAGTGGTTGACCATTCAAGGGAATGTATTTTGAAGTCTGATTTTTTAAAAAAATCAGTAACTGCTGGAAAAATGTGTAAAATATAAAGTGAAATAACAAAGGACTCAAAGTTATCCTTAACTCTGCAGCTGTATGTTACTCTGTCTGACCTAGGTTTTAGGTTACTACAAGCCAGAGAATGTGATTTTTAAAGGTGTTAAACCTGTGAACACAGGATGTTCAAGGATGTTGCAAACTATGCTAAAACAGTTGGGGAAAAGAGTTTTTCATCATCTGGATGAAAAAAGGCCACAGATAGAGTATAGTGAATTAGTTAACAGGGTTGAAAAAAGGTACCTTTTTGTCATCTAGATAGCCTGCGTTGCAAAAATTCCTCCTCCACATGCACAAGCAGAATAGTGCATTTCAATGAGATAGCCATAGTATGTATTAAGTTTATGGCATGATAGTATCTCTTCGTGCACAGCAATCCATTAAGAACATAATGCTTTGATAAACCATAGTCAGCTAGTAATATGCTTTTAACATGGCAATGTGCTCAGTGTTTTACAAACCATCACCTGCTCCATTGGGACGTTTCCATCAGGTAAATACTTAATGAACTTTTCATGCTTGAGTTCTATCACACGGAAGTTACTGCCAGGTAGAGCCCTACAAACTAAGCACTTAAACCCAGGCCAAAATATGTAAACTTTGTGTTGTATCATTAAGTCCATAAACTATATTTACCACAAGAAGCGTTTGGATCTGATTGTGTCGTCTATGGAAATAAGAGTAGTTGAGGCTGTTCTTTTTGCTAGAATGGATCCCTATTTTGAGTGAAAGAGAAATAGTGGAAGCATGGAAAGTAGACTTACAAGCAAAGGTAATTTGTGGTAGGTTTAATATTCTGTTGCTATTTGAAAATGAGTTAATTAATTTGAATTTACAGCTGTATTCATTTTAACATTTGGAGAATCCTAAACAAGTAGAGGGGATTTCTTCTATGTATTTTTCCTAACAAACTATATTTCAGCCTGAATCAAAATCCAATTATCTTAGTTATTATAGTGGACTCTTTTGGTGGTCCATGGTTGATAAAAATGAAATGTAGAGCTGTGTGTCATCACAGTTTGGGCTGTGGGGCTATTATCTCCCCCTAGGCCTCACTTACCGAGGATCATGCAGGGGTGAAATAATAGAATCCTGTGAAAACACCCTCTTAGAATGCCCTTCAGGGTGGATGAGTAATTGCACATGCATGGACACTGGTCTTCTGTCTCTTCAGTGTACTGTAAACTTCTATTAAGTCAATTATTGTATTTGACTAAAATTTGCTGCTGAAAGTGGTCTTTCTGGCTGTTTGTTCTAAATTCCTTGTCCTTTAGTAATTCATTGCCTGTGTGATCTTGAATATAGTGGGGCAAGGTAAAATTCAGTTTGTTAATGAAATTGTATTAACATTTATTTAGTGAGATTGTAAATCATCAGGGGTCATATTGTAAAATAAACGTGCAACCCATTTTCTGGGTGTTTTTAATTTATTAGAATATATATTTCATTGCTGATAGACTAGATTGAAATAGCATATGAAGAAGTTGCTTCAGCCCTGGAGACAAATGGCCCTAAGTTTTCAGAAGTGACTAGAGATTTTGGATGACCCAATTTTTGTCATGTTACAGCAGATTAATTTTTTTTTTAAAGGAAGGCAGGTGCTCAGAATACTGTTCTATCTGCCTCAAGATGGGCCAAATTACTTGTCATTTTTTAAATGTTTAGGCTGTGGCATTTTTCATGGCAATTCCAAAAGACATTGAAGTTGCCACTCTCTCCTACAACTGGGTAATGATGATAATTGCTACATTTTATTGAAAGCAAATTTTAAAAAAGGGAAATCTTGTTTGGAAGGAATAGCGAATATTGTACATAATTGTTTTTTTTTTTAAAAATTCAGTATTTCCCCACTAATTGCTTTCCAAAAAGTTTGTATCAACTTGGATTTTTTGTTACTTTATCAATCCAAGCCCCTCATTTCCTTTCAATCAAGGACACTTTTTAATTAATCTGGGTAATAATACTGCAATTAAGTTTAAGAATAAAAGTTACAGCAGAGCTTTCAAATCACATGCCTTTCAATAAGTGGCCTGGCCTGCCCATCACCTGAAGGATGGATCAGAAAGTTCTCTTTAATGTAGTCTTTGAAAGGGCACACAGCTTCGTAGTTGTAACTGTCTCCCGATGCAGTAAGTGGGAGACTCCATTCTTTGTAACCACAAATGCTGCCTCTGTCCTTTCCAGCAAAGTGAAATAGTCCATTACTTTACATCTTGTTTTTAAGGTCGTGGTAACTTGAAGTAGCGACATATTGGTGAATAATTATTTCAGATTCACTCAGAAATTGGCTTCTGAGTTTTGTGATTGAAGTGAGTCTCTCTTGCCTTAATGTGACTTTAAAATGCAATGTTCTGAATTGCAGAACAACAACTGGCATTATTGAGACCCATGTTTAGTGTCAGTTATTTCCATATTTAAACTTTCAATGTACTGATTAAAAGATATTGGGAGGGTGAAATCCAGCCCCATTTAAGTCAATAGGAGTTTTGCTGTGGACTTCAAAGACACTAGAATTTGTGTGAGTGTGTGAGGGGGGGATCTTCCTTCTCCTCCCCCCCAAGAGCCAGTCCTACCAACCCAACCTGGGGTCTGAAAGACAAACTGTATTCTTTCTGTCTTTGCATCATCACAAATAATAAAGGTTCTGCAGAACAAATTATGCCCTCATTACACCTGCTGCCAGACTGTCTTCACTGGAAGCTATTAGAGGGCAGAATCTAGCCTTGCAATTAAGAACTTAGTTAACATCGATAGATATTGTGCCAGCAACAGTAGAGGCTTTTCCCATAACTGTTGGCTTGAGAAGTGCTAATAGGAGTAGAAAGTAGTAAGAAAAGTTGTAATAGTTATTTTGTAGAGTAGAACTTCATGCACAAATAATGATGTTCAGTGTGGCGATGTATCAATGGAAAAAATGGCATTTCATTGCTCCTCAGGCCTGTTTGCTGACAGTTAGGAGAATTTACATGATAGAATTCTATCACACTTCAAATCTTGAAGATTGAGAACAGGTTGTACTAAAATGCAAAATACAAACTTTTCCCCTCATGGGACCTTTCAGTGTGCCATTCTTTGAAGGGTAGACGTTCAGACTTTTTGCAAGACGTGTGTTCTGAGCCAATTCCTTTAATAGTGGGTGATTGATTGAATAGTATGTGTTTCATGGTTCAAGGAAATATAAATGCTGTATTAATCTTCAATCACTGGATAATGTGTATGTATAAAACTACCCTTTGTTAAAGAGGAAATGTGTGACTTGTTTGACAAACCTTCATAAATGGAGATCTCTCTCTTTTGGACACACGAGTTCTGAGATCTGTTCTCAGTACTACATTTAACTCTGACAAATGTTACATTTATAAGGGCTTGTCTACCCCTGGAAATTTACCAAAATAACTATTCTGGAATAATGATTCTCATTATAGTTATTTTGGTATAATAACCCTTTTTCCACTCCCTTTCTCCTCCTCTGGCAGACACTTATTTTGCAATAGTTACTTTAGTGAATATCCAAGAGTAGACAAGCTCTGAGTATTTGGATACAGCTCCTTACATGCTAGTGATGGGGAAATGACATGCTACAGTTACAGGTTAACACACAAGTTACAATGTCTTTTAGTTTTCTGAAGAATCACACTAATCCCATTGTCAAAAAGTAGGAAATATCTAGTTAGCTCTCTTTCACCTATCGTATGATTTGAGAGGACATTTCTCATTGCCCAATTTGTTTCAAAGGCTTTTTCAATACAAAATGAATGGAATGGGATCTTTTTATTCCCCACTACTCCCAGGTGACCACAAATCAATTGAAAAATTAATGTCGCTCATCCCAGCTATACTTAAATTCAGGCCTAATGAGGGTGGTGGTCATTGGGAAGCTCAACTGAAAATAACATCAAGCATTCCTGTAATATTGTCCCTGTGAGGACCTCTATGGGTATGAATGAATTAGACTTCACCACAGTGCTGCAAGGGCTGTTAAATTTGATGTTAAGCATGGCTCAAACACAGCTAAAGCCTGCCCTGCACCTTTGCAGAATCATAGATGGGAGAAAATTACTCTGGCACTGCTGTCTGCCAGAGGGTACATCTGTATGGTGCTGAGTGTAATTCCCAGCTTGTGGTAGATGGAAACACGCTAGTTCCAACAAACTTAGTGTGCTAAAAATGCAGTGGCCACGGTGGCACCTGGCAGTGGTTCAGGTTAGCTGCTTGAGTACAACCCAGTCCGAGGTTTTAGGCTAGCCCAAGCTGCTGCCCAAGTCATCACAGGCATATCTACACTTTAAGCATGCTAGCTTGACCATGTCTACCCAAGCTGGGAACCACACCTTGCAGCTGTAGTGTAAACGTACCCTGTGTGTTTATTGGGCGGGGCAAAGTTCCATCTCCGTTCTGCGCTAGAAACGTAAATCCACCTAATAAAGGTCAACTTACTGCCAGCCCGGTAATCATTGTGGTGGTTCATGTTCACACTATCCTCTTTGGGTCAGTGGTGCGTGTCGTCACCAGGAGTGCTGCTGCTGCCCTAGGAGGGGCATGGGGAGCTGAAATTGACAAGGATGCCTGGTTTCCAGTGAGCAAGGGGGAGGCAGCACATGGCTTTTCACCCCAGCTTCCAGTCCGGAGCAGTGTCCAGCCAACCAGCTCTCCAGGGAAGCGTGGGCCAGCTGGACCCTTTCTTATCAATTTCACAGTTCCTGTCATGAAATTGATAAGACAACCGACAACCAATTTAATGGACGCAGTGTCTACATTGGCATTGTGTCTCCCTAACTACACCAACATAAACCTTATGCCTCTCGTGGAGGTGGAGTTATGTCATTGTAGTAGGGCACTTACCTGGGCGAGAGGAAGGCTGTAGTGTAGACAGTGACCTAATTAGGTTGACCTAAACTGCCTTATGTCGATCCATCTGTTTAGACCAGCCCTCAGTCACTTGGAACTCGGGGGGTGGGGAGGGGAGGGCCTGAGACTGTACCATCTCCCGTTTTCAGCTCAGCAGCTGCTCAGGAAGGTTTGGTTATCCAGTGTGTTGCCTGGAGGGGGCAGGCTTTTAGTCTAGAGAGACTCTTTTACAGTCCCTACCCCTGATAGCTAGGGAGGGGGCTGATGGGCTGTAAGTTCTCTGCCTTCCTGCTCATGAGCAGTTCCAGGCCTCTAGCATCTCTGTGGGAACAATCACAATGCTGCAGGGAGCTGCTCAGGATGAAACACAGTGAAGAGTCAGTGTGTGTAAATGCCCACAGCTATGTCTCCCCTCTCACTAGAGAGAGGGTATAAGTGGGTAGGTGGCATAGGACATGGATGAGAATGGAGGGTTGGTATCAGGGTTAAATCAAGGTTTCCTGCTTGCTGATTTAAATAATACAGTTTAATCCTTTTTTGTATTGATCCTTTTTTTCTTATTTTCCAACAGAAAGGTTGTCTCATGAGTTGGCAAACATCAAAACATGCTGATTTGTAACTAGGGCCATATTCTACGGGCACTACAGCATGTCTGTAGCTATGCCAGCTTAACCTCATTGTGAAGGCTCAGCTTACAGCAACGGAAGAATTTTTTCGGTCGCTCTAGGAACTCCACCTCCCTAAGGGATGGTAATTATGCTGTCATTGACCTAGCTGTGTCTGTCCTGGGAGTATGGATTTTCACAGTAGCTATGTTGACCTAAATTTTAAATGTGGACCTGGCCAACATATAGTCTTTACGTTAAATTTGGTACTTCTTTTTGCTAACTGGGAGGATACACTCATTCAGATTCTTAAATAAACATGTATTGGTACAGTAGAACCTCAGAGTTATGAACACCGGAGTTACGAACTGACCGTTCAACCATACATTTGGAACTGGAAGTATGAAATCAGCAGCAGAGATGAAAAAAAGCAAATACCGTACAGTGAAGTACTGTGCTAAATGTAAACTACTAAAAATGTAAAGGGGAAATTTTTTAAAAAGATTTTCCAAGATATGGAAAATTTCTGTGCTTGTTTCATTTAAATTAAGATGGTTAAAAGAAGCATTTTTCTTCTGCGTGGTGAAGTTTCAAAGCTTTGTTTAGTCAGTGTTCAGTGTAAACTTTCGAAAGAACAACACAACACTGTTCAGAGTTCTCAACATTTCAGAGTTATGAACAGCCTCCATTCCCAAGGTGTTGGAACTGAGGTTCTACTTTATAGTGTAAATTAAGTTACGTAATGGCTTAATTTTTACCTTCTCATTATATTGGGAAATGGTGAGTGATGCATTTCTTTTTTACTTGTGGAGTGTTGTGTGTCAAGGAAAAAAGTTGATTAAAAATGTTCTGCATTTAAAACTGATTTATTAAAGAAAGGAAGTGTAATCTGAGGTTAGTGATTGTTTCTTGTCACCATGTCCTTCCAGATTTTAGAATTAGTAAGTCTCAGCCTTTCGCATCTAGTTTTCATTCATAGATTGGAAGAGGAAAACAAATCTTACTGCTTTTTCAGCTCCTAGCTGGCTTCTTAACTTTGAATGTACCCGTATTTGAACTGAACTAGTGGAATAAACTGAAATGAAGAAACTCATTTTACACCTGCAGAAGAGGCTACTACTGCTGTTGAAAACTAGTTTAAAATTAACACTTCATCAGCCTCTGGTTCCAGGGACTTACTTAGTCAGTGACTTCCACCAGTTCAATGAATTGATTTTCTTCAGAGCTTGGCAGCAAACGTGTACGGTTTAATACTGTATTTTTGTATATAATTTAAATAGATAAGAAATTTAGGCCTTAGGATGTCAATTTTAAATAGGCTTATTTTTTAAAAACTTTTTTAAATTAAAAAAACCTTTTTTTTAAAAAAGCAATTTTTTTATTTACGCTTGTGGGTGTAGAGAAGAGGTCAACAAAGAGTTGAGTTACCTGGAGAGGGAAAGGAAACAGAAGATGGGAAGGGGGATGGGCAATATCTGATTCACTCCTATAATTTGCAGTCCTCTCTTTCTTCCCTGCCACCCCCTTAAAATAAACTAATGGTGTGAGCTTGGCATGTACAGTATCATCCTCACCCTCTGCTTCAGTTTTCTGCTCCGTATTGTATGTCTACGCTGTGATTAAAAACCCTCAGCGGGTCTCTGACAGCTGAGTTGGGGTTGCTGGGCTCAGACTAAGAAGCTCTTTAATTGTAGTGGATATTTGGGCTTGGGCTGCAGCCCAGGGTCTAGAACCCTGAAAGGTGGAAGGGTCTCTGAGCTTGGGCTGTAACCGGAGCCCAAATCTCTACAATGCAGCTAAACAGCCCCTTCGCATGAGCCCCATGATCCTGGGTGAGCACAGGCCAGCTGAAGGTGTCTAATTGCAGTGTAGCCATACCCTGAGAGGTAAGTGACTTGCCCAAGACCACATGAGCAGTTCATGGCCAAGCTGGAAATTAAAGGCAGACACATTCACTCCCTAGTCTGTGACCGATTAGGTCTTCCCCGTCTGGTAAGGACGTGCGAAAACACTGCTGTATTTTATGCTGATGCTGCTTTGCAGTCCATATGAAAAAACTCCTATGCCACATTCAGCTAATCCATACAGGAGAGTGTCTTGCAGTAGTACCAGCAAATCAAAGATGAATTATTTTCCTTCTCGTAGAAATTTGGACTCTGTGTTTTGTTAAATTCGGCTTAATACTCTCTCTCTACCTTTGTTATGATTCCTTTCACAGTTTAAAATTTACTAACATTACTGTAGAGATTTTATGTAGTGTATAATACTTGTCAGTAAGAATATTGAATCCAGCCTTGTATACCTGCCTACATATTTTAAAATCAGAATTAAGGCAAAACATTTCAGCTTAGTTTTAATGTGATGTAGCTGTCTCATGCCAGATGTTAATAAACATTGAGTTTTTCTTCTTATGCAAAACACAAGTTGCCAAGTTTCAGTTTGTAACTCCCCTGAAGCCAATGGAGTTACATGCAGGATAAATTTGGCCCAAAATGTCAGCTGTTGCCCTGATTTATTTCTAAATGTTTGTCTAGTCAGTCAGTGTTAGAGGAATTAAAGGCTTAATTTTGGTGTTTAAGTGCTGGAATGTCTCAATCATTAGTTTTCAATTGAAAATCAAAAGCATTCGTTTAAAGGCCTAATATTCAGTTGATGTTCGTAAGAGATGATAGTGAGGTCAAGAGATGATAGATAGGAAGGTAAAATAGTTATGTCTGTGTACATTTGCCTTCATTTCAAATTATGGGACTCATCGTTTGGAGTTTGTCTCTGTCAGCTGGTGGTGCTGCTATAACCAACAATAATTCTAAACTCCCTCCACTTGTGGCATTGAAGACAACTAGAAATCTTTGCATAAATGCAAGGTTGGATTACCAGAACTTCAAAGTGGCATACCAGGACACCTGTCACAAAGAGAAGGGGATGTGTAGAGGACTGTTACGGTGGGGTCAGGGAAAGGGGAAGTTCTGCCAGTTGCTGAGAGGGGAGAATGGTACCCACTCCTCAACCAAGTAACATCCCTTCATCTCCTTTCCATGCAAAGGCGGGAGAGAGAAGGTATGGGTTTGAGGACTTGCACAGAAGGAGAACTCAGTGGGAGCTGGTGTGTGTGGAAAGAGGTTATTGTGTTAATATGTGGCAGAGCTAGTGGGGATTATCTGATCAAAATTGATTTCTCTCTCCTTGGTCTCCGGCCCTTGAGAGAGGTGTGTGCATAATATATAAGAACAGTGTTCACACACACACACAGAGGCAGCTGAGCTAGTTTAATTAAAAACATAATGCAGTATCTTCTTAATTACACTGGCTCAGCTGTTGCTGGCCTTCCAGGTGGCCAAAGTCTGTCTGGGTCTGAATAAATGTATTAGTTTAAAGAACAAAACAAAACAAAAAAAAACCCCAAGCCTACCCCCAAAACCCCAAACACACAACACTCAAAAACCCAAGGAGGGAAAATGGGCAGATCACAGGTTATATTTTCATCCTAAAATGGCTCCTTAAAACACAAACATTTGAGTTAGGTACTGCTTTCCAATCTGTAGAACAAACAAATATGGTAATGTGCAGAAAACCTATAGCTCGCTGCTAGTGTTTTTTATTGAAGACATCATTAGAAGTCTGTTAACATGATGGATACATCACAGATATTAACTTCAGCTTTTGGAAGGATTGAGCAGGTAGGGTACACAAACAAAAGAATTTAAGTAATTTCAGATTACATTATTGTCATTGTTCATCTTCTGTCTTTTGACATGTCATTTTAAAATGCTTTCCAAATACAGGCCACATTCTACAGACTCTGTTATATGGCTTTGACAGACACACTATATTGTACTACCAGTGAGGATGTGCAATGGTAAGCAAGGCTCATAAGATCTGATAATGTGATTCATGACTCCAGTGAAATCTATTATAAAATACCCCTTTGATATCACACAAGGTCTTTGTTTCTCGCTTGTTGAAATAACACTATTGTTAAGGGTCTCTCATGTCGATTATTAACCCCTGAAAAAGAACAAGCTGGTAGCTTTCAGACATCACCACATCATAAGGGTAACAGGATTCTGCTCTTCACAGTCTCATTAATGTTCCTTTTATCTCCTCCCACTTGACTGTTACTTTTTCACACTGCTTCCTCCATCTGGAGCAAGCTTTCTTCCTACATATCATGTGACTTCCATCTCTGCCAATTTTCTCTTCAAAACTCATTCTGTTCAGTTAGTTTCTCACCTTTTAATATCTGATCCGGTGCTATTTGCTCCAGCTCTTTCAGTTGATCGTTATATAATGCTACCTTTCCTACAAAGTGTGTGTGTGTGTGGCTATAGGCATAGTTATATTTTAATGCGTTTCTTGTTCTCTTGCTTCACGCCTTTCACTCTAGTTCCATCTCATTCTGCGTTAATTTTATTTTTGTAATCTCAGTCATGTCAGGTTCATTGGCAGTGCCCTGTTCTGGGGAAATGTCACAGGATGGCTGGGGGCCATGAAGGAAAATGGACTCAGATCCACCTGCAGCAAGTTGCGCTCATCTCCACAGGTGAGAAGAATGAGTAGTAATGAGTGAGGCAATGTGACTAGGTCAGGCCAAGCCTAGGGATATAAGTAAGAGGCCTGAGAGAAAGTGGGGAGCTAGTGACACTCTAGCTAGGTAGGCCTAAGAAGCAGAACAGAAGCTTGGGAAGCAGCTTCAGCTAAGTGCTGCTCCTGCAGAGAGTAAAGGATTAGAGGGCTGGGAACTCATGAGTCAAGGAGCGAGAACTAGGCTTTACAATGATGGACCAGGTGGTGTTTTTGCAGAGCCCTGTGAGAAAGAGAAATTGAGTCAGTCCAAGTGGCTGCTCAGGAGGCAGCTGCCCAGGTACAGGGAAGGAAAGAGACTTACTCCATGAAGAAAAGTGTAAATAAATAGACACAAACTTCATTTCTTTTGTCTCTGTCACATCCTTTGACTGTATTTTATTAAATAATAGCAACCATCAAGCCAGTACATTAAAACGATAATCAAAGAATCCTATGCAGTCAGGTCAAACATCCACCATTTACATCACTAAACGCTCTCTGAGAATACCAACCATTTCTTTGAATGGACAACAGCAAAACAAATAAGAAGGGAAGTGATAAACAGGGAGACGTCAGCACTATGCCTTTGTTATCCACCTGTGTCATGCCCTTAACTTTATTTTTCTCCAAAATGGAAACTAAAGCACAGCTTTTCGTTTGAAGAGTGCACACATGGCTGGATCGTTCAGTAACCAGTAACATTACTGTTGGATTTCTTGAAAAGCAGTCATTGTACTGAGGCATTTTTGAGTATTGTAGTATAGCAAAACAGCTTCTAGTGCACTTTGAGTGTTTGATTTTAAATATGCCTTTTTGTCTATAGAACCATCTTTAGCACATGCCTATGTGATACGCAGTGCGCATACACTGCAGTGTACAGCTAATGGCTGTACTGTTGCCTTACGTATACCCTCATGCCTGCATTTGTGATATATTCATCGCAGCAGCATTATATTGCTGAATCTTATCCAAGGCCAGTACAATATGTTTTCAACGTATGTGCAAACAGTTTGTTGAAATTATGGTTCCTATAATTTTTAATTTGCAAATGTGTCACAATATAAATAATTACATTTTTTGGCAAAGTGACAGTATGCTAAAAGTAAATATTGAGTTTCCTGTATTCTGCAGTAAATCCAGTTACATCAGCAGTAACTTCTGCCAAATTTGCTTTAGTTTTCCCTTGAATTAAACAGCTAATGGAATGTATTCTTCTGTTTTAAACTTCGCATCCCAGCGAAGTACACAGTGCCACATTGATGCTTTATTTTGAAACCCTGCTTGACTTTTCTCATCTCTTGATGAGCCTGTACCTGTAAATGCTTACTAACAAGCCACAAGACTTGCTACTGTGTTACACTTCCATTGACGAAAGTGGGACTACTCATGGTAGTAAGTACTGCGCACACTGGTCTGTTCTTGCAGAATTGGGCCTAGGAGTTGAAATGTTAGTTCATTTCCATTTATCACAGTTTTTTAAAAGTAGGTTACATTTCCATATGGAGTTTGTTTTAAGATTGGCTTAAAGAGACTCTGATGGGCCAATTCTGCCTCAAAATGTTCATGTTTGTTTTAAAAAAAAGTTTTACAATATCTGAATTCAACATAAATGCCCTTATAATTTTTTTGTTGTGGTGCGCTTGTAGCCGCCTGAGTCCCAGGGTATTAGAGATGGAAGGATGGGTGAGGTAATAGCTTGTATGGGACAAATTGCAGTTGGTTAGAGACAAGCTTTTGAGTTTATTCAATCTCAAATGCATGAAAGCTTGCCTCTCTCACCAGCAGAAACTGGTCTATTACCAACTATACCAACAGCTATTACCTCACTCACCTTGTGTCTCATTAATTTTTTCCCCACAGCCAGTGAAGTGTTTGTTTGGGTTAGACATACTCCTGTGGTGTTCACAAGAAAAACACTCCATCATAAAAGACAGAAAATGAAATGGACCAGTCTTTTATTGTCCAAGTGGAGTTAGATGTAAATAGTATTAGCAGTGAAAAGTAAATTCTTTACTATGAGGTGGTGCTTCAAAAGGAGGAAAAGAG
Organism: Mesoclemmys tuberculata; assembly: GCA_007922155.1. Lineage (NCBI taxonomy): Eukaryota > Metazoa > Chordata > Testudines > Chelidae > Mesoclemmys > Mesoclemmys tuberculata. The sequence goes on from ML675603.1 coordinate 23,769,444, forward strand.
TGTCATTTTAAAACAATTTGATATCATCCCAATAAAGCAAATAACTTGATAGCACCCCAATAATGTTTAATTAAAAAAAGTAATTTAAATTTTATAAATCTAAAGAAAAAAACAAAGCCCGCAGTACAAGGTATAGTTGTATTGATGCACGGACTGCTTATACTTGACTGTAATTTGGCATTCAAATCTGCTGGACCTCTTTCTGTTCCTCATGATACTGCTGTTCTGTCTCTTTTGCTCGTGAAACTGTGATTGACACACTTTTTCTGAAGCTTCTGTATTGAGCTAGAGCAGAAAATGTTCTTAGTTCCTTTTGTTTCTTAAAAACACTGACAGCTCCAAGCGAGTTGTATCAGTAGAGGTAATATGAATGGACTTTTTGCTTTTACAAACCAAGCACGCTTCACAGTGTTGCCATTCACTTCATCCTTTATCAGTCGGGAAAAACTGTTCCATCTATTTTTTTCCTCCAACACCTCTGCTTTTTATTAGCTGTACACGGAGGGCAGGTTTCATTGTTTGTGTTCTGCTAAATCGTGTACAAAACAAAGGAATAATTTGAACTATATCAGCCGCTGAACCAGCTCAGCTGTTCTTCCTTTCACAGGTGCCAGTTGACATTGGCTGTGTACATTATCTAAAAATGCAAGCAGGGATATTTTGTAAACATCTATCGGTGTTCACCTTGTTACTTATGAATTTAGAAATTAGCCTGAGGTGAGTCTAGGAAGTCCTTGTGTCTGTAAGTATTGCTGACAGAGAGAACGTCTAAAAAAGGAAAATGGGTCCCACTGGGTGCTGAGCACCTCCTGTAAAATTTTGAGCCCCTTCACATTTTATGATAAGGATGTTGAAGGATCAGCCCAACACAGAAGGCCGTAAGAAACCCTGATGACAAAATATCTATTAAGGTCCTGATCATGCAATAGGCTATTTGTAGATAGAACCGCCCCCCATCTATGTGGAGATACATTGAAGACAGTGGAGTTTTGTGAAGGCACAGGGATCTTGTCACTGTACGGCCTGTGGGATGAATCCTGCATCTAAGATTGTAAACTCTTTGGGACAAGGACTGCCTTTTACTATGTGTTTGTACAGCACCTAGCATAATGAAAATCATTATAATTAAACTCACTAATATGATCTTTTATTTTTAATCTCTTTTACACTTCTAAACAAAAGCACCATTCCTGCAAAGACTTGAGCACATGCTTAACTTGAAGCAAGTACGTGATTTATTTCATTTTCCTTAGGTACCAGTCCTGCAATTGACTTTGTGTAGGCAGATCTTTGCACCCATGTGCAGCTTCACTGAAGTGGGTGCAAGATCCTGTCTGCACAGAGCCATTTGAATAATTGGGGCCTGCCTTTTAGCTGTGACAAAATGACTGTGGGTTACAAACCATACAGAGCGCGTGGGGCTAAGAATGCTGTGGGTTACTGCATTGTGATAGTTATTTAGTATAGGAATGTGCACATCTTGGTGGTTCACTTAATGCTTTACAGTAGTACTCATGGGAGAAATTGATGAATGAGATATCAGGCTAAGACTTCGATAGGAAATCAGATTTATCATCTCCTCTGACTTCTTGTATAATGCATGCCATAGATTTTTCAGCTTGCATTTCATTTGTAAAGCCCATGAAGTCTGATTGAGCTAGAGTATATTTTCTAGAAAGACATCTAATCTTGATGAAGAATCCTCCATGTCCCAAGGTAAATTGTTCCGATGGCTAATTATTTTCATTTACAAATTTGCACCTTAATTCTAGTCTGAATTTGTCTAATTTTAGCTTTCGGGCATTAGATTTTATGACTTTGTCTGCTAGATTAAAGAGCCTTCTACTATCAGAAATCTTCACCCCACATAGGTACGTACAGATCAAGTCACCCTTAACTTTCTCTTGGATATGCTAAATAGAGGGGAAGCACATGCAAAAAGAGACTAGGCCCTGATCCTCAATCAAGCATGGAAGAAGCCCCGTCAACTTTATTTGTGTTTTAGATGGGAGCAGGTGTCTTCCTGTCTGGATTCAATTTCAGGGTCAGGGTATATAAATGAGGTAATTTTGACTTTGAACTGTTAATTGGGGTGGGGAAGTAACCATGTCTGGCGCTTTTAATGGGTTGTATATTGGGTTCTACTCCCATTGCTATGTTTGAACAAGCTCTATGATTTTAGACCAAGGCCTGGAATATTTGTTTGCATGGACTGTTTTGGGATTTTATTTATTTACGTGTCTATTTTTGGAAGTAGTATTTTTGTTTTTTCTTCAAAAGAAAGAAGAAAAGTCAGAAAACCTCTGTGTCCTTATGAGATTATATACCTTCTAGCTATCATCACTTGTGTCTGAACTGTCTTGCTTGTGCGGTAGACTGTGAGCAACTTAAGGACATGAACAGCGTTTCACTGTTTCTACATTGTTGGTAATTGGCACTTAGCAATATTAATGAAACATCCGTGACAGTATTTTGTCTTGAATTTTTGTACCATAAAAGGGTCTGTTTAAGGGGTGTGTGTGTGGGTGTGTGTGTCTACTGAAGTAAAAATTGAAACCACTACAATTTGTGTACTAATAGAAATTAGGGGTGTGTGTGTGGTGTGATAGTAACAATTTGCTCACTGTTGGTATGTCTGCATTTTGAGATGGGGGATGTAATTCCCAGGTTGAGAAGATAAATTTGCACTAGTTCTGATCAAGCTAGTATGCTAAAAATAGTGTTGCTGTTGTGGTGGGAGGGGCTAGCTGCTCTCAGTAGGTACTTTTCCTAGACACTGGGCATATATTCAGACAGCTAGCCCTTTCCTACTGCTGACGCCACTGTAGCTACACTCAATTTTAGTGCTCTAGCTTCATCAGAGCTTGAGTGGGGTGTGGTTCCTTGATCTGGGAACCAGTTCAAAGTGAAGACATGCCCTGTGGGGCCTCTCCATGACACCTCAGGATTAGGCACTAGTTCCACCATAATACTTGTAGCAAAAGCCCTGCAGCAATGTCTCCACTTCCCTGTGTTTCGAAACAGATCTCAATTTTAGTTCTATTTCAGTTACACAAGATCTTGCCAGGGAGAGTGGCGTCTCTTTTATTCATTCATCTCAGTTGTCTTCAGGGCAAGGACTGTAGTCAGCTGAGCGTGGCAAGCACCTAGCATGTTATGGGTGCTGCCATTCCACAAATTATAATAAAAAGCTCTTAAAATAAGTGCTCGAGATAGGATCTGTGGGTTTGCTTATCAGTCACTTATAGCTTGTGTGACTGGTCGGTATTGTCGGTCTCAGTTACAGCCGAACCCTACAGACCCTTTTAATGAATAGTCCTGAATCACACCAGGTGTGAAATGGATTTAAATTTATTGACGCATTTGGGTACTGTGGTGCTAAGCACAACACAAATACAAAAGTAAGGCCTACAGGATCTGGCCTTTAGACAGGCCCTCAAGACGTGTGTGTTTCTCTTTGTATTGCACAGTACAGTTTCAAGGGCATTAATTAATAATTTCTGTTAAATGTTCAGTCTATAAAATCTTAATGTGTTCCTGTTCGTCTTCATTTATAAAATGACCTTGGGTTCTCTCATCTGCTTAATTGATCCCATGTAAAGAGCTCTGTGTAAGGTCATAAGCTTCTCTCTCGCCTACAAAAGTTGGCCCAGTGAAAGATGTTACCTCCTCCACTTTGTCTCTCTAATGATCCTGACTTTTTCTTCCAAATCTGGGCCTCGGATAATCAATTTTTTGATTTGGAAAGGTGCATCTTAAAAAGGATCATATTGGGAAAAATGGGATTGCTGTTCTTCCAATGTACTGCCTCCCACAGATGTCGTTAAATGGTTATCACTCCTGTCCTCATTGGTACAACCGTAGAGCTCATTGTTTCACCTGTATTCAATCTGTTCTCATTCCGACCATTAAACTTGCTCATTATTTCAAAGCAATGATCTCTCTAGGCCAGGGATCTCAAACTCAATTGCTGTGGCGGGCCGCATTTACATTGAGTGGAGTTCAGGGGGGCCGCACATGACACACACTACTCTGCTGTACCTTTCATGCTCTACTCTCCGCCGAAAAAATCTCCACGCAGGGTAAAATTCGGCGGCACAGTAGGAGAGAGAGGCTCTCACAGGGACTTGCAGGCTCCACTGTCCGCCGTCAAATCTCTCTGTGGGGCCCACATTCGGCGGCCATTTCCTTTTTAAGACGGCCACAGCTTCCCGGAGCTCCGCTCAAAAAAAAATGCCAGCACAAGCCTGCAGCCGGATTCGGACTGCGGGCCGCATGACACAAGCCCGCGGGCCGCAGTTGGCCCGCGGGCCGCGAGTTTGAGACCCCTGCTCTAGGCTCTTCCAGATTCTCAGCACTCGCTGCTGCACTAGTGGGTTTTTGTAGTAAGTGGGAAAGTGAAAATCTGGTGTTGGTTAGGCTTGAATTCTGGAATGGGAGTTCAGAGAAATCTAATTGAGCTCTGTTTCTTCTGTCACGCATGAGACTCAGTATTCGCAGTAAATCAGAGCATTTATCTAAGTTTTAAATAGAAAGCTGATCTGAAGCTTGTGCTTTGATAGACGTATGGTTCAGACCTGGTATCTTACAGTGGGCGTGGGGAGGTGTCTTATTTTTCCTATCATTTTGGGGCAGGCTCACACACTGAAGGCAACTGTGCTTCAGTATGGGGCTTTCTCAAACTCTAATATATGATCTTATTCTTCTGCTATATCCTAAGGGCTTCTGTGTCTCCTGGAGACTTTCTAATAGGAAGCAGAAGATGACTGCCTTGCTTTGCTGTGTTTTCACTGGATAGACGTGTACTAATGTATATTCCACATAGAATCATAGAATAATAGAGTTGGAAGGGACCTCAGGAGGTCATCTAGTCCAACCCCCTGCTCAAAGCAGGGCTATCCTCAACTAAATCATCCCGGAGAGGGTTTTGTCAAGCCTCAGCTTAAAAACCTCTAAAGATGAAGATTAGTATATTATAATATTATATAAAGGGCTTTGAGATCTTCGGGTGAAAAGTGTTGTATGAGCCCTAAGTATTACATTGGGCCTATGGCCATTTATTTTAGTGACTCCTAGTGAGTTGGAATGAGTGTGTCTTAGGTCACACATCCCTGAGTAGTTTGAATTTTTCCTCATCTCTCTTTGTGTTGGTGTTGAAAGCTGTGGTTGACTCTCATTAAAGACAGTCTTGTTCAAGGAACATGTTTATAGTAATAAACAAGCTTCCTAGGTTAAAAATAACATTTTAGATTTTTTTAAAATTCTTTAAATTTTAATACTACTTTTCCCTTTTTTGCACTTCTCTTGGCCTGAATAGCAAGAACAGATTAGCCGGTTTCACCTTCAGGTTCGTAGCACTACTATGGTGCTGCACTGCTTGGGTTGCAAACACTGCAGGAGAATATTTGTTGATATAAACAAAACCAATACATCTTCCATTGGAATATTAATAAAAAAAGTTTATTGGTCTTAGATTTTTCTAAATGTTTATTTTTACAAACTCTTCGGTTTGACCCAACAGTGTTGTTTCATTGCCTTTCTAGTTTCCATTCAGAACCCAGTTCTGATTACACTTTGATTTGTGTAATGACTTTGGGCATCCTTTCTTCTCAAGAAAGAATCTCAAACTTTGCCTACATTTTAGAGGACTTAAATGGCTGTTCCCTCTTAAAGCAACATGAGACTTGAACATTTTGCCTTTTGATACATAGTTGCTCAATAACGTTGCATGTCTGTAATCCCATATACATTTCTTAATGGAGTGCCACTATTTCTTCTGGAGTATTGATGTGGGGACTTACTTTTCTCCCCCTTTTCAGTACACATTTGAAAAACTGGGAGTCCTAAAATTCAACTAGTGGATTTTTTATCTGAGTTTTCATTTTGATGTTTAATTTTGACATTATATTTGTTTTCCAAGACCAGTACTCCACTTCCATGTTGGAAATGGTCTGGGATCACCATGATGGTATTTGTTGCAGAAGCAGATAAAGCATTTAGAGAGCAGTGTCCTACTTGGTAGACTAGGATTTTGACACAATTTAGTATAGTTTTTCAAAGCTAATGGTTCAAGTTTCTTTAAGATTTTGTCTTTATATGTTTAATCAAATTATAGCAGACACCCATTGTCTGCCCAGTTCCACATTGTGAAATTACAGAACATAAGAAATTAGTTGTCATGAAAGAAACAAAGCCAGGGATCACTGCTTACAGTACACACTACTGTGTTTAAGTAATATCATTACTAATAGAAAGCCACTAATAATTCAAATACTAAATCACTCAGCACAAACACTATATACACGAGTCAGGCTGCACTCTCTGCCCCTCTGCAGATCTTTGATTATAAAGTGCATTTTCAAATCCTGTCCCTGGAGAACGAGAGAGATCTATGTAGGTAACTGCCACATATTGGTAATATGCTGAACTAGAGAGACTTCTGCTAACATGGAATATTATCAAAGTTGGGATGGGGAGGGGAAGCAGGTTTTAAGGGTGGCCTTGGGGAAGCAAGAGCAACCTGGTTGGATTGAGCAGGATAGAGAGAAGGGAGACGTTGGACATTTCAAATATATGCTTTTATTTTTTACAACTTTGGCAAACTGTCCCTTTGCCCATTGTTAGCTCTAATGTCTGAGGCTGTGTGAGTGAGTGAGCCCTACCAATATATAACTCCTCCTTCTTGCTTCTGTGTTGCACATTTCATATTTCAGGTGGCTGTATGCAATTTTCAGAGAGAATTTGAAATTATAATGTTCATGTAATGAGAGACACAAGGTGGGTCCAATCTTTTATTGGATCGGCTTCTGCTGGTGAAAGAGAAGCTTTTGAGTGCCACAGAGCTCTTCTTCAGGTCACTGTGGAGCTGGAAAGCTTGTCTCTTTTGCCAACAGAAGTTGGTTCAATAAAAGATACTATCTTACCCACCTTGTCTGTCTCGTAATCCAACATGGCTCCAACAAGAGTGTTCATGTAATGCATTTCTGAATGTCAGTGTCTATTAAAAATAGTTTAAAAAATTTGTAGAGCACAGTTTCTTCTATTAAACAACGCTGACATCCATGGAGCCCCTCTGCAGAGCTTTGATTGTAAAGATCATTTTAGTTTTGAGATCAAGTAAGAATTAGCATCTTTGCATCAGTTCCTACAATTTGAGTTGAGAGCCTCCCCACAAAGCAAATTTTGTCCTGTCAAAGTTCTATCAAGTTGTAACATGAATTCTTACGTGATTTGGTCTTGCCAAGAGGCCATTGGGATAAAGCAGTTAATTTAGGCTTGGGAATTGTAAACCACAGTCAATGACAGCCATTCTTCTGCTGCTTTGCCTCTGATTCACTGTGGAGCTTGGGGTAAATCACTTTACTCCTCTGCCTCTTTCTGTCTGTAAAATGGGAGTAATATCTCACAGCGTGTTGCTTAACTAACATCTGTATGTGACGTTGAACTTGTAAAGCATTAGTGGCTTGGCTGTGTCATTTAAGCAGGTTTTGCATTGGGAGCAGAGTGATGCTTTTACTGAGAATATGAGGAGGCACTCTACAGAGAGCTACCCCGTGTACAGAAAGAGCATTCCCACTGCTTTATGTTCTCATGGAGTGCAGCAAATTTTCCTTCCCACTGTATATGTGATCAGCTGTGCTGGATGAGACATGGTGAGGAAGAGAACCAAGACTCCATTGACTCTCCACCCCTCTGCTCCTTTTAGGAGCACCATTCATCCTGAAGTCAGTAATAAGAAAGTGAGCTGAGAAATGTCTATTTGCTTTTTCAGGGGATGAGGAGAAGAGGGAAGTACTTGGTTGGGAAATTAGGTATGCAATAAATTCTCAACATGGCAACAAAACCCACTTGGAGCTAGCCAATTATGAGCTTAAAAAGACGTTAGAAAATTTTTTTCTGAAGTCACTTTAAGGTAACTTTCCCAATGTGCCAGTGTATTGGTTTGTATTTGAATGAGAGAATGAAAACATTTACATTTTATTTTCTTCAGCAGCAGGGAAACGTTGTTGGTTGTTTAATAAAACATAACACTTTCTGTTACAAATGAGAGGAAATAGTTTTGAACCTTGTATTTCAACAAAGCAATACCCTTCCCAGAAATATATTTGAAAATTTTGTTACTGTTGTCCCCATGACTGAAAAGCCAGAAAGCTAAGGAGTAATTGGATAGAGACAAATACATTTTACATATGACTCACTGCTGCTTATGAAGTGTTGCATTTAATAAAATATTGAGATCCTTGAAAAACACACAAGAAGATTGTGTGAGAGAGAAGCCAGCAGTGTTTTGTAACCAGTTCCAAGCAGTATAGAGTGATGTCAATCTGAGAAGTAGACATGCTGGAGCAGAGCTATGAGCCCTTAGAAGAGAAATTGTAGCAATTCTTCCTTCTAATGTAAACATTTGTAATTCTAATTAAAAGACACATAGAAGAAAATTGCTGTTCTTACAAGTATGGAATGGTCTTGTGCTTTTTTTTCCTCCCCCCCCTCTCCCTTTATTAGGAATAACTGTGGTACTATTTTGCAATTTATGACTTTAATGTTAAAAAAAGAAAGCCTTGTCTTGATGTAATTCTTTTAAATATGAATGTAGCTCCATAACAAATAATCCTAAACTAAAGATAATCTTTCTGGTTATCTCTACAAACAAGCTGTTCTGGACATCTGCAGGCTATTACCTGCCTTGTTTTGAAGTAAATTTGATGATGGTTATGTGAATGGTTTTGGTAAGTTAGATGATAAAACCACTGACTACTCTGTGCAGAAGTACATAACTTGGCACAAATAATAACAAACAGTCCTACAGCTTGCACCCATGTTAGATTCCATAGCTCTGGAAGCCAAACTATCCGTTTACCCTCTGAAGTATAGTACTTTAGGTCAGGGTTGAGGTTTGGGGGTGAGGCAGTGTAGTTCTAGGGGAGTTATTACATACGCCTCTCTGTAGTGTCCATTACTGTAGCGTTGGTTGCCCATATGTGATTAATTCATGAATGGATAGAGAACTTCAGTCTTCAAGGCTGTCAATCCAACACCATTTATCAGCACTGAATTTACTACTTTTAAAACGAACCAAGAATTTCCCAAGGATATACTGAGAGGGTGGATAAATTAGGTTTCTGGCAATTAGGTGTCAAACCATATGTCCATGTTCACGAGCAGTGTAGAACCATATTATGAATTTGTGTTTAGTACTTCAGTTATAAAAGCTTTACTGTTCCCTTTTAAACACTTTTATTAAAAACTCTAACATTTCAAATCGGTGCCAGAACACTTTGCAGATGGGGGCTGAAAATTTTTTATGTGCCCAGATCTTTTTGAAAGAGCTTGTGTATTTGTAAGTCCTGCTTTTACCTCATGAGTAATGTATAAATAGCATTGTAAGAGCCTAAGGCAGTACAGGGAACGCTTGACGTTGTGTTTTTGGTGTTGTGGGCAGTGTGTGTTGTGGTGTTGTGCGTCTCCATTTTCCCCCAGTAATTTTTTAGTATTCCTGGGCTAATTGAATTTCTGTGCCATATGCGCTTTGACTCCATAGTCTCTCTCTTCCCCAATGAATAGACATGTATATAGGCAGCTTTTATCATGTGGTGGCAAGGACAGTTAAGCAGCCTGTTCAGATGATGCTGACAACATTGTTTCTTGAATTTGGTGCTGCTGATGTGCTTAGAAAAGATGATTCACAGTTGTGAAATCTTGTTTATGCTGATCCATGAAATGCAAGCGCTAAAGTAATTGACACCTGAATCTACTGTATTTTTGTCTTGGGGGGGGTGTGTGGGTGTGTGTGTGTGTGTGTGTGGGTGTGTACAAATATAACAGATGTTATAATTAGTTATGGTAACTACTTTGTTATGGAAATTAGTATTTTAAACAGTGAATCTAGGAGTCTTGAGAGCTAGATTAATAATAAAGTACAGAGTGAAGAAAAGCAGAAGTGGTTGGGTGGGTATAATTAACTTATACAATATCTTCCTTTTAGATCTATAAAACAGAGGCCTTGAGGTGAGAATCATTGGGAGGAACAAATTCAAGAAATAAATGGAAACACCTCACTGTGACAAACATTCATATGGTCAGGTTTTACCTAAAGCAAAAGCTCAGTGAAAGTGAATTTTAAGCTGGTAAATTCAAACGCTCGCAGAAAACAAATGTTGATTTCTGTCAGTATTCACATCAGATGCTTTATAAGGCTTGGCATTTCACGTATTCAAGGGCCTAAAGTCATATCAGAAAGGGAGCTCAAGGGTCAGACAGTGTTTAGCAAGGGAACTTGTAAGAGTATTGAATGGCTGCAGATAGGATTTAAAATCCAGGCTATTTTAGCTAACTGTAGAATCTGTAGATCATTGAGTCTGAACTGGAAAGCATTCTGTCTTCCAGTTACATTTCTGCCCTCTACAGTCAAGACTGCAATTTGCAAGGAATATTACCAGTGAGAATTGGTCACAAGAATTTTGCTGACTAGAAAAATCTCTTAACCAAATAGTCTGCCTCAGAGAGAGGGGGAGATGAAGGCAGGGACACATGGTCTGTTTGGGGAAGAACTGACAGACATTTCCACCAACTGGTGGATTCTATCCATAATTCCAGGGCTACAGAAGAGATGTTGGACTCCTCCTGCTCATTCCATGTTGTCTTCCTTCCTTACAAGAGACAATTTGTGCCTGCTGATGTGGGGGAGAAGCAAAGTGAGGGCAGCTGGCTTCAGCCGAGTTAGTGAGCATGCTCAGTACAACCCAAACAGTAAATCGGGGGAGAAGGGGAGGATGTGTCCCTGTCCCCCACGTGTCATCTCTGCTCCTTGCCTCCCGGGGACTGTGACAGAGAGCTGGTTCTCTAAAGGTATGTTGACACTGCAGAAAAAAGACCTGTGACAGCAACTTTCAGAGCTTGGGTCAGCTGGCTTGGGCTCATGGGGCTTTTGCTATGGGGCTAAAAATATCAGTGTAGATGTTGGAGCTTGGGCTGGAGCCCAGCCTCTGAAACCCAGCACTGGGAGGTGGGTCTCAGAGCCTGGGGTGGTAGCCTGGAAGCAATGTCTGCTGTAGGAAGGACTGCCGTTTTTCTAGGAAAAATCTGGTGTGAAGCTCTCCTCCTGCAGATGTTTGTGTAAGCTGCCTGGGAAAGTCAGTGGCTCAGGGTATGTCTACAGTACAGGCTGTAGCTACACTGCTGTAGCGTAGACACTTGCTACAGCAATGGAAGGGGTTTTTCTATTGCGATAGTTAATCTACTCCCTCAAGAAGTGGTAGCTAGGGTGACAGAAGGGTTCTTCTGTCAACCTACTGGTGTCTATGCCAGGGTTTAGGCTAGAGTACTATGTCTTCCGGGTGTGACCTACCTGAGCAACGTAGTTAAATTGACCTAAGTTTTAAGTGTAGCCCAGTCTTTAGCATCCAGGTAGGTCCAGTGGAGCTCATAGAGTGGAGGGAACTGGGTTGCAAGAACCTAGAAGAGGCTCATTCGAGTAAGATGGCAAAGAGGCCTTGACAAGAAGAGCTTGAGGTGAGCCAAGTGGTGGGGAAGAAACCTGAAAAGCTAGTACAGTAACCACAGGATGGAAGAAGGAGATGAATTTGAGGTGACAGTGGATGGCCACTTGTCTGTATAGGGTCCAGGGCTGGATTGAGGGAAAGTCTGTGTTCTCTTATGTCTCATCAGCACAATATGCAGGTGGGTGGAGCCCCTGCAATCTATGGGTGAAGGGCCTAAGTTTGGAAGTGTAGAGGGGATGAACCCGGATGCCTAGAGAAGGAACTGCTTGTGCCTTGGAGGTTTGAAGAAACTATTTATATGTTGTATTTTAATAAACAAGCCCTCCAGAGGGTGAATGCTGGTTGAAATATGAAAGTTGGGTGGTGGGGGGAGAATTGAGGACTGAACGACTGACCGCCTCCTTCATTCCCACCCTTCATCATCCACTCCCAGGGATTCAACCATCCAATTCTCTTTATAAAGGAGCTGCCACATCAACGCTATCAGGTGGATAGCTCAGAGCACAGAAAAAGAAGTTCTACCCTATGTTGTTCCTTGCAATTCATGCAAACCAGTCCAGATGGTCTCTTCCTATAGCTAGTTTTTTGCTGCACTCTGGTTAAATTCCGACTGTTAGGGAATTAAGAATAGTTAGTCCACATAGTGCTTTATATATACAAAATGTTGTTCTTGCTCTTTATCCTCAAAGATTCCTGCAAAGTAGGTAGATATTACAACTTCTATTTTATGAATGGGGAAACTGAGATGGAAGTTCAGAACTTGATATGGTAAGGTGCTAAGCACCCTTAAATCTAACTAAAATCAGTGGGAAGGTGCAAAGTGTGTTCACTGCTTGTGGATTTGGGTCCTAAGTTGTTTGCAGAATAGTGTTGGAATTAGAATTTAAGAGTTACTGGTTACCAAGACCATGCTGCCTGTCTGGAGCATAGCTCTTATCAGAGTTTCCCCTTTGAACTGGTTTTTACTTCTTAAAAATTACTGGCATATTCTCTAGTTAATCCTTTAAACAAGAAATGTTCATAACAAAATAACTTTTTCTGCTGTCCGTGGAAAATAATTCTTCCCCAAAGTGTGTGTTTCCTGTTGCAGCTTCTCTATCCCCTACAACTGCTTCTCCAATGATCTGTTGTTTTCGTGTGTTTTAAATCTAATATGGATTATACTATCCACTGCGATAACAGTGTGTAGCTCTGATATGAATACAATTGAAATGTTGTGTTCCGTTTTGGCACTGTTAACTGATAGAGAAAGACAGTGGAGAGAAACAAACAACAAAAAAAGGGAGGTTGGAGGGATCAATTTAGGAAGAAAGAGTGGAGGGGCATAATATATATAGTTTGAAGGGGCAGCAAACAGGGATGGAGATAATCTACACTCTTCAAATACACTCCTTAGTGATGGAGAGGAATTGTTTAAGACGTCTTCAGGGTGTCTCTTCAGAATGTGGCAGCTAACGTTGCATAATCCTAGCGTCAGGACAAATTGTATTTTTGACTCAGAATTGATTGAGGTGAACCCTAGGGTTAGTTAATATGGCGGGGAAAAAAAATCTTTTTCCTTGTGTACGCATAGCGTTAATATGAAACATGAGTGTTACTGAGGTGCAAAAAGAATTGGAAGACATTCTGAACACATCTGGTAATAGTGAGCTATGTTAGGATGTTGAATGAGGAGGGAGAAGCCCTATCCTCTTGGTTTTGTTACAAAATTCAGAGAAAAAGCTAGAAAAATGCCTTGTATAGATCTTCCCTGCATAGCTTGTGAGCTGGATTTTTTTTTCCAGTTCTAACTTCTAATATATGGGTGTTTTTTTTAGTGTTTTGGAAATTGGTTTTGTGGAGTGGGGCTGAGAAAGCTGGAGACACATGACTTGAACATCAAAACTCTTGCAGCCAGTTCTTGTTTGTGCTGCTGCCTGTCAAACTCAACAACAACAAAGTTACAGCCTATGAGTGTAATTGGAGAGAGAAAAGAATAACTTTGACAGAAAATTCCACTTCATTTCTCTTTGGGTTGGCAGCCATTTCTATAGCTGGTCTTGCTCCCTACCAATAGTGAGTATCTGAATCACTTTCAAGGGTGAAGAGCCAAGGAGGGAAAAATGGTGTGTACCATTGTTTTGTTTCTTTATGATATGCGCAAAACATCAGACAGCTGTGTGGTTTCTCTTAAAATTCTGCTTGGCTCCTTTTCTTAGAAATACCATTAATCTTAGGGTTTATCTTTCACTTTTTTTTTGTTGGAGGAGTATATGGATGATTGTGTGTTGGGTACTTATCCAGCCTGTGATTGAAGTGAGAATGTTGAATCTTTAAAATAAACCTGGAAAAGAAACATGACTATGCCTTTTTTGGCACTTTTATATAGGAGCCCTCAAATATTCTCCTTCCAAAAATAACTTTTTTTCCCACTTGTTTTTATCTTCCTGTCAACTTGGGTGTTTACTGGTAGTGCTGGATGACTAATGGTGTCTTGTGTGAGTTCTCACTCTGAACTGAAGGGGTTGAGAGGCTGACTATAGAACAAAAACTGCTTTCTTCCTAATAATTTGTTCAGATATTTGAGTTAACATTTCTTTTTTAACACAGGCACAAACCCTCAACCCCGGACAAATTCCAAGTAGTGCAAATAAAATATTTTCCCAAAATCAAGTTTCACTTGTATGATTTTTCTGAAGTCCTTTTACCAGTTCTCTGGTTATCCACTGAACCTTACAGGGTAGACAAGACATGAATTTCTGATGTAAAAAAAAAAAGCCAAATATCAATTGTAACACATTTTATGTAACATAAATGAGCAAAAAAAAAGTAGGATTTTTTTTCTTTTCAAGTCCAATTGTGAATTACACATTTTTTGTGAGCAGAGGCAATCTGTGAAAATCTAAAAAGTTTCTAATCTATGCTTTTTCATATAAATAACAAAAAGTTAGAATGGGCTTTGCAACCAGTGAAACATTGCTGGGCCACTGTGGGTATTTTTGAAGTTTCCAAGTCAACAAAAAGAGGTCTAGAGAGAACACTATGAAAATTACTTAGTCAGCATTCATTGGGAAATAGAAAACAATGAGTATCTTCAGCCAAAACCCCAAAGCCTGTCTGTGCACTGGGGATTTCTTTTATTAGTGCAAGAATATATTGCATAACAGAGAGAGAAAATTATTTTTAAAAGTCCATTTAAATTTTAAAAAGCCAGATGATGATGATAGCATTAAGACACCCCAGGGCATGTTCAGTGTTTCATTTAATATACACCATGCATAGTGGAAAGCCCTTTGCCTGTGGCCGAATGCTTCCCAATACACCAGAGAGCTCTATTAATGGACCAGTAAAACAGGCCTTGGCATGTCATACTATATTAGCTTATGGGAACATTGGTGGTGACCAAGGGAGAATATTATTTCTACCAACCGCTTTAAATGGTCCATGTATTCTTGTATGTGTGAAGCGAAGGCATTAATATTGAATGGATGATGTATTGTATACATTTTAGAAATTTAACAGGTAACTGAGGGCTAAATAGACTCATAGACCAAAATCATTTCCATATGTCTCATAGACTCATAGGTCAGAAGGGACC
>ML675603.1:23789521-23841588 GCA_007922155.1 Mesoclemmys tuberculata
TTCCAGGTGGGGTCTCACCAGCGCCATATATAACGGCACTAACACCTTCTCCCTACTGGAAATACCTCGTCTGATGCAACCTAAAACCGCATTTGCTTTTTTAACAGCTGTATCACATTGGCGGCTCATAGTCATCCTGCTATCAACCAATACCCCAAGGTCCTTCTCCTCCTCTGACATTTCCAACTGATGCGTCCCCAACGTATATTTAAAATTCTTATTATTAATCCCTAAGTGCATGACCTTGCACTTTTCACTATTATATTTCATCCTATTACTATTACTCCAGCGTACAAGGTGGTCCAGATCTTCCTGAATAGTATCCCGGTCCTTCTCTGTGTTAGCAATTCCCCCCAGCTTCGTGTCATCCGCAAACTTTATTAACACATTCCCGCTCTTTGTGCCAAGGTCAGTTATAAAAAGATTAAATAAGGTCGGTCCAAGAACCGATCCTTGAGGGACTCCGCTAGTAACCTCCTTCCAGCCTGACAGTTCACCCTTCAGCACGACCCGCTGTAATCTCCCCTTTAACCAGTTCCTTATCCACCTTACAACTTTCACATTCATTCCCATCTTTTCCAATTTAACTAACAGTTCCCCATGCAGAACCGTGTCAAACGCCTTACTGAAATCGAGGTAAATTAGATCTACCGCATTGCCTCTGTCTAAGTAATCCATCACCTTCTCAAAGAAGGAGATCAGGTTGGTTTGGCATGATCTACCTTTAGTAAATCCATGTTGCAATTTGTCCCAATTACCATTGACCTCAATGTCCTTAACTTCTTTCTCCCTTAAAATTTTTTCCAAGACCTTACACACGACAGACGTCAAGCTAACAGGCCTATAATTACCCGGATCACTTTTATTCCCTTCCTTAAAAATAGGAACTACGTTAGCAATTCTCCAGTCGTACGGCACAACCCCCGAGTTTACCGATTGCTTAAAAATTCTCGCTAACGGGCTCGCAATTTCACGTGCCAATTCCTTTAATATCCTCGGGTGGAGATTGTCCGGTCCCTCTGATTTTGTCCCATCAAGCTGTTCAAGTTTGGCCTCTACCTCAGATACAGTAATATCCATCACCACATCCAGATTCCCGTTCGTCATCCCTCCATCATCCCTAAACTCCTCACTAGACTTATTAAAGACCGAGGCAAAGTACCTATTTAGATATTGAGCCATGCCCAGGTTATCCTTAACCTCCGTTCCATCCTCAGCGTATAGCGGCCCCACTTCTTCTTTCTTTGTTTTCTTCTTATTTATGTGGCTGTAGAACCTTTTACTATTGTTTTTGATGTCCCTGCTGCTTTTGCTGGGGTGCTACATCATCTTCTCTTTGCCTGGGCCCCACAATAGGCATAAATTATGTGTGAGGAACGTTGTGAGAAATATGTACATTTCACATTGAGACCTAATCTGTTGAAATACTCAGACACTTATTAAAGTTACATTAGAAAACTGATTTTATGTTAAGTATAGTATTATACTGCAGGCTTTCATGCATTTGTGCCAAACTGTGATTCTATAAATACCATTTTTTTGTATTATTTTGGTTAACACATAACAGAGAACTTTGTCTACTTGAGGTTAGAACAGTGAGAATATTCTTGCTCTTCCACTATAAAATATTGTCACTATTCCTAGAAACAATAAAATAATGGAAGCTTGTTCCCGTTTTGCTGAGCAAAGTTTTGTGGGCTTTTCATGGTGAGAGGCAATACTTGTCGCTTAGGCTATAGTGTGTTAAATACATTTAATTAAAAATTGATATTCCCAAGACTATTGCTTCAGGTCCTCCTCTTGCTGAGAGATTGTCATTTGTCTCCTATACCTGCCAGCAATGAAATCTACAAATAGGGATTTTTATGGAGTGAAATGGCATGTCCTTGTCTTCTTCCCAGGAAATACATTTGACTGGGTGAACTTTGAAGGATATAATGGGAGGAAAAGGATGGGTTGTTTGCTCTAAAAGTGGAGGAGGGTTCTCTTTTCTAAACAGGAGTCTTTTGCATGTGTGTATCACCAGGACCTGATCTGAGAGAGCGACACTTCCTTGTAGCCTTCATTAATACTGTACATCTAACAATTAAAAACTAAACTCTACTCTCAGTATTTTTTTAAAAAAAACAGCTAAACCACTTACCTTTTAAAAAACCATTTACCTTTTAAAAAAGTCAGGTTTGTGTTTATGTAGAGAAAGGAACTTTGGAGAAGGAAATCTAAAAAATGAGCAAATTGAAGGAGGTAAAAAAAGTAAACCTCTTATATACTCTGAGTCCCTTTATAATTCATCATGTAATTTCTTTGGCAGCAGTTCCAGAAATAGTCTTGCAGCATTTCAAAATAATATCCCTTTCCTTGAGCACAAAGTAATAGCCTTTTCATTGGAGGGAAATGCTGCATTGATGAGCATAAAATACCACTGAGAAATAGTAGAAGGGCAGGCACTAGTCCAGCTTAACAGAATACATATAATTGATCCTCACAAGAGGAATTGATTCATTGTAAGTACTTTTTAAGCAAACCCATCATCGTCTAAATGTCATCTAGCAAAAACAAAACTGTATTAGGCTCCAGTGGAAGTCTAGTAAAAATAATAGTGTAACTGGATGAATCCCAAGGACATCTTATCAGTGAAGTAATTTTGGCCTAAATGGGGACAAAAAAGAGCTGGATCTACAGAACTCCTCGCTTTCCTATGTTCCCATTTTTCCACCTTCCTTCTCGAGGCTCCGCAGCACCTCATTCTACATTTGCATAGAAGAATTTACACTTACAGTTCAATGACTGCATTTGTGTCCATGTGTGTATATAGTGTGGTTTGTGTTTAAAAGCACAAACAAAAAAAGGTGGTGGAAATGTCATGTTACTATCAGAATGAGACTTGGTATTTTTTTCCATTTCTAGAGTGTCATTACATTCATGTTACTAAAAAAAAAAAAAGTACGATTCTTTTTAAGTTACTGCACCTACATATACAATTCCTTAAAGAATATTTAGGTTGACAAGTCAAGCACTCAGAAGTTGGGAAATTCCAAAGTCTAGGTTGCCTGTGTAATTCTACCTCCTTGTACATATACATTGCTGGGGGGGGAAGGAGAGGGAAGAGTAGAATCCTGATCCATTGATGTCAATGGCAAAACTCCTGTTGACTTCAGAGGAGTCAGGATTTCACCAAGAGTGGCAGAGCAGGGGCTGGAACTCAGCTGTCTTAGTTCACAGCCTTGAATACAAGTGAATTCCCTTGCTGCTTGCTTAACTCTCTGCTGTGTTCCTTGTCTATCCTGTGCATTGAATGAAGCAAGGATCCTGTAGAATTAATAGTATGTGGACATGTAATTGACGATTGTACCATCATCTATACATACAAGAGAGCAGGACTGCATTTACACAGAGAAGTAATTGGAAAACCGTGTAGTTGGAAAGCTTGTCCTCTTCACTAACAGAAGCTGGTCCGATAAAAGATATTAGCTCACCCACCTTGTTTCTATGCTCAAAAAGGCAGCCTTCTTCTTCACCCATGGCAAACATATCCTTCTTTTGGCCCTCAAGATACCTGCATGCTCCATTTTTGTCAGTGCCCAGGGGATAGCAGGCAGAAGAGCTTTTATATCTGCTTGCAAGTGTCCTTAGGGAGTGGTGCCATTCTCCCCTGCCATTCCCCTTGGATCACTCTGATCTGGCTAGCGTGTCTCTCATCCTCCTGTCCTGCAGGGACCAAGAGGCTCTTGCTGTCACACTGTGTCTTTGCTTGAGAGAGCTGTCCTGGGGAGCACTATCAGAACTTCTCTACCTTCTTCCCACATCAGGGGAGCTAGCAGGTGGCCAATAGGTGTGTTGTTGGGTAGCTAAGAGGTGCACTCTCTTCTTCCACTGGCTTTGCTTGAGGGAGAAGAATGCTCTAGTTTCCTCACCAAAGCTCTGCCCACCCTTATCCTTTTTGGCCTTTCCCATTCCTGGGATCTTTGTCCTGAGCATAGCAGTGCTTGAAAGCGTGGAATCTATGGCCCTGTCCCCATCTCAACACTGTCCTTCCACGTTCCCTCTATCTCCCTTTTCCCATTCTCCAGGATCTTTGTCTGCACTTTCATTCCCCCTGTTCTCCCCATAAGGTGTCTCTTACTTTTCCCATTTTGCCTCCCCACAACCAAAAAGTCTCTCCCATATATCCAGGATTTCTGGATTTCTGTCTTTCATCAGGGTTTCTGTCTGTCCTCTCTCCGCAGTAAGGGTCCCTGTGTCGCCTCCAATATTTTGTCCCAGATTTGTTTGCTTGTAGCCCTCTTCACATAGGAAGAAGGTGCTCAGCTGACAGACAGGAGCTGTATCCTGCTTAAGGTAACCCCTGGAGGGTCTCTGTACAGTACATCACTTCTTCAGGCCCATTGAAGAGCTGAACCAAATGAGTGAAACAGAAGGGTTGGGTATGCTGCTAGAAGGAAACTGTGGGGAAAGACTGGTTGGAAGTTGCTGGATGGAGGTCTCCCTTTGCCCCTGTTCTTACTCCAGTGTTATTGAGGGCTAGTCTACACTTAAAACTTACAGTGGCACAGCTGTTTATGTAGCCATGTTATGTGACATAATAAAACCACCTAAATGCGCGGCGGTAGCTATGTTGGCAGGAGAGTGTCTCCCGCCAACGTAACTTTTGTTTGAGTGGACAGCACTGTGGCTTAGGGTTGGGTGTGTGTGTCTGTGTGTTTTCACACCCCTGAGTGACAAAAGTTTTGCCAGCCATAAGTATAGACCAGGCCTTACGGTCCTAAAATGCAGTTAGTCAAGTACATCCCAAAGCTTTAGTGCATTTCCTGCTCACTGACCTTTGCATTGGAATGTCAGTGTTTTTTCAAAGTATTTTCAATTCCCAAATGTGTTACTGTTTTTTGTACCTGTAACAAATAAAAACAGTTATTACTTGAAATTGAGGATAGTACTTAAGGAGTTAAATTTTATTTATATAACACAAAAGTGCTAAGTCCTAGAATTACAGTAAGCTTGTTGACACATGCAGAATGTTTTAACAAGGAAGTCTTGGTAGCAAAATGAAAGAAACTACTTTGTGGGGGTGGGTAAAATTGTTGATGAAAGTATTTGTGATAGATGCTTTCTTTATGTAGCTTCTGAAATAAGATAAATGATTTAGGAAGCTTGGGTTTGTTTTTATTTTCCTGTAGGTTGAATGAGCAGAGTATAGAAATGAGCATCCTGCAATGTGTACAGAATTCTGTGAAATGCCACTAATTACAAAAATGCAACAAAATACAGGATCATCTTTCTGTTTAATGTAATGGACACAACAACTTCCCATGAGCTGGTTTAAAGGTAACTTAAAAGTTGCCACAGTGTGCGTATTATCAGTCACTAATCCTTTTTAATATTGTTTTTTGCCTTAATGTTAACCAGCTTCAATCTCTATATTAAATGATTTGACAACTTTACATCATTCTTGGGCATGGAACTGTAAAAAATCAGCTGCTTCTATAACATATGTAGCTGTATATCTTGGATTTACAATGTCCCCGTTTCTGCACTGACTTTCTCAATTAAGTTAGATGATTATATGCAATGTATGAATATATCCAACTTCAAAATCTGTTTTAGGGTAAGGTAAACGTTAGAGCATAGGGTTGGAACAAAATCAAAACATTTAAATATTCTGGCTACAGATGCACTTCCTTTCATTGTGGAATACTTGTTTCTCTTGCTTTGAAACGAAAATCACTTTGAATGGATTAAAAGATGGTCTGTTTTCATTGGCACTTCTATTAAGAACTTCTGCTTTGCTATTTTGTAATGTCTTGCAGTGGTTTCCCTTCAGTGATGTATAATAGAGATCCCGCTTTCTACAGTAAGAGTAGATGAGGAGGGCTGTTATTTCTCTTCAGCAACCTAAGCACAATGATTTTATAAAAGGTAGTTCTGTTTCTGGATTCTGTCCTCTCTGATACAAATAGGTTTTGTAGATAAAGGATTCACTTAAGATAAAGGAAGGGACAGAGAGACAGCAGTGGGTCTCATGCTTTCCTCTTGGAGACCATGTCTAAGGAACAGTCAGCTACTCTGTCTTTTGTCTAACTGAAGCACTGTTAATTTTTGTTAGATTTTTAAAAATTTGATACCTGACCAAGGTCAGGGCAGAACCAGTCAGAAGGTCTGAAGGGTCTCGTGTGAAGTAAGGCATATGAAACCACAAGCAAATTTCTGTAACTCCATGTAGTATGTTTCTGGTGGGAGCTGAGAGGCTTCAGCACCTGTGGATGGCTTGGGTACTTGTGGTAGAGTTATGGAAATTTTGTCCACTGGAAGACAAGGATGGAAGACAAGGATGAGAGGAAGAAGCCAATTTCAATAATTGGTGCAGGTGCTTCCTTGCTTGAAACTGCGTTATCCATCAAGGCTGGCCCCCTTTCTTCCCACTATCCTCATCTTGAGCTGGGCAGGTCTTGGACTCCTCTGTGGCATCTGACTCCTACCTTAAAAATTGGGCCTACTAGCCTACTGCTAGTATCAGGCCAAACCACATATCTCGGCTGCCCATCACTTCTGGAACTCTGAAGTAAGCTTCTGGAGCATAGTAACTTTGGATGAGTTTGTCAGTTGGCTAATGTACGTATGACAGTGTCTGGAATATAAGTGACCATTTATGATAGTATTTGATACCAATATGACAAAATTGCAATGATTCTTACAAGTTATGCCATGTCAGATGCCATTGGAAAGCTTATAATTTGCTAAGCATGATCATATGGTTGATGTGTATGTGTCCTCCTTATATTGTGAGTTATGCATATGTGATATATCTATATCTAAAAACTTGTGCTGTGCAACTGAGCTACACTCCCCTATCAGATTAGTGTCAGCACTGGTGACCTATCAAGGGCCATCAGCTGTACAATGAGCTCAGGGAGAGAGAAGCCAGGAGATATGCCTATGAGTCATCAGGACATGTAGGGACATGACAGTGGACAGGAACTCTAGGAGCTTCTCCTTGCCATGTGCCACTGCTATGAGCTTGTTTGAAACACTGGATTTAAAAGACACAAGGCAGAAATTACAAAATGCAGCTTCACCATCTCCGTTTTGCATTCATTTCTGCTTCCTACCTCTGGATCAACTATTCTACATCTGAAGCTGTGAAACAATGGACTGAGACCCATCCAGATACTTTAGGCTTGTACAAGCCTGCAAACTCGACTACTGCTAAGAATCTGATATATAGATATAGATCTAATCTATCTATCTATGGCTTTTAAGTCATTTGTATATATCTCATTGCTTTGACCATTTAACATTTCTCATCTTGTTTGTTTATCTTTCCTTTTATAATAAAGCTTTAGTGTTAGTTACTAAAGGATTGGTTTGCAGCATGGTATTGTGGGTAAGATCCAAACCAATATTGATTTGATAATCTGACTGACCCTTTGGGGATCAGGAGAATTTTTTGTAAAGGGAATATAGTTTTAAATAACTTCTCTCTTTACTGGACCTAGTTTCTGTTTGGGAGCCAGAACCTGAAATGCAATAAAGGGGGCTTTGTAACTTCTTGTTTTAGCTTCTTGATAACCAGTGTGGGGAATCGGGAGCACTGTGTGTGACTGGTTGGTGAATCTAATTGCAGTGTTAGCCACCAGTTTTGGGCTCCTCTACTCTTCTTTTTCCAGCCACCCCTGACCTTAGCATTTTCAGGGGGCTACCCCTGGCGTGTATTGGTCACAGTACCAACCAATTAATTTATTTCTAGATTTGACACTGTCTGAAAGGCCATGTATGGATGGGGTGGGAAGCTGTGGTGACGATTTACTTATCTGTTTTTGTCCAGATCCTACGATGATGGGTGCCTTATACATTTCTTGTTAGATCCACAGCGTACATGCATTGATCTTTAAACTTGACAGTCCCTCCCTCACCCCCCCAAAAAGGTGTGGGAGGGTGTGGCTATGAGGCTGCCCGCCTATATCTGGAATAGGGTTTGGAAGGACTGCCCCTCAGAAAATGAGGAGTATATAATTCTCCAGGCCTTTTTATTGGGAGTGGGGTGTGATGGAAAGGACCTATTTGTTTTTTGCCAACCTAAAACACACTCCTTTTTTTGAGCCTCTCATCCTATTTCACCTTCCTTTTCTGTGAATCTCCCAGACTACGTTTAATAGCAGTTCTCATGTCTAGTTGTTTTCATGGATCTTGTGCTGTGCTGCTATAATCTGTTGACTGTGAGATAATTTGCTATTCATTTTGGCCACTTTCTTCAGGCAAGCTCAGTGTATCTACTAAAACCTTTTTCAGGTACCTTCAAACTTTATTTTGTTCTGCTCTTTGCTCCTTTTCTGTACGTCTTTTTATGCCTGTCTATTCAGCTTCTTCCAAGAAATTATGTGCTTCTTGGTTCAAATTAATCTGGAGGGGTGACCTAAAAAATGTGGGCCTAGAATTGTGATTATGTCAAAGTCATTGTCATAAAGTGAGAGAGATCTGGGCTTGTGGAATTCGTTGTTAACCAGAAATACCAGACTTTTAATATTATAATTTGGATTGTCAGAAGGAGGTGTAAAAAAACTCCTGGGAACGGTTGATGGGATGGATCATTGATGATTACATGTTCTGTTCTTTCTCTTGGAAGCACCTGGCTTTGGCCACTGTCAGAAGACAGGATATAGGGTAAGGTGGGCCATTGGTCTGACCCACTATGGCCATTTTTATGTTCTAAAAACCGGGTCTCTGAAATGGTTTTGAGTTCCTTTCTATGACTTTGTTCTTCTAATTGCTGCTGAAAATACTTTAATGTGTTTTGTTAGAAATGTAAAATTCTCTAACTCATTTTTTGGAATACTAAATATTCATGGTATTAAACTGGTATTCATTGCACTAACTAAAAATAGAAATAAGGTACCAAACTTATTCAAGTAAATAAGATATACAAGGCATTTCATGATAACTTAAGTAGAAAAGTTAAATGTGAGGCCGTACAGCTTTTGACTGAAACTCGTCTCGCAACAGACAAGACCAGTGTGTATGCAGAAGAAAATATTGTGATAAATCTGTGGTCATGCAGGACTTGCTGCTTGCCATCATTGCTCAAAACTCCATGGTGTTAGCAGAAATTGAACGCTGAGCCTTCTGATCCAAACATCAGATTCTAACTAGTAGAAATGAAAGAGAATTATTTTTTAAAGCCATTTGGTTGTATGAGACATAGTTGGGATATGATACCATCTAGCAGAGGGTATATTGTCTGTCATATATAAGCAGATACTTAAGCTATTTTCTCATATGTTCCAGTAGCCCCTGTTTATAGGGGCGGAATGCCTACTTTTCAGCAAAATGACCATTTCCCACTCTTTCCCTCCCATGAGTTCTCCCAATCAGATTGTTGGTGCAGCTTTCATCCCCAAACTGTCCCTATACACAGCTTAAAACATTTGCCATGTGTATTTCTACCAAGGAATCTACTTTAAAACTACGGTATGCAAGTACTTCATTATGAGAAGACAGGATCTTTAGTGCCAAATTCAAGCATTTTGTAAAAAAAAGATGAAGAAATAAGTGAAAGGTAAATAGGAAAAACAATACAGATATAATGTTGTATGAGTGTATTTGTGGAAACCAATGTTCCCCTCAGGGGTACCAGCCTTTCAGTGCCCGAGCCTTCCAAAAGTGCTCTAACTCTTATGGCCACAATAGTTACATGGAACTCGTCAGGGGAATACCAAGTAATTTGTCGTCAGCAAGGCCCTAGTCCAACTCCTCCTGAAGTCAGTGCAAGTCTTTCTGCTGGCTTTAATGGTAATTGGATTTGACCCTAAATGTGCAATTGCATAATTAATTAGGCTTTGCAGAATTGTTTCTTGGCATTTAAAAAGTCTTCATTTAAAACAGAATATATAAAGCATGGGCCCCAAATATTGCTGTCCTGACCCCGTCCATTTCTGAGATTTGAACTAGTGAAGACATGGGGTCAGTAATGCCCCAAAGCTAAAAGAACTGGATAATTAGAACAAAAGACAGGCTTATCTAGCAGCATAGATACCATGTAATCTGATATAAGTGACCATTTTATCTTGTGAAACTGTCAGCTGTGGGCTGTAGCCCAAAATACAAGCGGTGTATCTTATAGAATATGGCAGGAATAGTTAGTATTACTGTAATGTAAGGTACGTATTTGAGAGAGGTAAAACCATAGCTACTGAACAATTCTTATGCTTTTTTTTTTCCCCCTTTGCTTTTTTCCTTAATATGTTATCTGGTCCTTCATGTTATCAAAGGATATCAAAGGATCAGAGTCACTGAGAAGGCTGCTATTATTTCGCTGTCCCACCTCCATATGCAATCTCCCAGGAAAAAAAACAAGAACACCTTCCTGCTGCTCCCTCCACTACATAGCCTCAGAACAATGTAGCAGTTGCACCACGCTCATCTCCTTTAGTCTAGTGCCGCTGCTCATGTTTACTTCTAGTCCCAAACTGGATTTCTCTCCTCTTCCCTTCAGGAGGAGCCAGTGGAGTGGGAAAAAGGCTCCTAACTGCCCATTATCCTCGGGAAAGAGAGAGTGTTGCAGGCAGGGGCCCCATCTTCATCCCCTCTCCCATACAATAGAGGGGGATGTAAACAGCAGGGAGTCCTGTCAGCCCCGTTACACCAGGGAAAAGAAAACTCCCATTGAAGCCAGGCTTATTTCACAATGGAGGTGGCTAAAGTTAAGTTGATTTATTATTAACTTTGCCAAATCAGTGTTGCCACTTCTCTTTGGAAATAAGCCTGGCTTCAGTGGAGGGTGTGGGGGGGAGGGGAAGGAGAGGAGGAGGGGGGGGCAGGAGGGGACGGGCGAGGACACACCAGCCTGTCCAAACCCAGAGGTGTGGAAATACTCAGGTTGGTTTTTGGAAACCAATACAATGTAAGCTGGTGTAGACCAGCCCTTAGACTGAGTTTTTCAGGGCAGAGGCTGTGTCACTTGAGTATCGTGGGGATCTGATTCTTACTCACGTGTCTGGCAGTTGTCATAATGTAAATAATAAGCAGTCAGCTGTGGGGAGAGAAGAACATGTTGCAGAGCACCTCCTTTGGTATCACTACATCTCTACAGGCAGCAATAACTGGGTGCGGTTTTGTGCATGGCGGGTGACCTTTAGTTCTGCTGCCTGCATCAAGTGTAAAGCTGGTCCCCAGAGCGTGCCATATGCCATCTTCTGTGTCATATGACCCTTGCACTAGCTCTGTCAGTGTGTGCTAATGAGAGGTAGTTTTTCATTCAGTCTTTCAATGGGCCTCTTCAATGAATAACTACACTATATCCGTATTTAGGATGCACAAAACAGACACATGCCAACCCCTTGAGATGGGCTTCAAAATAAAACTAGATCCAAATACCTCTAAGTCTGGGACTTGGTATTTGAAATCATAACCCAGATTTTTTCAAACAGCTCTGTCCCTTTAATGGGCTGAACTTAAATCTCAGTTCCTAACACCCCAAATGCTGATCCAGGTTTCAGAGATACTGATTATCTACATTTTACAGCTTGAGGTTATGCATATAAAATTAAATACTTTAGTTTTTTTTTCTGAATTTATTATTTCTGACTTCTGTTTAACAAATGTATTGAAAACATTGAATTATCAAGCACAAAGTATTGAAGTAATAATTAATATTACATTTCCCTTCTGAATGCATGTGATATGTTCACTCTTATACATGAAAGTGTAAGACTCTGAAGGACATATGCTGTGTCTCTACATTGTAATCATAACACTAGTTGTTTTATTTGACAGTCCCGTCCCATTCTGAAGATGTACTTCTTCTTTCCTATGAATCTTGAAAAAGGTAGATGTTTACTCATACAAACTACTGTTTGATCATTTTAAATTCCAAATAACATCTTATTTCTCTTCCAAACATTTTAAAATGTCTTTACGCTGACTATCCAAGTAAGGCTGATCAAGATACAATTACAAACAGTTGACAAGAATTTTTACTAGATTTTGCTGTGATTACACGATCACACAAGTTATGAGATATGAGAACCATTAGTGTAGCCTACTGGAGTCATGCAGTAGATTTGTGTGCTGTCTTCTAAGGAATACTGCAGTTTGCACATTCCCAGTTAAAAATAGAAAAATATTGCTGTCTGAGTCCCACCTTTAAGAAATCTGGCCTTATATAGAAAAGCGAGCCTACCTAGCTTTATGTATTGTACTGTGCAACATGGGCCCACTTTTATTTTGAACTTGTTGAGCTGCTGAACTCTACCTTTTAATGCCTTAAAAGCAGAGCCCTCAGTACCTGAGAAATAAATGCTCACTTATATTCCTGGAACTCTCTCCCCTTTCTGTCCATCACCCTGTTTAATCGTGTCTCAGAAAATTTTATTAATCTTCCATACAGTGATAATACATCAGGAGGGAAAACTTTTTTCTGATACGAGAGCTGTTGTCCCATTTAAAAGGTGAAATGATTAACCTTCCTCTGATAAAAGAATAGGAAGGTACCTATATATCTGCTGAGGACATACTATCATTTTATTGCCTGCAATCTCCTATACCAGTCCAGACATCTTGCTCCGTCTGGAGAAGTGTGAGACATTTTTAAATGTAATATTTTAATATTTTTAAATATTTTTCACTGGTTACTGAAACTTCTCATTATCCAAAAGTTCTTGCAATGTAGAAAGGAGGAAGTTTTACCTAGCAGTTTTGTTTGCTATTGGAGAACGTGCGGAATCAAACCAATTTATAAAATATTACTTGCTGTTCGTGTATATTCAAAACTGTAACACAGATTTTAACCTTTATGGTAAATACTGTTATGAAATGACTTTGATTAAAGCTGAGATCTGATAGGTTCGAAACCATTTCAACCAGTGGTAGCCTGGTAATAGTGGAGGTTAAAGATTACTACTTAGGTATGTATTATACATGTAGCATAAAACAGATATGCTAAAGAGGTGAAAGCTGGATTTGTATACATTTTAAAAATGTTGATAATTTACAATAAAGCAACTTCTGTAAGCTTTTTTGGGTAAGGGTTTTCTTTTGTTCTATGTTTGTACGGCACCTAGCAGAGTGGGGCCCTGATCTTGGGTTAGGGGACCTACGGTATTAGCGTGATACGAGAAGAAAGAATGATAGTGATTGTAACCCGTCCGTGCCCAGGGTAGCCCACTGATAATGCCAGGGTCAGGGCAGGCTGCAAAAGGAGAGCAAATTCTCCCAGCACTGGTGGGTGACACTGCAGTCAGACTTCCCAACCAGCCACAAACAGTGCTTCTGATTCCCCCACACTGGTTATCAAGAAGCCACTGTGCAAACACACACAGCCCCCTTTACTGCATTTCAGTCTCTGGCTCCCAAACTGACACTAGGTCCAGTAAAGAGACCAGTTGTTTAAACTCTATGCTCTTTACTAAAAGATTCCCTCTGATCCCAAAGGATCAGCCACAGGACCAGTTCACTATAAGTTTGGATCTTACCCAAAATACCACGCTGCCAGCCAATCCTTTAGTAACTAAAACTAAAGGTTTATTAATAAAAGAAAAACAAACAATAAGAGAAGTGTTAAAGGCTTAAAGCAATCAGATCATACAAATGATTTAAAAGTCCATATACATCAGGTTTCTAGAAGAATTGTGGAGTTGCAGGCTTGTATAGTCCCTCTGGTATACATCCAGTACCTGGATGGGTCTAAGTCCTTCAGTTCAGTTGCACAGTGTGTTAATCCAGAGGTATGTCCGCAGCTGGACAGGAGCAAAGAACCAAACAAATACAAAATGGTTTCTGTGGTTTGATCTTATATACCCTCTGTTGCTGGCCATGTGACTTGTGGAACTTTACAGGAACCAAAATGGAGTCCATAGTCACATGGGCCAATCATGGTAACTCTTCAGGTATGCCTTTAGTTTCTTCCTAGGCCTTTGGCTTTTGTTAAGGTCTTGATGGGCCATTAAGCGGGCTATTGTCCTGTGGCCTCTCTGTCTGGGGTGTGTCTTCTACAGCACAGTTTGAAATACAGGATATCAAAGATCTCCATAACTTTCCTCACACATATCCCACATGAACACAAATATTATCATCTTATTCAGCACATTATAACCTTTCTAACAGTACCTGACATGGCATGTCTTACATGAATTATTATGATTTTGACATATTAATGTCAAACATACAAATACCCCCCCTTCCCCATCCAGTCTGCATGACAGTGATGATTTTACAATTATGTTATGGGGATACCCAGTGTTAATTAGTGCTAGTTAATGGATACTGTAGAGTAAAATCTTTCATTCTGTATTGTACCTTATTCTCCGGTGGGGTGATACCATTAGGAAGATCCAGATGCCCAAGATAAATAGGCTTACTGGATGGTGATTTGCATAGTTTCTGTGAACCTGTTCTGTGTGGAGCTCATTGAGAAGGAAATCACTGATGCCATTACTTTTAGCATATCTAATAGGCAGTGTTTGCTTTGAAGAACAATGATCTAGTCAAGGAAAACAGAGGGGGTTTTGGATGATTTAGTATTACAACAATTGAAGTGCTTCTACAACTTTACATGTGTGTTTTTGTTTTTCAGATTGGTTAAGAAACTGTTAAGTTTGTTTGTTTTTTTCACATCAATACTGTAAATACATTTTTTTTAAATGAGCTAGGAAAGCTTCTTTTTTGCCATGTGTTTCTCACAGTTATCCTCCTAGTGTTCTAGTGAAAGAATCATTTATAAAAACTGGTTTTTCAGCGGGCAGTCAGTTAATCTATCTCCCATCCAAAACATCCAAACAGACTTAAGTTTAGCCAAATAATGAACACTGTACTATAGGTCTCTGGTGGATGAAAAAAAGAGAATAATTACCTTGTCTTTTACAAGCCTCAAAGATATGTTTCTAGCGAGGAATACCTAATTATATTTCATTGCATTTTTAATGTGACCTTTTTGTGTGTGATTTCAGTCATTTCTTTATATCTTTTGCCAGAGTTGGGCTTTACTGAAAAGATTGGAATTCCATAAATTAAGCCACATTCTAAGAAGTGGTTGTGAGCACCAAAATGTCATGTGGCATATTCTGCAAAAAATTTCAAGTTACTCAGCATTGTTTCCTTCCACTGGAAAATTAATCTGTTTTTACAACTTTATGTATGCTGTTTGCTCCATAAAGAAGAGAAGGTTTTTCTCTTCTTCACGTAAAATTCAGCATTTTTGGATCCACTGATCCTCCAGTTTGAACAGATATGTTTTCTGTTGTTGTTTTTTGTTGGACATGAAATGATTGCTTCCCTCTTAATCTAGTCTCCTGCTTTATTTTGACTAGTGCAGACAGGCGGCTAGAGCTTAAGCAATCTTACAAGATGTAATCAGCTGTTAGAGTTCAATGTACTATTGTTAGATGTCTTGTACAAGTATAGAGGAGAAGGGAAAGGAAGTAAAATAATGTTGTCTCCAAAATACGCTGTCTCTAAAATAACCCTGTCTCCAGCCATCAGTGGTTGGCTCATATTATTAAGGGCCTGATTCTGCAATCTTAACTCATATTGAGTGGCACTAATACTGCTAGCTGCATTTACTGCTGAGTAAAGATGACAGGACATATAAGATATTGGATGATAGTAGTGGGGTGACAAAATAAAGGGAGAGGATGTGTCTATTAGTTTGCAAATATTTGTTGCAATCCTGTTATCTTCTTGGAAGTTCTGTCTCTCAGCTGGCACTATAGTCTTACGGTGGCTGAATAGAGATGTGACAATCAGGAATACTTGAGTGTAGAGGAGCGACTGAAATAAATTGATTTAGGGGAGGTACTCAAGGGTGACGGAGTCTAGTGAGATTGCTAGGTAGGCAAAGAAAGTTAGGTCATATCAGGCATAGGGAGGGATCCTGAAAAGGTATGGAGTCATGACTGGGGAAAGGAACAAAGGGAGCTTGAAAATGGGCAGAGTAGGACATGCAAGGGAAAATGAGGGCAGAGTTGATGATGAGCTAGGGACTTAGAGGAAGGAGAGGGATTTAAAAGTGAAGAAGACAGCTAGTAGAAAGGCTTGAGGAGGGAAAACCTCATGAGAAGTGGCTGAATTATTTCTTATACTTGACAGCGTACGATGCTTTCAGTGCTTTACAGGCATCAGAGAAGACAGGATTCTTGCCCCAAGGAGTTTTCAGTCTAATTCAGGAGCAGGCAGTACAGTGCAGACAGTGATACGTGTCTCGAAGTGCCTGAGTTCAAAGACTGGCATCCTATTTGTATGTTTTTAAATAGCCCTGTGAACAGCACTTAAAGGGGTAATGTTATTGGGGCTTGTGGAAAAAGTTAGGCCTTATCTATACGTAGGCTTTAACTTTCAGTGACTAGTAACGCCTGTATCCGTACCTGTGCAAACTCCAGATGTAGACAAGGAAAGCTGCACTTTGCACTGATTACGTTTACACCTGCTTAAACTCAAGATCTACCCTTGGGGTTTAACCAGCACAGGGACACCAGTTTCTGGTCTGTGACGGCTAAATTGTGGCCACTCCCAAGTGAAGACAATCCCAGAATTTTAAGTATGGTTTGGAAAAGCGACTGTCGGTGTGCAAGGAGGAAGTTTAGTGGATTTTTTTTGCTGAAGCTTAAATACCTACAAAACATAGGGTTAAGCTGATGTAGAAAGAAAGCTAAATTGATGAGATTGCATTCTCAGTAGGAGTCTTGTCTTGATTTTCCTAGGGCTTGTCTACATTTAAAACATGGCAGCTGAATGGCTGCAGTGCTTCAGTGAAGACAGTACCTGTGCCGATGGAAGGATTCTCCCATCTGCGTAGGTACTCCATCTCCTGGAGAGATGGTAACTAGGTTGATGAGAGAATTTCCTGTTAACCTAGTGCTGTCTATGCCGGGGGTTAGGTTGCTTTAACTGTCACTTGGGTGTGTATTTCTCACCCCCCTGGGCAACAGTTATACTGACCTAATTTCCTAGTGTAGACCAGCGCTCGGTAAAATTTCTTGCTTGCTCATGGCACTGCTTACAACTGTTAAGTCATAAGGAGGATGCATCTTGGGTCTGTTACATAAATTAAAAAAAAATTGTAATCTCTCGAAATTGGTAACAGAATATCTGTGTTGCTGTAAAACAAAATTAAAAATCAGTTTCTTTTTTCTTGCTAAGACTAGAGTTGAAAGTTTGGGTTTTTTTTTTCCCCTCCTACTAAAACCGAGAACAGTATATTGCAGCTCCTGGTCTTTTCATTGTTGGTGATCTCAACGTCCAGAACCTAACTGAGGTTTTGGCAAATACATTTAAATTAAACTTTTAAGCAGTGGTACTGATGCTCACTATTTCTATAGTGGTCTTTGCTTTCAAAGTGTTGAACGAACACTGAATATGAGTGGAAATGGGTAAGTGAAACATGATTAGTTAAAAATAGACTTGTCTTAAGTCGTGGTCTGTTCTTACCTGGAGATTCGGCAGCAGTTGACGGGGATTATGCGAACTACTCAGACTAGCTTGCATAACTCCCGTTGACGGCTGTGCTTCCCTCTGGCACAGCACCTTCACTGCACTGTGCCGATGAGAACCGCGTTCCTGTCAACGCAGCGCTATGCCACTTGAGGGGGTGGTTTTACTGCATCGACTTCTGGATTGACTGAGCGGGTCTTCACTGACCACTGAGTTGATCCAGATAGGTCGATCTGACTGCGAAGACTTTGCCACCGTCAGTGTAGACATACCCTAAGAGTTATGGGAAAGTGCTTTACAGATGAAAATAAGTAGGGGCAGCTATTTGGAAAGAGCTCCAAGATATCTACTATAAATTTACATCTTTAAAAAAGATGCAAGTTTAAAATGCTACTTTGTTTTAAATATCTGGAAAGATAATATTAATATAATAATAATTGTGCTCACAAATTCTCCTGCAACTTGCTGATTAGCAGCAAAATTTACGCAGAGCTTCAATCTCTAAATACTTTTTTTTTCACTCCATAATTGCATAGGTACTACATGTAGATGACATCACTGGCTTGATAGTATCTTTCATGCTTGAGTCACTGTTGCTAGTTAAGTACTGATAGAAAGTGGTTATCTGTTAGTTCGTTAGTCTGTGTGAACCTCATGTTGCCCATCGTAATTGGTAATCTTTTTGGGTGATCTTGGAAGCCAAAGAATGAAAGCAAATTAAACTTTCATCTTTTCCATAAAGGGGCTCACACCAGTTCTGTTTTGGGCTGTTTCATTTGCAGTGAGTGCAGCTGAACACAAGTTGAACCAAGCAAGTGGAACTTTATTAAACTCTGTTCATGGCTTTGTGTGATGGAATTGCTTCCAGCCCAACTCCCTGCATTCCCTGTTTTACTGGTGCTCCCTCAATAACCATCCCTCCAGTGATTCTGATTCCACTTATTGTGATGCGGGGACTAGTTTGTGGGACTGTGTGGAGAAGACGGCACCTCTGCTTTCCCTGTTGTAATTGGTCCATGACTGTAAACAGAACAATTTCCTGTCTGTCAAGCTGTCACCTTATTCCCTGATGAAGTTCAATATGAAAAATGCATTATATAGTTGTTGTGTTGGGACATCCCATCTTGTGGCATATTGCATCATGCAAGGTGCTGGGAATTCCCAGACTGCTCTAACTCAGGGTGCACAGAGTAGGTGGGGTCCAGACGTACCCTTTCCTGCATTTTCCTTATAATTAACTTAACAGTGGACACACATCTCTTGCCCAAGTTTGGTTTTGAGTGGGGCTATTTCTAGAATTGCCTTCGCAACTTTCTGTTCCTGCCTCTGGTTGCTTAGAGAGAGTCCATTGAAACTGTGTATATCCTTAGCTGGAATTAAAGGTCTTGTCCAATAGAACACTTACTTCTTGGTAAACCAGGGTGTGAGTCTATCCTAGACTAGGTAAACCAGAGTGTGAGTCTATCCTAGACTAACCACATACTAAGCGTCCATGTGGACCTTGCTGATGTACAGAATTTGCTAGTGCGCTTTGATCTATCCAACTTTGAAATAGGAGTAGATTAAAGTGCACTAGGGAATGTATAGTGCATGGCAGGCAGCAGGGTCCACACAACACTTGTGTGTGGCAGATTAGCATGGGGTAGATTCACAGCTTGGCTTGGGGGTAAACCAAGGGCTTCTCTACACAGTGGGGTAATATGCTCTGTGGAGTGTGAAAGCACATTAATGTGTTGCAGATGAACTGGTTTGTGTAGACATGCTGGTGTGCACTAAAGGTTTTCTAGTACACTTTTTAATGTAGTAGTGTTTCAAACAGCACTATGCTAAAGTGCACAAGCAAGGTGTGCATGGATCAATTAATGTGCAGCGTGTTAGTACGTTTTAGAAAACACACCCCTGTAGAGTGCATTACCCCACTGTGTAGACAAGCCCTAGGTATTTGTGTAGGTAAGTCCTTCTATGATTGACTTGTTATGCCTGCCAGCATGAGTCAGCAGAAGTTTTTTGTATCTCTATGCAAGATCCCAGAACCCAAATCTATTACATACATGTGTTTTAAAACAGTTTGTCAGAATATTTTAATTGAACATATTTTCTTAATTTTATCCTTTGTTAGCTATGTACAATTGTATGCATCATAGACATACAGATATTACTGCTTCCTCATTTGTCATTAATTGGCGTTGACTAAAAATTATCGGTCTTGATTCAGTTATATAATCTTAAATAAACAATGCCACAGAAGTAGTCTATCTAAAGCATTTAAATACTTGTGCATGCTGTAGTGCTGCTACTCTCTACAGGAAATACTTCTTGCTTGAGCAAGTAAGTAAACTCAAATTCCTATCAGGAACTTAACACTGTGTGCAGATGAAACTTCATTCTCAACTGCTGTTATCTCAATCGCCCTAAATAATGTAAGTTCTTCTTCAAGTGATGGTCCGTATCTGTATTCCACATGTGGGATACGCATGCACGCCAGCCTTCTGAGTCCAGAATTTCTTGCAAAATGTCCATTGGCCTACATGTGTGCCAGAACTTTCCTTGTGCTCCCAATTGAGGGCATAAAGGACAATATAGGCTGATGCTTCTCCAAGTTCCTTCTTACTGTTGCATGGTCTGAGTTGGAAGCTTCAGTGTCTTTAGATTCTTTTAACTGCATCATTTCTGTAAGAATTGTGTATAGTTAGGTTTTTTTGGTAGTATAGTAGAGCATAGATAGTTGGATAGCATTTTCCCCATTTGATGATGATCTCTCTCCTCCCCCTCCTCCCCCCCCCGAAGTCTAGGATTATACTCAGGGCCCAAGGGTTCAGAAGCTGTGTTTCCTGCCCTCGCTCATTTTCTGTGGGTGACCAACATCATTGTTTCTTCTACTGTCTAGGTGAAGCTCACATTTCTGTCAAGTACAACATCTGCCTCTCTTCACCCCCCCAGAACTCTTGAGTGTCAGGAAGTGAGACTCAGAAAACACCTCATGGAGAAGGCAATGAAGCCCCAATCAGATCCAGTACATCAGCCTCAACAAACAGGCTGCGCCCCTCTAAGCATAAGCTTGAGAATGGAGACTAAGTCTATTAAGCCTAAGAAAAGGCTTCACGGGAGATTAAGGGGCACTCTCATAGACAAAAGGACAAGTCATCCTTGTCTAAGATTGTCCCCAAAAAGAAGACCCCGTCAAAGTTGGGAGAGCCAGAATGCATGGGTGCTAAGGGCTTAGGCCCATCTAAATCCTCTTGATAAGAGAAGGTGTGCAAGGGTATGTATCTGACAGTTCCAACACTGGCTTCTGTAGTGAAGACATGGGATAGACAGTTCCTGGAGCTTCCATCCACTTTGGGAACAGAGGTGGTACCGATAGTGACATGGCTCCTGAGGAGCTGACAGCCACTATCACTAGAGAGGCTCTGGCTTTATCAATGGACTCTTCCCATACTCCAGTCGGAGATATATATCTTCCCGGAAGACACCCTTGCTCTCCCCATCTGCATTCACTGCGCCTAGTGGGTCTGTCTGTACTAGTCTGGCACATTGTTAAATGGAAGACGGAGTCTGTCATGAGATTGTATTATATCTACATTTCACCTGCTAGCCTTGTAGTGCACCCATTGGTCCCATCGATGATCAGGGATCCAGCTTTCTCTTCCAGTGAGTTTGTGGCTCCACAGGAGTTTCTGTGGCACTGAGAAGAGGCGGCCCCAGACACCCCAGAAGCTCTAGAAGATCAGGGTTCCGAATTCCAACCAGACATGACTGGCCAAGGAACAGGTGGTACCCTATGTAATGGGGTCCTCCTCTACCATTGGATCCATCTTATTGCAATGTTTGGGCATTGTTAGAGCTCTACCCCAGCACCCAGGTTCTGTGCAAAAATCCCACTTGCCATAGCCCCGCCATACTCAACTGGCCCTGTCGGAGTATTTGGAGGAAGAAAGTGAGCTGGATCTGACAGTTGTGAAGAGTCTGGTCATTGTGACCAAATGAGGTGGTCACTCTATTTCCACTGGATGACTTTAAACAATACTAAGGGTACGTTTACACTAGAAGTGCTACACCGGCACTGCTGTAATGTGTCTGGTGAAGATGCTGTATGCCAATGAGAGGGCGCTCTTCCATCAGCATAATTACTCCACCCTCATGAGAGGCGGGAGCTGTGTTGGCGGGAGAGCATCTTCTTATGCTTAAGTCTTCAGGTCTTGCATTCAGTTCTCTGCCAATGCATTTAGCAGCAATCAGCATTTTCCATTCTGCAGTGGATAACAGCATGATTTGCAAGCATCCTGTCACAAATAGGTTTTTGAAGGGGATTTCCAGATCCTTTCCATCAGTGGTGAAGTTCGCACCTCAGTCAGATCTCAATTTTATTCCATCATTTCTCATTAAGATTCCCTTGGAAGTTTCATATAAGTTGAGTCATCCACTTACCTGTATTTTTGTTCCCTAAATTACATGCATTGAAAGTGGAGAGAGACTGCAGTCTCTGGACGTCCAGAGGGCTTTGGCCTTTTTCTTCAAAGAATAAAGGATGTTAGAAAGACACCTAAACTATTTGTTTCTATCGTAGAGCAATTAAGAAGTTAACCTTTACTGGAGCAGAGACTTTTGAAATGGATTTTGGTTTGTATTACTTTTTGTTACCACCTATGTGGCATCCATCCCCCACCCTCTAGGGTTCATTTCACTGGGGGCAAGCTACTTCAGCTGCACCTCAGGGAGACATACGCATACTAGAGATATGTAGGCCAGCTACTTGGAGCTCTTTGCATACATTCACAAGGTCACATGCCATGGTACAGTCATCTACAGCTGTGGGGACAGCAGTACTACATTGAGCTGTCACTTTGCATCCTTTGTTGGATTAATGCTTGTTAATCTCCCACAGGAATACACATAGGGACCATCTCTCAAAAAAGAAATAGTGAATACTTATCTCTAACTGAAGATTCTTTGAGGTTTGTGGTCCCTATCTGTATTCCATTACTCCGCCCTCTGTTGCTGATTTGTTATAGGGAAACTGGTGAGGCATTGGCTCATATTGCCCTCAGTTAGGAGCACAAAGGAGTGCTACAGTGAATGTGCGGGCCAACAGACACTGTTTGCAAGATGATATAGACACAGGTGCATGGTGTGCATGCATGCATATCCCATGTGTGGAATAAAGATAGGGACAGCACATATCGAATAACCTCAAGCTACAGGTAAGTAACCTCCATTTCCCCTCAGGAATCAGGGAGTGTATGCACTTTCCTTCCACATGGTTCAGGAATATATGTTTATATAAGTAAACTGTATCCAATTGCTTCCAATACAGCAATAATAATGTAATAATTCTAAGAATAATGGCATTTCCTCCTTCAGTAGTCTTAGTTTACAGTAGTTCCTGGAATTGAAACATTGTATCTTCTGCAGTATCTACGGTAATATTTGGCATCTTCAATATTCTTAGTTTGTATGTGCCTTCAAAAAGTTAATCTCTGTTTTGTGTCTCATGTCCTGGAATTAGATGATCTTGTGATATCTAGCCAAGGGGAATACATCCATACTCATTCTGTCGCATGTTTTTGTTATCTGATATCACTTGTTGACCATCAAATGCAAATCCTGCCTCTGAGAAATCTTATGGGTGAATAGAATATGCTAAATTGGCTCAGATCTTTCCTTTCATGCTGAACTGGAGAGTCATTGTGGACAAATTGTATGTCCACTTCCAAAGCCCTCACTTTCAGAGTCTCCTAAATTCATTGTTTTCCCAGGTGTTGTTTAACATTTAGGTAATGTAATTGGAAGAGCTGGTGAGACAACATGAGCTGGAGTTCCTGCTGTATACAGATGACATCCAGCTCCACATCTCCTTTATGCCAAATATAAAGAGTACAGTTTTCCAGGATGAAGAACTAGTGAATTCCATCCCATCTGTGGACACTTAGGCTGGGTCTACACTGATGGTGGCAAATTCGCTGCCGTCGGATCGATTGCTCTGGATCGACTGAGCAGTCTGTGTAGAGCCGCTCAGTCGATCCAGCAAGTGACCCAGGAAAACCACCCTGGTAAGTGGCGTAGTGCTGCGTTGAAGTTCCCTTCGACGCAGCGCAATGTGAATGGCACGCGGAGGAGACGCCATGAAGTCGACGGGAGATACACAAGTGATTTACGTCACTTGCGTATATCCCGTTGACTGCTGCCGAATCCGGAAGGTAAGTGTAGATCGTGCCTCACATGTCCTTTCACCAATAGTATCAGACAAACAACAAGAAATGTACATGTGTGTGCACTTGCAGAAATAACTGAGGGAAGACTAAGTTGAAAAAAATGTTTGGTACTGAGGGTGGAAGGTCTGTGGCCATTTTTTCTTCTCTTGTGGGAAAGAGTTCCACAGTCTAAATTCAGCTCTTTTGTCTCCTGCACAAATAAGCCTCCCCCCATTCTTATTGTTATTCCAATGAAGCTGCTATCCATCATAGGTAGTCATGGACGTGGAGGGAGAGGCAATCTCTTAAGCATTAATGGCTTTATGCAAATACTGGTAAAACCATATCTGGAATACTGAGTACAATTCTGGTCACCCATGCTCAAGAAAGAGGAACTCAAATTGGAACAGGTGCAAAGAATAGGGTGATGGGGGAACTGATGTCCTGTTTTCTTAGAGGAGGATGAAAGAACTGGGGCTCCACTCGTCTAGCAAAACATTAGACTGAGGGGGAATATTATTGCGCTCTCTAAATATATCAAGGGAAATAAACACCAGGGAGGAAGAAGAGCTATTTAAAGTAAAGGAATAAAATTGGTTATAAACTGGCCATGAACATAATTAGACTAGAAATCAGAAGACGGTTTCTATGCACAAAAGGCTATTTTTGCCCCAATAGCACTAAGACAGAGGACTGATGACAATCTAATGCAGGTGCCCTTAACTGGGGTGAGGGGAGACAATGGAGGGCAAGAGGAGGCAAGTTCTTCAAAGTGCTTTCCTCTTTCTTACCATCATCATCATCATGGTCTTGCCTGGGCTCAAAATTCCTTATTTCTGTTGAATTATGTGTAATGTTTATTCCGGAGGTACAGAGAAATCTTTTCAGGTGTCTGTCGTGTCAAGTACCTTTGCAGCAGAGAGGAAGGAAGGAAATCCTCCTTACCTTATTCATGGATTGAGGACAGTTGGAGTGGTTAGGAATGTTTGGAAGGGGAGAGTAAGTTAGCAGGATCTGACCACAATGAAATGAATCCTTAGTAAAAACCATCATCTTGTTTTCATCTGGGCAGGGTGGGGAAATAAAGGGTGCAGTGAATGTGTGAGTTTTCTGTCTTGTTTTTTTACGCGCAGAGCAGAAATTACTTCACTCAAATTTTTTTCTCAAGTGCTAGAAAATATTGATTTTTGAATTTCCCTAACCAAATGTAACATAACCATCCAAGATTTAAATTAAGATAATATTAGTATTCATGGTAAGTACATAAATAAGTGTCATCAAGGTAACTGTCAACCTTTTTTCCCCAGCAAATCTTACTGCTTCACCCCTCATTTGTTAATTAACACAAACCACTTGTCATTTGTATTCTGATACCAGGAAAAACATTATAGCTTTCCTCTCCCTCGTTCATTTTTTTGATTCATCTTGGTGGCTTTTTCAGAGATGGTAATTACATGTTTTGGGATGTTTGTCCCATCATGTAGGGGGAAGGAGACCAGAAACATTGTAACATTGCACTCATTTATAGAGTTCTAGCTTGCTATGTGATAGCTGCACTGCCTAGTGGTTATAGATCATTCAGTATAGAAAATTACCTTGTTCCTCTTGGTTCAGATTCATATGCTGGGAAAATAGTCATGTTAATACTACAACTTAGTCTTTATATAGCATGTTTTACCCTTAGATCTTGAAGTGCTTTACTGTGGGGGGTAAGTCTCATTCCCATTTTATAGATGAGAAAACTGACACACAGAGAAGTGAAGTGACTTCTCCAAGGTCCCACAGCAAGTCAGTTGCAAGCTCAGAATAGAATTCAGTCTCTTGATTCTTAGGCTAGTGGCCTATCCACTTGATTGTAAATCCTATAAAGATGGAATGGATGAAAATCCAAAGCTCCAAGTCAGACTGAGATAACCGTATAAGAACTTGTCTAAGGGAAAGTCTGTTATTTGTAAATACTGTTGGGTGGGAGATGAGAACATATTCAGGTGTTGATCCTTCCCGAGTGAGCAAAAAAATAAGCTTAAGAAATCATTAATTATGTGGACTCTGTCTTCTACACAAGAGTGAGTAGGTTTGTATATATTTGATAGTCTGTCAAAGTCTGACGCTATTTCTTAATGTCCTTTACCAGCCAAAGTAAGCATACCATTTTAAATTAGGACTTCTTGCTATTAAAATGAGATCCAGGAGTAACCAGTTAATTGACCATGACTGCCAGTTCAGTTCAGTGGACTGTATTAGGTTTTTAGGCACAGATCTGAAATGGGTTAATGATCAATTCACATTGTTTAGCATGAGAAAATGAATAAGCGCTAATTTTGTAATGATCGGTGGTACTGTGGTTAGTG
The DNA here is from genome assembly GCA_007922155.1 of Mesoclemmys tuberculata. NCBI lineage: Eukaryota > Metazoa > Chordata > Testudines > Chelidae > Mesoclemmys > Mesoclemmys tuberculata. The sequence goes on from ML675603.1 coordinate 23,815,476, forward strand.
TGATTTGAGCAATTAAAAAGTAATTTTTTGATACTATTGAAAGTGGATATGGAGGGAAAATTTAGTGTTATTTTGTTCCATAAATACTCTTTCCACCTCTTGTGTTTTTTAGAAATATGACATGACATAGCTCAGATATCCAAATTTCAACTTGGATGGCCTTCCATTATGTGACGCAGGAAAGGAGTCAGGTTCTTTGTCTAGAAGGAGAAGAAAATGCTCTACTAAGCAGGGTTTAGTACTCGATACTGCTGCCATTCACTGGTTGAAGTAGGAAGAGATATGGAGCCTCTGACGTTGAAGGGGAAAGAAAAAAAGTACATACATTTGTGTAAAAAGAAAAATATGCTGATCTGGCAAGGTGCTGAGCTTCTCCTGAAGCCATGGAATGCAACCTACAAAAATGCCCAGAAATTCATCCCGTAATCCACCATCTCCCATAATCCAAAGAACAATTTTTCTACCATTTTGTGGGTTGCCGATCATAGAAGTTGAAGTGGGTGAAATTTGGCTGATGCTATTAGAGTGAGAGGGTTTCTCCCTCCTCTTTCCTTTCCCCTCTGTGAGTGGTGCTCAGCTCTGAGGGTTGAGAAGACCTGCTCCATAGGTCCTTGAAAACCCCACTTATCCTGTTTTGGAACCAAATACTGCATGAGACAGGAGAGAGATGGAGTAGAGACCAGCACTGACGGGAGGAGTAGAATCAGCAATAGGAAAAGGGGAAGTGAGTGAGTTGGTCCTTCCTTCCCCTGCTTGCGAGTCCTTACATCAGGTACCTCCTTATACCACCACTTGAGAATGGCTGTTCTGTGGTGTTATGGAGTACCTCACACTCTCATTAAACTTCATCATGTTGCAGATTTAGGTCTTCAGAGAGCAATTGAGTGTGCTGATAGTGAAATAACTATTGCTGAATGCTTACTTAGGATACAGTATCCACATCTTATACAATTTCTTTGTATTTAAAACATTTTCTTTCTGCAGCTGAAATATTTGTTGCACAGTGGGTCTTTGTATTGGGAATTTCAACAAAGATGTGAAGTGAATTAAATGTAATTCAGGCCAAAATATTTGCTCTTGTTAAGTTGTTGGACTGTGGAACATAGTTAGAATCCATCATATATTAAAAACTGTTGGCTGTTTTCCTTTGGCACCTGAAAGTTTGTTTTGACAGTTCCCTCCTGCAGGACAGAGGTAGACATGGGAATGAATAAATTTGTTAGTGATTTTTCAGATGTATTAGGATTTTAATTAACCATTATTTTCATTTCAGCCTGTTATCATTCTCCAATGTTTATGGGGAGTTTTTGTGCCATGCTGCTGAACAGATAGTTCTGGTACACACCTCAGGCTGATTATTTTGTGTTGTTTTTAACGTATGTACACTTGCCATAAAAGCCTTATCTGTTATGAAAATAAGGAACAATGCAGATAAGAGCACAGTATGCAATGCACTCTTACATTCCAGACCATTTTAAACAAATACTAGAAAAACGTTGCTTGCATTTACTATCTACAGTATTGTAAAGGTAAAGCAATCATTAATGGAACTGGAAATCTGAAACCTCTAAAACATGCTAACTTTCTGAAGTTGTGGTACATAGGACAACCAGAGAGATTTACTCCCAAATAATTTCAAATAAGAACTTGATGTAAGGAAATTGAATATTCAAAAATTCACTTTTACAAGGGTTAACTTGATGGCACACAAATGCTAAAGGCTTTATTTGAATAAGTGACATCTAATTTTGGGTACCTCCAATTTAAAAAATGTTCCGTTTGCTTTTCAGAAACATTGAGCAGCTACCATTGATTTCAGTTTGTGAAATAGATGCTTATTGCCTTGGAAAACCAGTCACCTACATTAAAAGTTACATTTGAAAATTTGTTCTGAATTAATGTTGAATTGAAAGCATGGAGTCAATGTAACTACATCTTAAAAGGTTCTAGTTTAGTTTGTTTCCAGATAAGTAAACCAACAGTTGTAGTGGCAGTTGATTGGGCTGCTACCATCCCCGAGATGGTGAAATCAGTAAACATGGGTACATATGATCTATAAGAAGTAATGATGGAATTTCTCGTAGAAGTGAGCAGTAAGGCAGATAGTGCTCTCTGCTGGCCACTTCACAGGCATTTTAACAACCAGGAAGCATTTTGTTTTAGTTACACAACTATGGACTATGCCTTTGGATGGATTGGAACAGTACGCTTATGTTATGGTGGATCAGATACTACAGCAGTGAGCATCATGTGAGACTCTAGTAATTAAATTAATAAAGGGAAGACTGAGCTGAGATTTTGTTTTTTAAATTAGTGTGTGTGGTGAATGTCGCAAAATAAAATGCTTTAAACTGGGAAGTCTTAGGAACTTATTTCTGTTGTCCCAACACAGGTAATATTTTCTGAACTGAGAAGCTAGAATTGCCTTCTTCATGTACAGTGTGAATTAAGATATTCCATAAAACAGGCAGTTTTAGTGTAACTTTCCTTCTGGATTAGAAACTCCTTTGTACTCTTTTGAAAAGGATAGACTTAGGAAAACTGAAGCAAAATATTTAGAACTAAAGGAGTAGGAAATCTCCTTCTCTGCCATTTAGATGCAATTTCCATTGGCGTTTTCTTTATATCCTATCCTCTGCACATGGTCTTAGTTTCCATTATTAGGGAGAGTACAATCATTAGTCCTAAAATAGCTATAGCATATGTAAGACTTACAGCAATGGCTTTCTCAGTTTATCCCGAGTGCTACTTACTTTTCTGTGTAATTGCTGCGGAATAAACCAAATGTAAACGGGTGTGCTCTTACTGGCTTTGTTAGACAATATGTTTGTTCTTGCATTCACTTGGCAGGTGAATGTTCAATTAACAAAAGATTTATCTTTCATTACAGAAAACTCGGGTGGAAAGTGTAGGGTTTACAAATGTCAAATTTAACTAACTTTCAGAGCAGAGTCAGACAGAATATGTAGCTGGGTGGTGTACACAGGAAATAGGAGGACTGACTTGCTTAGACTTGAGGAGTGTGATGCAATAATTAAATGAATGTATTGTTGCATTGAATTTCAAGTTTAGCATTAGCTATGCCCTTGAATTGAATGAAGTGAACTGGCCAGTTCTTCTGCATATTGTTTGAACTAATGCTAAAAACATCCACATAGCTTTTACAAAATGATTGGGCCTTACTGATTTACCCTTCCCAAAAGTTTAACCTGTTGTTGTAATAAAATATATCTGGATACCTAGTGTGCTGAAAAGTTAAAAATGTCATTTAACTCTGAGATTAGCATCAACAAGTGAGTGAATATAATAGTGTTGTGTTATTTGATTGCCAGCATTTTAAAAATCCCAGTTTTGAGTAGCTAAGTCTGAATTTTAAAAACCTAATTCTACTTCAAAAAATGAAATTTATACTGTCACCAAAATGTTATTGTCCTGAGTAGCCGTATGTGTAAAATTGTAATTGACTCTAAGTGGATATTACTATGAAAATATTTTCCTGGGAAAATTTTGTAAACAATTTTCTAAATACCATTTTAAAATATACTTAGTTCTTGGATATGCCCCCCCCCTTTTTAAAGCCTTTCCATTTAAAAAATCAATGCGTTTGCATCTTCACCATTTTACAATTTTTTTTAAAAAAAAGGAATATTTGGCATAGATATTACAGAAGGACAGCTCCGAATCATGCTTTTATAGATTTATTTTTATATAAAGCAAATAATGTGACACAGCCTGATAGACGCACATTACATGTCTGTATAAGTTCAAAATGGGGCACTTTGAGAATTTTTATTGCAGCATTAGTGTTAACTGATTTGTAATAGAATTCCCCCATAATTAATTGTGCTGGGTAAAAATCACTGAAAGCAACTTTTCTATTTGGGCTGAGCAGAATACACTTCCAAAAGTCCATTGCTAGAGGAATTTCTCATTTGAGAGATTTTATGTTAGGACTCGCTCTACACTGTGGCTCACCTTGCTTATTCACTATAACCCTGACATACGATGGCACACAATGCCTTTGAGTGTGCCAAAGGACTGATCAGAAGGGTTCACCACTTGCTGTAAAAACTGAGTTAGTAGTGAAGACCAGGATATGATCTGATAAGTCTTTTCCACCTAAGCTAAAATAATTTGAGTAATTGTTCCAAAAATTCACTTTGAAGATGTTCTATTAACATTACATTAGAAACACTCAGTGTTGTTACCTAATTGTGAAGGAAACACATAGCTGGCCAAGTTGTGCACTTACAAACATCTCATGCGATCCTGCTGAAGTGAGTGGCGTTGCACTTGAGTGTGACTCAGTGCAGAGTTTAGTCCAGTGTCTTTTGAAGGTAGTAAATATTATGGATGGGCTCAAGTCATATAATTTATATCCTGGTTTTGAACATTTCCAAGGTTGTGGTGTTTGATCCCCAGTCGTTTGTTTATTCTGCTGGATTTTAGTTACTCTCAAAGTTCAGTGGTGGTTAGATCTTGGGTTTCCATTTGAACATATTTTTTTCTAGAAACTACAGTCTTTTCCACTGCTCAAAAGGCATGTAAATAAACACTGTAAAATGTTGCGTAATCACAGGGTGCAAAGGGGAATAGAGAAATGACTGTTTCCACATGGTATAGAAAGAACTTAAATTAAAAGGTTTATTGTTGTTCCATATTTACTTTCCAGATCTTGTCTGTGTAAGTTCTTGCCAAACTTGTTCTTTGTATTTCTTGTCTAGTCTTGCTGACCTACTGCTATGTTAGTGTCTTGTCAAATAGGAAGAGCCAGGAGAGACTCACCTCAGGTTTTGTGGGGTATAAAATATATGTGGTGTATGAAATGAATCTTTTTCTTTGAGATTTCTCACAGAAGAGAAGAGCACCTTTAAAAAATGAAATACTTGGTATTGGCGGAAGAATGCATCTTGTATTTGAGCTACCTTTTTAGTGGAGATAGCACATACGATATAGCATAAGGGTAGCAATGGTGCTTTTGAAGTTGTCATTCCATTACCAGTTCTGTAATTTTGTGTGTTGGCTACGTTGCCCTTTTATTTACATTGAATGGTGTGGAACTTTGGCATGCACACTGTCCGAACACAGGATATAGATCCAGAAATACCAGAGTTTATCTTAGATGCTGGCTGTCCTCGTGGATTTAGCCACTCTGGTATTTGTAGATGGAAAAAGAGGCTAGAAAGCAGTGCCGTCTCTAGGGTACGGTGAATCGGGGCGACTGCCCGGGCCTCATGCTTTGCGGGGCCCCCAGGCTGACTCGTGCCCCCCCATGGGGCACTGCTGCTGATGGGGGAAAAGCCTGCACAGTGTGTTAAGGGGAACCCACACAGTATCATTTGCCCCATGCCTCGCAAACCCCTAGGGATGGCCCTGCTAGAGAGATTCAGCGATTTGGCCAAGAACAGTTAGGGTTCAGAGGATAGGGTTGACAAGGCAGGCTGGATCTTGATTCCCCTAAACTAGATTTATTTCTCTTTTCAGATTGGGTTATATCTCAAATCCTAGTTGAGTATTTGAGCTGGGGTAATGAGCCATTGTAATAATAATTGACTTGTTTTGAAGTGTAAACCTTACAGTAGCCTGTCAATTCTGCCAAACCTTAAAAACCCAGCTGTTGGTAAGTGATTATATGCCAGAGTTTTTTTCAGATACCAAGGTAGAGCTGCTTCTCAAGATGGGATGTGAGATGAGGAACTAACACATTCCTACTATTTATTGGTTTGAAAGTTTTTAGTTTACAGTGACATGTTTTCTTTGGGCTTGGCTCTAGAGCTTGCTAGATGAGGAATGTTAGGATAGTGTGTATAAGTTGATAGCTTTTCCCAATCTTTTTATAAACAGTGAAACATTAAATGCTCAAATTAAAGAAAAGCATACATGATTTTCCTGTTTTGGTATAATCACCTCTGGGTATATGTGCCCCTGAAGGTCCAATAGCAACTTGAGGAGTGTTTTTTCATAAAGGTAAGAGAAGAATTTTAAAACAAACTTGAGCTCTCCTCTTTAGTGTAGAATTTTTTATATTCTGACAAATTACATAGGAATGAAGTATTTTCCTTTCCTTTCACAAGCAAAAGGCAAAGTAGGTCACAATCTTAATGTAGAAACTTTCTATCTAATCTGTATACAATCGGATTTAAAATCTGTTCATTAAATTATGTGTGCGCAGAGTTTTAGCTAAATCTTGGTGCAACTGGCTGATATTGAAAGCTTTTCTAATTGGGCATTTCAGTTGGGTGAATATATTGTTAAAATGTATTAAAAACTATAATAGCCTCTCTTACGTTGTATGTGAGAAATAGCCCTGTAACTTGGTATTGCCCTGCCAAATGGGGGGGGGGTAGGAGTAGGGAGGAGGGAATGCTGGATTGTTGTGTAATGTTTCTCTAAACAAGAGCGTTATGTTCATTTCTGCAGGTGTAAAAATTGTGTTTCTGTTCCTCTGTGATGATATGTAAAACTGCTGATATTTGCTAAATAAACATCTCTAAAAATGGTGTTAGTGTTTGCCAGTATTGTCCAAAGTCCCTGTATCTTACAGTAGTGATGTAATATGTTAAGCTAGTACTTGTAGAAAACTTTATTTGTATAAGTGATGATGTCACTAGGGCAAGTACAATAAGGGGGAAGCTGTGTGTTTTGGTAAATTAGTCAGAACTGCAGGAAAAGTATATTCTTGCTTCAGCATAACTGTGAAATGTTTTTCATTTAATAGTTAATATAGATTTAAAAATCACTAACTGGATGAAATTTCTGAAAAGAATAGCATTTAACCAAAAATAATTCTAAAATCTGATCTTTGGGCTGGGGAGGTAAGAAATAGGTGAAAGGCTAAAAATGAATCCATTACATAAATGAGCACGGTAAAAAATCTCTAGGCAATTGAATTCCCCGAGATCACTAAAGCATATAAACTCCAAACTGGCTTTGGACTCCATTGATTGCTGGCAGTACTAAAGCCAATGAGTGTATGACCAAATGTCTAAAATGAATAGGCCAGTTTCACAGGAATGCCATTTGGCCATACTTGTCGCTTTAGAAAACCAAAATCGAGAGGAAAAAGAAACTTTCCTTTTTCCTCTCACTTTCATTAAGTATGGTTGCTCTGCTTTCCATGCAGCATCTCCCAATGTTTAACAATAGAAATGAATTTATGGGAATTGTCGGACTCTTTTCCCTTGCCTATCTCCCTTTCCGGTCAAAGATTCTTATGCATTCATATCTATTGTTAAACCTTGAAAGATGCTGCATGGAAGGCAGAACATCCATAGTTACTGAGCCAGAACTATAGATCTCAGGTTGGATCTGCATCTGTTTCCCTTTGGCAGCGGCAGCAGTGGGATGAAACCATGGCCTGTGCATGTTGTATTTATGCTGCTGACAGGTTTGCCATGGGATGCAAAATATTACTGTGCATGAGGGCAGCATAGAATGTGTTCCTAATAAAGTTCTTTGTAGCCTTTTGCGATGGCAATGGAAGGGAAGGTAGGTGAGAGAATCCTTATGGGAAAGTGGAATTGGGAAACAGACTGTGAGGTAAAAGAAGGATGGAAATCAATACGTGGCAGCAAAGGAAAAAGGAAGTGAAGGTGTAACAGAGGGTGAGGACTGTTTTTCCAGTAACAGTGCTTGCTAATCATGTTTATTTCTACTTCATAAGAAAAATTTCCTATCCAATATTTTGGCCCTATACCATGTTAAAATGAGATATGTGGGGTGGGATGGCATTCCTGCCTCCCCAGTTCCAGTCCTTCACATGTGAAACTGAGATGAAAGGCAGCCCTTCTTCCAAGAGCTCTGCCTCGTACACATCAGTGATTTTTGCCTTACACCTTTCTCCATGTTGGTAGCAGTGTAGCTTTGAGTTTGAAAAGCTGTTAATTTGAACTGCAATAGCTTAACTTTTTAAATATTTTGTAGGCAATTTAAAGTGAGAATTAAAGGTAGGATTATGAACTATCTTTAAAAATCCAGATGTGAAGTTGAGATAATGTGGCTGAAGATAAGCCCTTTAGGAATCCTCAAGCTGCTCCAGCAATTAACTTGAAAAACAGTCTCTCTTTAAAAAGTTCCACAGTATTCTTGATCTGTCAGTCAGTCCAAAAACTATGTAATACGTGCTCGTGTTGTCAGATCCATGTGTAACAGGTTTGTGACTCACAGCTTAGGAATGTTATCAGAGTTTGTTTGCTAAGATGACAGTGCCCTTGGCATGGACAAGATACAAACTAGAGACAGCCCCAACCTCGAAGAGTTTACGATCTGATCGAGCCAGATGCAGAGCAGACATTATGACTGGAAAACCCAGAGCTATTAAAACATTTCAGAGGTTTTGGTGAAAACATAAATGAAGGGAACAAAGTGTAAGTAGTGGTTTAATAGCACAGGAATTGAGGAGTGTGTTCATAAGATATTCAGTCCATTCCTACTATAAAACATGCAGGCCATAATTTTCACAATTCGGATGCCTCAATTTTCTGGGCCTGTCTTCAGACCTCTCAAGTGTTGGTGCTCTGCACTTTCTGAAAATCAGGCCTCTTTAAGGTGTAATAGATTGGGCTTCCCAAAACTGTGGCACCCAAAACCACTAGTCAGTTTTGAAAACTCTAGCCACCATATGCAATACATTGAATTTGTCCTTATGTTGGACATTGAACAATAGCTCAGAACGTTGTCCTTGTTACAGCTGAGGTAGCTGAGATGCAAGAAAAAGTTAGATGTTCTGTCGTGTCCAGCCCTCTGACCGTAGTAGAACTTTTCACTATAAAAATGATCTCCTTTAGGAATAATAAACGTACTAACCTAGGCTCAATACAGTAAATATCTATGGGAACCGGCCGTGCGCCTCTGTTGATGCAGCATCATTCTAGTGATGATGCTGTGAATGGTGCAGGGGGTGGGGGAAGTTGTGGAAGCCTGTACCCTTATTTGTTGGTAAGTTATGGTATCCTTCCTTCAAAATACAGAATATGTACAATATATGAGACATACATGTCTTGTTATAGCAATAGTATGTGAAAGAACATTGTTGGAGATTGATGTGATGGTTCTGAAATGTTCTTTGAGGTAACGTTGCACTGGTGTATGAAGAGCGTTTCTCTTTATCGGAGACCAAAGTGCTTGAACTATTTCAGGTTGAGGAGACATTTATGAAAATTTTCTGTCACCTGAAAAAACATCCTAATACAGGGAAGTACTATAATTTTCCATTACACAGTGGTGTAAGGTGCTCAGATACTAGAATAATTGGAGCCATAGAAATATTGAAGATACCAGAAAGGAAAGACTTCTGCTTTACATAATTGTTAGAGGGTCAAAGTTTTTATGTACTGGACTTGAATCTGAATGGAACTTTTGCCATTAACTTCAGTAAGTATAGGACTGGGCACATTGACTGGTTGGGAAATTCCTCCTTTTACCAGTATGTACTTGCAGTATCTAATGGATCTTTTTCCTCTGTGTACAGGATCCAAGCTACTGGATACAAGTACATCGTCTGGAGCATGGGGATGGAGGAATACTAGACCTTGATGACATTCTTTGTGACGTAGCTGACGACAAAGACAGAGTGAGTACAGACTGTTCTTAAACAGGCTCCAGGTTCATTGCATGTGAACACGCACTTTCATATTTCTACCGTAAACAGTGAAGAAGAAATAAGAGAAGGCATGGAAGAATGTGAGACACATACAGCATGAAAGTAATTTACCTGAGTGTTCTGATATTGAAGCTTTCACAAAAATACATTAGTGAAATGGAGCTAGAAATGTATTATTAAATATTTGATTTAAATGAAGGGGTTTTCATTATGGCAATATAAATACAGCTGGAATATGAAAGTCAGGGTGAGGAGAGAGGAAAAAACCCTGAAAGAGATATAGACAAGATTTTCCAAAACGTGGAGTTAAATTTAGGACCCTAGCTCCATAATTAGGCACCTAAGTAAGTAGCCTGGTTTTGAAAAGTAGGTGCCTAAATAAGTAGCCTAGTTTCAGGTGCTGAACACCCACTGATTATATCATTGATTCTGAGTCAAAAGTCATTGATTTTCTTGGGAGCTACTGCGTACTTAGCGCTTCTGAAAATATTTGGCTGCTTATGTAAGTTCAGACTTTTGCTCCTATTTTGAAGACTCTTAGACATGTAATGCGTATTTGTTTTGTTTGCAATCAGCTAAATTGTTTCACTTCAATAATGGATTTTTGTTGGAGATGATGGATACATTTGTACTGTCTTAAGTAACAGTCAGATTGGATAAAATAAGGAACACTGACATTAGTAAGATGGGAAAGTTGTATGCAACATGCTAAACCATCTGCATTTTGTATCTCCGCTACATTGGCGCTATTGAGGATTGTGATAGAGCCTTCAGTGTAGAGATTTGATTCTTAGGGCTCTGTCCCTTTCACGATGACACACAACTGCCTTTATGAGCAGCAACAGGTAATCTGAAAACTTCTTGAAAATCACTCAAATGTAGAAATAAATACTCTTCCTTAAAGTTTTGCTTGGGACAGAATTTAAGTGACAGGGTTATTTTAACTCCTGTACTAAGGCATTAAAAAGCAGGGAATCATGGGGTATGGAAGATTCCTCACCATCTGAAATGCTAAGGTTATTCCAGTGGTATAAAGTAACAACATACAGTATCTAGTTTTTAGGAATCTCCTTTATTAAAAAAAAGTGCCCAGCTAAGAAATCATGAAAAGTGAAGACCATGTAAAATTACCATTTCATTCTAAACTGCATACTACTCCAGTTTTGCTTATAGGCCTCAAGTAGAATGACTGTTACCATCATTACTGGTTTTCTGTTAAACTTACTCGAGTCATGTATTTTTTACACCTCTCCTTCCTAAGGGAGGAACTGAACATCTTGTTACTTAGGGTATGTCTACACTAAAAACTAAAGCTGACCTCTGTTAAGTTGACTTATAGCCACTGTAGTAATTACTGCCATGGTGCATGTCCATACAACCCTCCTTCGTTCGTGGTGCATGTCCTTCTCACGAGCATTTTCAGCAACCTAAGAGGGCAGTGTGGGGAGCTGAGAGCCTGGTCTTTCAGCTCCGCTGGCAGCTCCCTACAGGAGTCCGGCTGCCCCACAGGCTCCCAGCAAGCTGCGCCCCTGCCATTGGCTTCCCATTCCCTTCCTGGAGTGTGGAGGAAGCTGCCTGGGGCTTCTCACCTCTCCATTCCCTGCCTGGAATGGGGTCCAGCCACCAGGCTTCTTGCCTTGGCTCCCCACCGGGGGTGAGGTCCAGCTGCCCAGTTCTCCAGCGATGTGTGGGGGCAGTTGGGCTCTAGCTGCCAGACTTCCTTGTCGATGGAGCTGAGAAGCTGACGAGTGCTAATGCCACTGTAAGTAACAGTGTCTGTACAGACATTGCCTCAGTCTTAACTACACCAATATAAGCTCTACACCTTTCGTGAAGGTGGAGTTATGTCAGTGCAGTAGGTACTTACATAGGTGGGACAAGACTTTAGTGTAGACACTGACCTAATGAGGTAAATGTAAGCGGCCTTACATCAAATTAATTGTGTAGTGTAGACCAGGCCTTAGAGGTTTAATTCTTCAGCTGTAACGTTCGCTCGCAGGCTTCCAAAGGGGGAACTCTTCATACTGAAACTATCTGTGGGCGTTTTTATATGCACGATTAATAGCTAAAAATGCTCTCTGCCATTGAAATAAACACTGCCATTATTACAACATAAGTGGATAAGATACTTTTTTAGACAGTTGACTTATACCATTTCTGTAGATTTGCCTAGCTTGTTTCCTCTCTTCTATTCCTGTGCTCAGTTTCTACGCACTGCATATATCACTTAAGATTTATTTTTTAAAAAATCTTGACGTTGATGTGAAAGATGAAACATAAACCTATGTTGTACGTAGGTTGTACTGTACTAGTTTATTCTTGAATTAACCATTCCTGCTTGGCCTTCCACTTTGATTGTTTTCAAGTACCTCAGTCATTAGTCACTGGTTTTTTTATTACGTATCTTCTGATATTTTTACTCCCACTTCGAATACTAATGACTTTTCTCATTCTCTTTTGGGTAGCTAACTTCTTTCCATATAGCAAATGTTTTAATCGCATTATGTTTGTTAAATCTGATAGAGTGTGCAAGTTCCTGAGCTTCATTGGCCCTCTAACCAGACCGGCACTTAAGTACATATTTAACTTAAAACGTGATGTGCCTAAGAGTCTTTAAACAGTTCGTAAGCATGTACTTAAGTTGCTGTTGAAGCCTGAGATTACTCACGTGCTTAAAGCTAAGCACATGCTGAAGTATTTTGTTGAACTGGGACCAGAATACTGAGCATCTTGCAGAATTGAGCCTGTAACATCTTTGTGATCATTTTCAAGGGGGAGAGATTCAAATACACAAAGGACAGTAGAGTTGGTCAGTCATCCTCCTTAGCATTAATGCTATATATAGGAATAATTTTTAAAATGCAGTATTGCAATTTTTTCTTCCACTGCTCCTGCAGTATAAATTGTTGTTCTAAAGTTGTATATCTTCAGTTTATTAAAGGTCTAATTCATGTAAGCAGCCATACACCTACAACCTTATGCAGGTTTTTGTAAAGTTTAAAGTCTTGCAAAATGCTGCTGTAGAATAACAGTTCTAGTACAGAATATGAAATCATTAAGTGCTGTGTACATTCCTTTGAAGCCTTAATTGTAAATACCCTAAACGTTATGCAGGGGCAGCAACTACTTTAGTGAAATAACATAAACTCCAAGAGTAATATGAAGTATATTTACTTCAGTTCCAGTGTCTCCATGGAAAAACTGTTATATGCTATAAATGCACATGAAGATCCTCATGCCAACAGCTGCTACATGTGGAATAAAAAAGTCAGATCCTTATGACGATTCCTTTCCCATTAAAATGCAGTATGTTAGGACAGTCTTATTTTATCTTTTTCACCATCCTTCTCCCTTGTTCCCTGCTTTCTTTTGCACCTTAATAAAATGGAATAGATTGGTGGTGGTGACCTCTCTCTAGAGTGATTTGAAGTGTTAAAAACAACCCTGAATGTATAGGGGGGGAAATATATATTAGAATGTTGTGTGCCTATTTATTTATTTATTTCTTTGAAACCACAACTTCTATATTAGTGATTTTAACATAAAAAATAGAAGCTGCGTGATTCATTCTAATTTTAGATGGCGTAGCAATATGATTTTCACATTAAACTGCTTTGCCATAATGAGGGGACCCTAAGTATTTTTGGAGACTTTTTATGGCGTTTTATTTTTCAAGATGGTACATTGTTTTACAGCTCCGAAATACTAAATTTATTTGCAGTTACTTTAGCTTATCACAACATGCTGATAAGGTAAAAACTATTGTTAGCCTATTCCTCATTTCCTTTATGAAAAGTAGATTTATATTTTTAAATCTTGAGTTGATGAATAATACAAAACGAGTATGTAACTTCTGCCTCCTCTTGCAAGCAGATTCGGTGATAATACTTTGGATGGATTTGGGGATTTTTTTGTTTTTGTTTTTAACTGAAAATAATTTCCATTCTGAACCATTAGGAGTGTACAGCCTACTGGGAAAGGGGCATTAAGATATTTACCTGTTCAAGCAATCTGACTGGATGAACCCTAAATGCTATTTAATAAAACTAGTCGTCATCAAAAGTATCCTTACATTAATATGTAATACATTGTTCCATTACCTGATAAAACATTTTAGTAGATTCACAAAAAGCTGCTTCTTTCTATTTAACAGGACACTGTTGTTTGAAAATTGCCCACATTAGGTTTTGTTAAGGGAAAAACATTGTGTAAGGGAAACATTGCTATTGAAAAATGTTTTTCTTTATATAGCTATATCTATATATAAACATGTTTCAATAGAAACAGTTTTTATTAGCTTTCTGAAAAATTGTTTCCTATTTTTTCTTCCAGCCAAACTACTTATGACAAGAGGTATCAAGTTCAAACCCAAAAGAAAGGCATATTTGTTACTATGGAATTTAATGAACTTAAGGGGTATTTTTCTGTGTATTAAGCAACTCTTTGAAATACAGTTTATTTTTCAATATTAAGTCCATTGGTTGTTATGTCTGTGAGGAATTAACTTTTACTACAATTTACTTTTCAATATCTGAAAAGTTTTTTTTCTTTCTCCCTTTGTGTTAAATAACCTTCAAATAGTTTGAGACCTTAGAGACACCAGTCTGGAAGGTAGGCACTCAGACTTCTACACTATCAGTCACCAGCTGAGTTAGCAGATTTTCTGTCTAGGCATCCCAGATAAGGAGAGCTGTGCAGAACTTCAGCCTTGATATGTGATTGTACAAAATCAACACAACTTGATTGGCTGTATTTGCATTATTAACAGCACAAAATCGGGAATTCTTCAGATAGGTTACTTTGAGTCCAAAAATAGTTTCTAAATTTCTTTCCTTTGTGTAAAACAACAGAATTCTTATCTGTATATTTAATAATTTATTTAAATTGCACAGGTTTAGAGACTGATTGCTGTAGGGGGTTGGTATTCGAATATAGAGCTTTTCACTTGTAGATTATCGTAACAAATTCAGTTCAGGTTGATAGGTTTCCAAAGAGCCACAGATATTATTGTGTGAAATTATTCTGTGATCTCAGTGTAGTTCCTAGTGGATATGCATGCATATACAAAAAAATCATCCACCCTCCCTCCATCCTCTCATTATGATCTTCTCAAATGAGATTGAGGCACAAAGAAGTTGGTGCTGCTGTCTGAGCTGTATTTGTGTAAGTGAGGAGGATGTATTCAGGATCTCAGACTGGCACCATTTATGAAGACTAAATTGCTAGAAGAAAAAAAAAATACAAAACTACTTTGTTTGCTCTTCTGTTTTTAAAAACACGTGTATAGGTATATAAACGAAAGCAGTCTGTTATGTGAGTTCTAAGTGAAATGGTTACTTCTAGGCATGGATTTAGGACAGGCCTTTTTTAAAAAAGATGTTGAAAAAGTTAAGAAGAATGCATAATTTGAGGCCTGTACAGTAAGTTTAGTGCTGCTGCCCAATGAATTCCTTGGAGACTTGGGGGTTCCTTGCTGGTGTAACTCCAAGACATCATTTACATGACAGGCTTTGACCTCAGGGGAAGGGTAAATGCAGTAACTAGGCACACGGTTCACCTACCTTTCTTTATGGTGAATAGTGTGAAAATTAAGAAATGGTGATTCTATTTCTAGAGCTGACCTAATTTGGCACATGAGGGGTATAGCCATTATTCAGGTGGTCTGCTTACCCAAGGGTAGGTTGCATTTTAAGTCGCTTTGGGTTGTTTAAGGTTTATGCTGAATGAAAACATCAGCCTTCCATGGTTCTTGTACTGCTTTCTCCACAGGTATAATAGCAGGTCACTGCTGCTAGTTTCCCGTCATGGAAGAAACCACTGTGACAGTAACTTTGCTAAAATGACTCCCCGAACTAAGAACATGCTTTCTTTGCTTGGTTTACCATTTCCTAATACTCCATCAGCTCTTCCCTTCTGCATAAATCTTCATCTTTTATTTATGCATCACGATGTGCAGAGATGCAAAGTGAGACAATATAATGCAGTAAAGTGTCAATGTCTAGACTAATTTCTATGCTTCCACCTCATGGTAGCTGCATATTTCTTTGTAGGTTTTTTTGGGGGTGTTATTTTGGCTCAGCTATTGCAAAAAAAAGATCAGGGCATTATCTTTTTATTGGTAATTAAGAAGCTTGAGAAATTTGTTGTGCGGTGTCCCTGAAATGTAGTTGGTGAAAATGAGAGATTCATTAGGTAGATCTCTGATGAAAAGGTGTTCATAAAACATTCATAAAACAGACCTGTATTAAGTGAAATTTCCAGTGAGCTAACAAATTGCATTTTATACAAATCCCATTTAAAGCTGTCTAAAGGCTCTTTATCCCCTTAATTAATGGCTGGCCATGTCTTGCCTAACAGGACAAAAAATAAGGCTTAAACGGTTGCCTCCATGTGACATGAGGTCAAATTAGGAACTGTTATTTTTTAATATACTGAAGAACATGGTCTTTTGGTATGTGTTTAAACTTTTGGCCTACTGTAGAATAATGGTTACTTGACTTGCTCTTGGAAAGCCGTTGTGGGGCTACAAAGACGGATGTATAATCTAGATGTATACAATGTGTGTTTTGGGAAAGATGCTTGTATTTTTTTTTTTGTAGCCAAAGTTGTCTTGCAATAGACAACCTTAAAACATGTTAAAAATAAGTCAGAATTGTGCACATGTGTAATGGTCTTGTGGATTAAGGCACTGGACTGGGACTCAGAAGATCTGAGTTCAATTGCTAACTTTGCCACAGACTTCCTGAGTGATTTTTATACAAGTTGTATAAACCCTGATCCTTTAGTAAGCTCTGACCGGAGCAGTGCAGTATACTGCACATTGCAAGATTGGGGCCTTAGTCTCTCTGTGTCTCAGTTCCTTTTCTGTGAAATGGGGATAATATTTGATATATCCCAAGATGTTGGGAGGGTTAAATTTGTTATTTGGTGAGATGCTCAGATTCTACTTTGATGGAGGCCATATAAAATTCTAAATAGATAGTAATGTTGTGTTCTCCCAAATTATGGGTCTGATTCCGTTGTCCTTTCTTAAGCATAATTTCAACTGACTTTAAATCAGAGTTCTATCTGAGTAAAACCCCACAATTTATTTCTGCTTGAACAAGATTATTACCGTAGTCTATCACTGTAGCCACTGCTGCTAACAATGAATGACCAAAGTACTGCTCAATCCTAGTAAGGGGATTTGAGCCCAGTAAGGGTAGCAGAATCTGGCCCAAAATGATGATGAAACATTACCTTGTTGAAACAAACTGCAATATGGAATGCTTGTGTGATTGATCCCGGTTGCTGATCTTTCAGAAAGGTCTGTTTGCCATCCAGAGGCGCATTCACAGTTGAACTGACCATCCTTCGGGGTTGTTATAAATGTGTATGGGTAGGGTTTTGTGGCCTGCCTTGTGCGGGAGGTCAGACTAGATGATCATATTGGTCCCTTCTGACCTATGAGTCTATGAGTCTATCCTTACAATAGTATGAATGCAGTTTTTAAAGAAACTGTTTTTCCTGTTGAGTAATGTTTACAAATTGGTAAGAATGGCTTGAAGATGTACTTACCTATGAAAATGATTAAGTAAATTGTGTTACCCATACTTTTACTGTGTGATATGTGAAAAGAGGCCTCTGTTGACCTGAAGTAAATATAATGCCCCTGCTTAGAAAAGCCAGATTTTAGGGCCACCTTCAATTTTCACCTTTAGTATTTTTAAGGTTAAATTCTGCTTCTGAAATAAACTTTAAGATGTAAGGCCATCTAGTAGCATAGCTGATATTATTTTGCACCGCCTTGAAGGTGAGGAGATCTGGGTTTAGTTTCCAGGTTTGGTCTCTTGCTCCTTGAACCAGCAGCAATTGGAAACACTGTCAGCTACCAGATGGAAACAGATTTGCTTTAGGTGCTTCAATGGAGACCCTTCCTGATAAAAACAGAGTAGAGTGCTTTGACTGTAATATGAGTGGAGCCCCCACCTCATTCTTTTAGCCAGAAAGTGTGGTCACAACTTAGGGTAACCAGATAGCAAGGGTTAAAAATCAGCACTGGGAATGGGGGTAATAGGTGCCTATTTAAAACAAAGCCTCAAATATCGGGACTGTCCCTATAAAATCAGGACATCTGGTCACCCTACCACAGCTAGAGAACTTGCAAGTAAAAGGGCTTTTCTCCTTTGCTAGAACTGCATGTCTTCTGAACGAGAATCTAGTGAAAGATCGATGGAGGCACTTAATTTACTGTTTTTAGAGTTGTTTATTCCTTCTTATGTCTTATTTGGGGTAGTTTTCTGAAGCACAAATAATGGTGCTCTTATCTTCCCATAACTGTCTGTCACAGGGCTTTCCGTGTCTTCATTTTCACCACTTACCAGAATAGAGAAAATTGCAGCAATGATTTTATCAGATGTTGAGCAGATGTTTCAAGGAGGTTGGGCAATTCTTTTTGGAGATCTGTCCTGATGTAGAAGGAATGATTGTGTGGTTGCTGCTCTCGTTAGTTAGAGGTACTATCCAGAAATGCTAAAGTATGCAAGATTGCCTTTCTTAAGAGGGAATTTTTCAGGTAACCTGTTCTATAGAACATCAAAACTGTGCAAAGGTAAGGGCCAAATATAAAGCATTGAAAACAGGATAGCCATAGTGTTTAATCTTGGCTCCATTAAAATTTAAAATGGGGCTACTGCTGATCTCAATGTATATTATTATAAATCTATGTTGATAACCCTTATTCATTGAAAGTGAAAATGATCTTTCTTAGTGGCAGTTTTCTGTACTTTCAGATGTCTTGCACTTACAGAATGTCAGCAATAAAAGTTCTCTCCTGTGTTAGCATCCCTTTGTTTCAGACCAGCAGTACCATCGTACGAACAGTGCTTGTATGTGCAGTGCTGTATAACTCAACTTTCTGTAATTCCCCACAGAAATCTACAGCAAATCCAGAATTTGTCAAAATTAGGCCACTGTGACTAATAACTATGTGCTGCCTTCTTGCACCTTTTCATTAATTCTAGCAATATTATCATTCAATCTATGTCCTAGAGGTATTTTTTTTTGCATCGTCTTGTAATGGGAGAAATGCAGTTAAAATTGGCACTGAGGATTCATTAACAGAGTCCTTTTTTCCCTTGACACAAGTAGGGTATAAAAGAGATCATAGAATCATAGATGATTAGGGTTGGAAGGGACGTGAGGAGGTCATGCAGTCCAGCCCCCTGCTCAAAGCAGAACCACCCCAACTAAATAATCCCAGCCAGGGCTTTGTCAAGCTGCACCTTAAAAACCTCTAAGGATGGAGATTCTGCAACCTCCCTAAGTAACTCATTCAGTGCTTCACCACCCTCCTAGTGAAAATTTTTTTCCTAATATCCAACCTAGACCTCCCCCACTGCAACTTGAGAACATTGCTCCTTGTTCTGTCATCTACTACTACTGAGAACAGCCTTGTTCTATCTTCCCTGCACCCCCCCCTTCAGGTAGTTAAAGGCTGCTATCAAATCCCCCTCATTCTTCTCTTCTGCAGACTAAACATACCTAGTTCCCTCAGCCTGTCCTCATAAATCAACTACTCTAGCCCCTAATTATTTCAATTGCCCTCCGCTGGACTCTTTTCAATTTGTCCACATCTTTCTGTAGTGGGGACCCCAAAACTGGACACAGTACTCCAAACGAGGCCTCACCAATGCTGAATAGAGGGGGAAAATAACTTCCCTTGATCTGCTGGCAATGCTCCTACTAATACAGCCCAATATGCCGTTAGCCTTCTTGGCAACAAGGGTGCACTGTTGACTCGTATCCAGCTTCTCGTCCACTGTATGCCCCTGGTCCTTTTCTGCAGAACTGCTGCCGTTTCCCAGTCTGTAGCAGTGTATGAGATTCTTCCGTCCTAAGTGCAGGACTCTGCACTTGTCCTTGTTGAACTTCATCAGATTTCTTTTGGCCCAATTCTCCAGTTTGTCTAGGTCACTCTGTATCCTATCCCTACCTTCCAGGGTATCTACCACTCCCCCTAGCTTAGTGTCACCTGCAAACTTGCTGAGCGTGCAATCCGCCCCATCCTCCAGATCCTTAATGAAGATGTTGAACAAAACTGGTCCCAGCACCAACCATGGGGCATTCTGCTGGTTACTGGCTGCCAACTAGACATTGAGCTGTTGATCACTACCCATTGAGCCTGATGATCTAGCCAGCTCTCTATCTATTTTATAGTCCATTTATCCAACCCATACTAGTTTAACTTGCTGATAAGGATACTGTGGGAGACCGTATCAAAAGCTTTGCTAAAGTCAAGGTATATCAAGTCCACCCCTTTTCTCACATCCACAGCCAGTCATTTCATACTATAACTCCACTGATTTACCTTACCGTGAGATTTATATACAACAGCCCTGGCCCATATAGGTTTCCCTAAACCAGTGGATAAGTCTTAAATCTATAAATTATAGTTTGCCTAGTATGTGAAGTGACTTCATGAATATATGGAGAAAAAGTCCCTGGATATTGTGTACAGAATCAATGACAATGATGCAGGCATGTCATATTCATAAGGTATTATTTTTGTTTTGTTTTTATTTCAGGATTTGTTCCACCAGTGTTAGGATTGTGGAATGTTCTCTGGAAATGAATGGTGGTTAGCCTACCTGGCAACATAAATCAGTAACACATGTACATGCAATTTTGGGCAAAGGCTGTATGATTGGCTCAGTCTAAATCAGTATCTAACAGTAAGTTTTAGGGTTACACCATTACAATCATAATTGTCCTAATACAGTTATGCAATCAAAACATCCATACATAGTGCAATAAATCACAAAACCCACATCCTCACCAGCACAAGTGGTAGTCCACAATGGCTTTGGCTTTATTTCTAGATTGACTTAGAAAAAAAGGGAAGCGTGAATGGCTGCAGATTTAAAGCAGCAGATCCTTGTCTTTGCTATTTTATTATCAAACCTGTTTAACTTTAATTTTGATAGTTATGCTACTGGACTTCAATTTTTGTTGCCATGCCCTTCTCCCAGCCCAGAGTGCTTGTGTGTGGACAACCACACCCAGCTTTGTGCTCCCAAAAGTTGTGGGGCATCTTCTCCTGTTACCAGTCTGCCAGATACAGTGATGATGATGGTGTGGGTTCAGGAATTAAGTTTGCTTCCCATTTCCAGGCTACCGTTTTCAGACAGTATAAACTTGTGGCTTTTGGGGTACTTCTGGCTCTGTCCACTTGCTGAAAATATATGAAAATAACTAGGGGGAGAAGAAAGGCTCCTCTCTATAAAAGGAGAGAAAAAGAGTTAAATGCCCATAAATTGGTTTACTCCTGATGGCCCCCATTTTTTCCTAAAGTGAGGCCAGCAAATACATTTTAGAGTTCAATTCACCTCCTCCGTCCAAAAAGTCCTTCTTTTGGGGAAAAATAAAATTCCTAGTTTATAAATCTGAATAGCCAACCTGGTGTCACTAGACTCAGTGGCTTTTTGCGAGGAAGGAGTTAAGAGGATGCTTTGAACCCAAACTCTTCTGGCTCATCCCCACACCCTGTTGGTGCTGGCTATACTTACACGCCCTGTTGGCTTGTAGGGAACTTCCTTTGATTCACCTTTAGCATGTTTAGCAGGATTGTTCCTGCATTTTTTTAGATCAGCATCAGAGCTGCAGCTCTTTCAGTTTGTACATTAAGAAGGATCTGTATCTGCTCTCTAATGAAAGTGATCCTTAAAAGAGCATCTGCTCTTTTCCAGCTGCATGTCCTTTTGGCAAAATTAAAACTGTCTTCAGATGAGCTTTGTTTTTCTAGTTTGCTTTCCTTCCTGTAAGATTGAAGAGAGTCCACTGCATCCTGGGAAGGTAGCATCTCTGAATTTCAATTTTTTGGGACGTTGCCTGCTTTGAAGCAAACCTATTTATTGTGGATTTTAAATGGCAGATAGACCTAGAAGGAAAATTACAAAGAAGTCTTCCTCTTTTTCATATGATCCCCGGAGAGACTCTGTGAAAGTTCGGAGATACTGCAAGTCTCTGAGCTACAAGTCAGCTACCTTGGAAGCTCGGAAAAGTCATCTGCAGGAAAAGCTGGTTTGTATCAGTTTCATTAATAGCTTATGAATGCAAAAATCGGTATTTCCTAAACTGTTAAACAGTAAACCTAGCTGTGAGAGTACACAGAAAGTGGGAAAGGACATGTATTTATCTCTGACACCTGTATGTTGCTGATCAACTGCTGTTGTGATTTCAAATTTATTTATTTTTGACACAAAAGTCAGTAATATTCGTGTCGTCTGTCTGTCCCGTCGTTGTCGTCTCCCCTTCCCCTCCCCCTGCCCCCGGCGAGGAAGTAAAACCTATTTACTTCGTTTTTAAGGAGCTGCTTCTTCCCTGTCACTTGCATCATATGGTCTGTTTACATGAGATGTCATGTTCTTCAGATCAGTTTAAAGGTTAAATGATTAGCACGGTTATTTAAATGAAAATTGCTTCATTGATCTTTCTTTTTAAAATGTTGAAAAGTACCAAACTGACATCTTTAGGGACTGAAGTATTTTAATTATCTGCAGAACAGGTAATGCAAATGAGCAATAGCACCTGTTCTGGAGGGACCAGTTCTATGGGTTAGAGGGCAGTTTAGCCTCTAACCTGCACTGCACTGCACTATAGCGAAGGACTGAGTTTGAAATTCTTTTGTTTTGCATACTGAGGTAGTAATTAAAGGATAGTTTCAGAGGAGAGAAATCCAGTACGGATTACTGTAAATGAAGCTGATGTTTGTCAATTGATGCCTTGTGTCAATGTGCAAAGAGAGTTAAATTTTTCAGTATGGTTTCTACATGTTTATAGTATAAACAATAATCTTAAAAGTATCCATACTCCATTCGCTGATTAAATGAATATATACATATGTACACATGGATGCCTTTCTGAAAGGCTTAAATTGCTCTCTTTGATATGTAAAATGGACTGTGTTGAAAATAAAGGTATAAATATTTTGCACATAGTGTACCATAAATGCCTATAAATATGCCAGTTTTCCATTAAGATCATTAGGGGATTAGTTTATATATAATTAATTAACACACTAGCATATTCTCTATGCCGCATCCAATGTCTCTGTTTATAAATTTTCAAGATTAGAAGTGAGATTTTAACACATTATATGCGTCTGAAGCAAAAGAATTACATTGTCATCATGCTAGTATAAGATGAGACATTTGCATTTTCTGATCTCACAGAATAATTTTAGATTACTAATCATATTTTGTTTGAAGATTTGAATGGCAGAATATTAAATAGGAAAATCTCCAGATGTAGGGTATCCTTTTCCAGTGCTGTTCATTCTAGCCTTAAAATGCTCTTCAATTTTAGTTGTAGTTGAACCTCACTGATGTGCATTAAAGGCTGGAAGACACATTTTTGGATTCCAGAGTTTTGTAAAGCGCAGTGAATGTGTGAACAAACACAAGCATTATTGTAGTATTTCATACTACATTAGCAGATATAACAATATAATTTTGAAAGGAATAGTGATCAAACTTAGCCTTTAAAGATGTAAAATGTTAATGGGCTATAGAAACAATCATGTTAATTGAGCCTTTGGTGAGAAATGGGGAGAGACCACCAAATTTTCGTGTGAATTATTTGATTTGTAAGGAATAAAAAAGTGAGACTTGGTCATCTTCTACTTTTGAAAGTTTTCCTGGCTTTATGTATTTTGCATTGTATTTCTACCTTTGGATAACTGCCATAGTTAGTGCATGACCCCTAGTGGTCAATAAGGAATATTTTTAGTTTGGTAAGAGTCAATTTGATCTTTTTTTTTTTTTAAAGTACATTAAATTAATAATTTTAAGTGTTAAATACTTAGGAGGAGATGCCAAAATCTGCTGTTTTAGAAGAATGAAAGGTGCTAATCTGCTTTAGCTGCTAAAACCTTTTATATTCCTCCTGTCAGAAGGAAGAGTATAGTTTTTTTGCCATAAACATTTCTTCATGGTATATTGTGATGCAGATTAAGTACTAACAATCAGTCTCAATATTATAATCATTCTATGTTTTACTTGTATGGTTTTTGAATTCTGCAAGACTGTTAACACCTAATGTGGAATGCTTAGACTTTCAAGTACACTTTTAAGGAACTTAGGTTGGAAACCCTACTGTACACGTAGCACAGCCGTTTTGCCGCCACCACCATCTTACTGGTTGCTGCTGCTTCCTCTCTTGCTGCCTGGATCCAGCTCTCCATGCCGCTGTCTGCTGCCCAGGGGAAGTGAGAGCTAGATCTGGGCAGGATCGGCAGCAGAGGGGGAGGTGGCTGCAGTCAGTAAGCCAGGCTGTCCCTATCCCATGTGTGCCCCAGAGGTGCTTAGTCTGCGCTGCTGCTCCCAAATCTGCTCCCCATGCTGCTGCCCAGGGAGCACCCTCAGGCCAGGGACAGGCTGCTGACTGACTGCTTGTTGGCTCCAGTCCTTTCCTCCGTGCTGCTCCTGCTCAGATCCCACTGCCTAAGGCCCAAGGAAGTGAGAGTGTGTCTGGGGAAGAGCCTCTGCACTAGACCCTTACTGCAAAAACAACGAGAGTCCTGTAGCACCTTAAAGACTAACAAATTTCTGCAGGCATAAGCTTTCGTGGGCCGCAACCCATTTCGTCAGATGCAACACGAAAGCTTAGTCTTTAAAGTCTACAGGACTCTTGTTGTTTTTGCTGTATACAGACTAACACGGCTACCCCTCTGGAGAAACTAGTTATTTTTCGCTAAATATTTTGGCAGGACTAACATCAGGAAAAATCATTTAAAACCATTTCAGTTTCCTCCTCCTACTATTCAGCCTTCATATCATCCTCGTTTTATTGCTGTTTCATTTTCCTTCTCCATTATAAAACTTGTGCTGTAACACTTTTACATAAAACACTAGCATTTCTTTAAATAGAGCACACATGAAATCTTAGAGAAAAATTGAGAAAATTTTGAAAGGCCAGATGCCACACACTCTGAATAAAGGTTGTATAATTGTCATGGTTACAGGGCTAGCTGCTCCTGTTCACTTTTGGGTCTCTGGGCTTCTTATCTACTAAACACATTTTAAGATCATGCCAACTCAAATGCTAAAACTGTTCAAACCCAGCCATTTCATGCAGCCAGTCTAGTGTAGAGACTCCATAGCCTTTCCCAAATTTGCAGAGGTATTCCTCTACCTGAGTCACCACTTCCATGTAAATTATCCCCTTCTTCTTTTGAACCCCCTGAAACTTTTTCTATAAGTCTCTGGTGTCAAATTTAACAAATAAGGCTGATTTAAATAGTTCATAGTCCCCACAGTCTGTCTCGTCCATTTGGCTGAAGGCCTCTGACTTTTCTCTCCAGTAAGGGGGTGAGGTAACAAAACTGATTTGCAGGGAAACCCTATTCAGATCACAGGCCTTCTCTTCTCAAAAGTGGAGAAAGGAATCAATATTTCCTCACTCCCCTCTTTAAATTGGGGCAACAGTTTTGCATCTATGTTCCCTGTGGAATTGGTGTTCTATGTTTTCTCAGCTCTTACCATCTCTGGCTCCTCAGTTACATGAGGTTCAGTTCATGCTAGCACTGTCTGTACTGGCATTCTTTTCCACAAGTTGCTTGCTTGCTTTCCTTTTTTCTAGCCGTGGCTTCCTCCATTCTCAGTGCTGCTGATTCAGGAAATTTGCTGAAGATAGAACTTTGTCTCCCTTTACTTCTGCTGAACCCACTGGCAAACTTGATCCTGTCCACTGTGCCTCACCCAGTTCTTCACCAAGTTTTGAGGATAAATTTTTGTACATGCTTTGATTTTTCTGATTATCTGAGTACAGCTGGCTAATCAGCTATGTTATTCTCAGCTCTTTAGAGTTTAGCTTCCTTTTTCTGCCCAGCTCTACTAGCTCTTTCATTAGCTGTGCATAGCTCATTTGTTTTCTTTGTCCTTTTCCAAAAAGAACATAGGACAATTTTTCTCTTTCTCGTTCCTTCCTTCCTTCCTTCCCTTTTTTTTTTTTTTTCCTGTTACCATTTATCTCAATCCCACACACGCTACCACCACTATTTCACGCTTAGGGGCTAGCTGTCCCTCTGGCCCATTTGTGGTCTGAGAGCACGCCGTTATGTGTAAAATCTCCCTTTTCCTGTCCAGGTGGAATGCTGCAATTCTGCCACTCAGTAACAATGTCTGCGCACGGTATTCATGAAAAATAACAGAGCTGAATCCAAATCTATCACAGCTGTATTTCTGGATGATGCAGAATAATATACCAAACACCTTTTTAATATGTTCTTTTGGAAGAAAAGTTGTTTACTACATAAATCTGTAATAAAGTAGAAAGATGATATAAGCTAACTAAATAAGAACATAAGAACGGCCATACTGGATCAGACCAATGATGTACCTAGCCCAGTATCTTGTCCAAATAATGCACCAACTAAATACCATCCACTTAGACTGTAATAGCGAGTTAGATTAAAAAAAACAGGTGGACAGTAACTCTTCAGAAGGCAAAAGAGAGAGAAATAATAATGAGGTA
>ML675603.1:23841598-23866177 GCA_007922155.1 Mesoclemmys tuberculata
AAGATGGTGGTGCTGACTGATTTCCTCTGCCTGTATAATTGGGTCAGAATTCAGTCAGGGAAAAGATGAACACCCAGTGGTATAAATTCTTGGGCCCTTGTACGTGCTTTAAAATGATCACACAGCACTTTTCATTCACTCTGAATAATTTGTCATTTTAGCCCAGGGAAGGGTTAATGGCAACAGCCCCCTCAGCTGACCCCCCGCATCCTTAAGTGAAGGACTACTGTCAAATCATAAACCTTTCAATTGTTGAAATTCTTTACCAGACCCTTTTTTTTTGGGTTGGGCATGTACCAGTAACCCCAGCTTCTGGGATACTCTAGAATGCCACGTGCTCTTTCCTCAGCAAGGTCTGATGGAAAAGTAGTGCTCCCAAGTTGTCATGAAACTGGTGAGTGAGATCACAGATCAGCTCTCAGGCTTGGCAATGCAATGTTGCTCTCAACACAAAGCAAAAAAGGTGGGCCATTAGTCCCTTGATTACTATGCAGTTCATTAAGACACTTGTAGCTGCTCAAAATATTAAAATACAAATGATATGTACAATGTGGTCAGCTAAAATGTCAGGCTGATGCGATGTGTCTTGTGGGCTTTTGAATGTTTTCTATAAAAATTGTTCTAGCAGCAGTGGTTTACTTTTGTATCCTTGAGTAATGTTTATGAATGACTGTTCCTAAAATATTTACTGTTGAATATGGAAATAGGATCAAGTAGAACCAAAAACTAAACGATTTTAAATAAAATTTCTGATGACCTCCTGATACATTTTTTGACTAAATCTTTTGCTGAGTTCTGTTGTCTTTTGGTATTGTCTGTTCTGTTTCTCTTGCCATTTGTTTAAGTGTGTATAATCAGAATGTGTTTTGGAAACCATTTAAAAAAATAAATTTGTGTTGCTTATTGACATAATGGTGACAAAAGATCCCAATTGTCCTCTCTTCCTGCCCCCCCACTGCTTGCCCAATCCAGTAAAGAAAATGAACCTCATATGCGTTATGATAGCCACTGAAACCACTAATCTACCTTAATTTATGCCTTGGCATGGAATTTGCTCCCTTACAAGTCCTTTATTCCTTCAGGAAGAGCTGGTATAAGTAGCACATGCCACCTTAGGTATCCACCTCTGTTTTTGTCAGTTTAAGGGCTCTCATGAATCAACGAGACTGGCTGTTTCAAGGCACAGGGAGCTTTCCTTTTAATTGGATTGTACAACACTCTTCATAACTATATTCTGCTATGTAAATAATATATGAATGCTACATATTTTAGGCAGTCAAGTAATTTTTGAGCTTAGTGTGTTATACTTCATTTTTAAAGCTCCAGAAAAAACTGCAACTTTATATATATGTATCAGGCATTCACTGATAGTGTACATTTCAGTATTCAGTTTTTAACATATTCACTGTCTTTTTGCATTTTAAAAATGAGTTCAGTAGATATTAATGTTGTAAAAATGTCACTAACAATCACATGTCTAGCTAATAAAATTGTCATTTTTAATACAGTTTAAATTTCTCTTGGTCTGTGTAAGAGAAAAAATATTCTACACTTTACAAAAGGGTTATTTTAATGTTTCATGACAAAAGAGGAAAATAAATTAAAATTAATGATATAAAAATGTGTCCCCTGACTCAAACTATATTTCTCAAATGGAAAAGAAAGCAGTGTTTTTGCTCTCTCAGCAATTTCTCTGTCACTTGAACCATGAATCGATCATAAAGGTAATAAGACATGGGGAAAATCCAGTGGGAGCTGTCTGATTTCATATATGTTGCAGTTCAAGCACACATTTTTCTTTTGATTTGTGGACTGTAATTTTTACTGACAGTATTAGAAGCTTTTAGAAGAACAGCCACTGACAAGTGACATCCTCCCAACCAGATGCTACCTCCTCTGACTTTAGTCTAATGATTGCATTATCTGGCTGATTTCAACTACAGTAAATCTTAATAGTTGTTCATCTATTATTTAAAATAAACAATAAGCAATGAAATGGTGAAGGCAGCAATGGCACATTCAATACTACTGCACTCACTAATTTCTTAGCAGCTGTTATAATGTTGTGAATTTTTGTGACAAAGGTGTTTTGTTCCAATTAAGCTCTTTGGGAAATGGAATGTGAGAATGAAGTGAAAAATACTGTTTGACAGCATTTTTAATTTTTTAAAATTTATCTGGCACATAATATTTATAATGTTAAATACTTAGAACCTCCTACAAGTATCTCTAATACATTTTGAAACCTAGTTCATACTGTGCTCATAATATTTGTATGACAATAATGACTCAAACAAAAGGAAGTAATTTGCTAAGTGAGAGATTCACAAAAAACATGCATTGAGTTTTGGTCTTTTGTGGTCAATTTCAGCAGTGACTAGAGTGTGAAAATGTTCACTCTCCATACATACTATGACGATGCCACATGCAGATACAAAATATAGAGTGTGGATTCTTATGTTTCAAAATGCAGTAATAGATTGGAGACTTAATATGAACTCTATAGGAAAACCCCTTTTATAATGAAGTAGAATGGAAGTCCCAAATTGCTTTATTTTCTTGCAATCAACAAATAGCAATTTGTGTTATAGAGAATGTCCATTAAGTGAGGTTCTCTTTGGGGAGATGAATGACTTCTCTGTAAGGGTTCGTGAAACTTATTTTTAATAAACATGTGATTTCATTTATCCTCTTACCATAATGAATCTCAGCATTTTCATTTCATTAAAATTTCTGTTCACACACCAATATTGTAATAGATATTAGGAGTCTGCCAGGATGAGCAAGAATTCTTCTGCATTTAAAACATCTCCTGAAGTTGCTACTTTTGGGGACGGTGAAATTTTATGGTCTGAAATTCATCTTCTGTGCTTCTCTAAGACCCAAGTATACCGTGTGTTTATCCCTTGGAACCATTCTGATTTCTACAGCAGTATAAGCAACCCCGTTAGTTCACAATACCAGCACTCTTCAAAATTGAATCTATCGAATACTGTCCATAACGCTTTCTTTCTCCATTCACGTTCTCTGATCATTGGTTGAAAGGCAGTTTTTATTATCACTAAGTACCAGATGCTTCAGATGGAGGTGCAAGCAGAGGTATGCGGGGGTGTGGGAGAAGCAGTCTGATCTGTTGCCTTCATCCCAACTCAACTCAGTGGATGGTCTACAAAGCAGGCAGCAGTGCTGGGACTCTAGCAGCAGGGAAAGAGAAGTAGCAGGCCACAGCTGTAGGGGTGGGGGAAGGAGGAGCTCAGCCAGCCATTCTGATGCTTCCTCCCTGGGCTGCAGGGACATGGACAGCGCCACAGCCAGAGGGAGCTGCTCCCTCCTTGTTACTGGGCATCCCCCCCCCAGAGGCGTCCTGAGAAATCTGGGGGAGGGAAGGGTGGAAGACGCAAACCTTTTCATTTGTGTGTGTTTAAGTTACCCCTCCAAAAGCAACTAAATTTAAATTTCTGCGCATGTCCTTGGGGGCAAGAAACCTTTTAATGGACAGTTATGTCATAACTTGCCCATAGGGGAAGTTTCCTTCCAATCATTTATTGGTTGGTTTATGCCCTGCAGCATTATGATATACCTTTAGAGATTATAGATCCTTTCTCATGTATTTGATACAGTACAATTAATGGAGAGTGGATAGTCATAAAATAAACAAATGTAAATGAATTATATGACTGAAAACACTAGCTCAGGCTTGTATCCTGTTACCTTTTTGCTCACTGCTTTAAATCCAGCCCAGATAATATGGTTTTGGATAGCCAAACAATTGCTCATACGGGTAAGTTGGTGGTCTTAGTCCAGTTCCAACTGGAGGAGTTAAAAACAAACCAACCAGCCACATTCCATAACAATCCCATTTGTGACAATAACATCCCGGTGGCAACTACAGCAGTTGTTTAAATGGGAAAATCAGTTTAGGAAAGTGTTTAATTTGTCTTTAGCTATCATTAATGAAACTTGCATTTGGAAGCAAGAAGAGCCGTATGTTTTCCTTCGAGTGATTGCTCATATGCATTCCACTTAGGTGAGTGCACACCCTTGTGCACAGATCCCGGACTTTTCCCCCTTAGCAGCCTCTGTAGGGGCCAGCTCCGGCGCCCCCTGGAGTGGCACGCTCATGCTGCGGTACATAGGGCGCCACCGGCCCGCAGTCCCTTCTTTCTGCTGACTCCGACAGCGGGGACGGAGGGTGGGTGTGGAATGGATATGAGCAACACATCTCGAAGAACAACAGTTACTGGTAAGTAACCATGTTACCAGCAAGCTGTCCATAGATCACTCCTGACCCATCAGCCACAGTTTTGGAACCTCTGGAATAGAACCTTGCAGGCTAGAGAAGATCTTGTTAAAAAAACATAAAACAAGTAAAGCCTCTGCCACTTTTTAAGGACATAATTTTCAGGTTTGCTTGATACATCATAACAAGCAAAAAAGACCTCAGCCCTTTCTTGTATTTTCTCCTGTGTGCACCATTTTTAAGCTGTTAGAACAAATTTAAATACAATTTGTTAGTTTATTATTACATTAGAACCACTGTTTTTAATTGTAATTATATCTTTTTGTTTAAGAAAAAACTTGTGTGGCAGCAGTAAGTTAATGTGGCCTTCCACATCTCTTCACTCTAGCTAAGATCTATTTTAATCAAGAGCAGAATCTAGTGGCTTCAGTTTGGTTTGTGTTTCATGTTTATGCAAACAACAGCTTATCACAGTCTGGCATTGCTGAAGAGAATGGACTTGTTTAGGAGTGTCCCAGTTCTTAAATATCAGACATAACATGGTTGAGGGAACTTGTATAGCCCTGGCTTTGCAATTACTAGTTTCAATCATTAAAGAGACAAGGTGGGTGAGGTCTGACCAGATCTGAAGAAGAGCTCTGTGTGGCTCCAGAGTTAGTCCTTCTCACCAACAGAAGCTGGCCAATAAAAGATATTACCTCTCCCATCTTTTGTTGGGGCTTACATGGCTACAATTACACTGCATAGTATCAATCATACCATTGAATTTTAATAAAAATCACAAATCCTTTCCTTGACTAGTAGTTTGCAATGTCAAATTATGTCTGTTAGAATTTTTGTTCTTTTGACAGAAACCCACAATATGACTACTGTTAAACAAAAGATAATTTATCACACATTTTCCATCAGAATAGTCCTTTGTAAATATGTGACAGTAGCCAGCTTTCAATACTTTAAAAAAAAATTCTATTAAAGCGAGCTGTCATATAAAGAACATCTTTTATTTATAACCCTCATAGTGCATTGATGAATGATACCCAAGCATCAGTGCTTCACATTATTACATGACTTGGTGTACAGTAACAGTGAATATAAAGGTAAGACTAAGACATCAATCTTCTCTTTGTCAGCCCGCTTCGGCTGTTTGGTAGAGAGAAAGTGGTAGAGTACTGACACTGGTAGTAGCTTAGAGACTTTGGTAGATGTGGCTTATGTGAAAACAGTTACAGGATGGTACTTGTAGTGGTTCGTTGCTGTTTTAGAATGAAAATTTTGTCTGAATCCCTGAAAATGTAAAAGTTGCTGGTGGTTTATACAATGACAGAGGGAGCTATTTAGTATGCTATATGTAATTGTATGTGGCTCTGTCTGTCTGTATGTAAATCAATTCCCCTCCCCCTTAAGAAGTGAAACTACGGCCATGGAATCTAAAATAATCAGCATGTGCTGAGTTAAATTACCTTGTGCTGTATATGTCGTTGGACTAATTTCTGAAGTGTCCTTTAGAGTCAGGTGGTGTTGGAGAATTGACAATTTTCTAAAAGTCTTTGGGACTCCTGTATAGTTTGGACTTACATAAATAAATTAAAAGCTTTTTCTCTGTGGTGTACCAAAGATACAGTGGCTAGCATCTGCTTATTTGGGGCAAAAGCAGCCTTTGATCTTTCCAGTTGATGTAGTAGGGTTTATTATGGAGGTTTTCAGGATTAATAAACTTTTTTTTTTTAATTCTTGATATTTCATCCTGTGTGTTGAGGACATTTATTTTCTTGCATAATTATTTATCTAGTTATATATAGTGTCAGTGATTATACTTAAATAAATTGTAGTGCTTAAGGGGTAGTAACCTGCGGTAGGTTTACAACTCATTCTTGGGCGTCATCCTGTATTGTACTTGTTCCTTGCTGTTCAGATAGCTTGTAAACTAGGAGACTGGAATCTTAACCATTTACCTTGTTTTTCGTCATCCAGATTTATGGCTGCTGAAGAATTAATATATTTTTTTTTCTGCCAAAGTAGGAGTTGGGGCTGTCCTTATACTTTTTAGTGTCTCAGTGGGTGAAATCCAAATCTTAGGAAGTTTTTTGGAGACAAGCACTCAAAAATTTTTCTGTTTATGCCACCCTCTGGAAATGTAACTGAATATAGGCGTTCTTCCTAGATTTCTCTGAGTATTCAGACATGTATAAGGTTAAAACCAGGTTAAAAATATATTTGCTGCTCTTCTTATTCTTAATAACTCCTAAATGTTTTGACCTGGTGATACGATATGTGGGCAAGTTATTCAATTTTTCATGAAGAATGTTGTATGAATTAAGTGTTGGTTTGTATATTCCATAGTTTTCCATTTTGTGTTTGTGTATGTAGTTTTACAAAAATGAACAACACATCAGGATTAAACCTTACTTCATAATAGTTCCTTATTTCTATTCTCTTGTGGTGATGGGGGAGGGGAGAGGGTGGCGGCAGCGGCGAAGAGAAGGCTGTAGAATTTGGATGTGGACCTGGTCTTTCCCCAAATTCAGGGTGCTTGGATAGGGGTTTTAGTTAGAACCCTTATTTAAAAAACAGAAAAGAAAAAGTGGGCACATGATGATTGGCTTCAGATACAAATATCTTCAAAGATTTGGGTTTTGGTTCTGGTTTATCTGTAACATTTGTAAACATTTAAACCCCGTAGCATGTAGATCATAATCTGAAAAATAGTTTTTCTTGTTAAAATATTAGTTTTGTTAACATCCAATATAAAATCTGAATCTGGAGTATTTTTCTGAATTTCTCTTTAAATATTTTTACATTTATCTTCTCTGCACTATTTAGAGTGTTTTCTACAGGAGGAGTAATCTGGCAAGGTGTTCTCTGTTCACAGGCATGTCTCTACATGTTCTGATGACTCATAGGCTTAGCCCCTGGCGTCTTTCCCGGGACTCATTGTGTATAGCTGAGGGCCCTTTACTGGTCCTCAGTCAGGCTGGACAGTGCTGGTGCTCATCTGTTGGGCGTCACCCCGTAGCACAGCACAAGTTTTAGGTACAGAAATAACACACAGATTCATAGAGGTGATACGCACATACCAATGAGCTTATTTTTAGTAAATCATAACTTTACCAGTGATAATTTACATGGCGTATTTTGCAAGATTTGTTGTAATTTTGCAATATTGGTATCAATAATATTATAAATGGTCACCCCAATCCAGACAGCATCATGCCCTCCACAAATGATGGTTCATATTTACAATTTATAATTTGTTCTGAGGCAATTAATGTATCCATGTTTTAAAAAGGCTTTATTTTATATATGCAGTTGTGACAAGACACTTGACAGAAATACATAAAGAAAGTTCTCAGTGAAGTGAAAACAGGAAAATCTTGTGGACTGTCCTCAATGGGACTATCCTTCAAAGAGCAGCTGATGTGTGGGGGAAAGGAGAACTTTGCACATGGTTGCTATCTCAGTTTCAGACTGTTGGCTAAATACATAAACACTTTTAAATCAAAACAAACCAATTTTTAAGAATGAAGCATGAGTAAAGATGCTTGTGAAGAATGTGAAGCTGAGAAAATAACTAAGCTCTGTTTTGATATCAGTTTAGTAACTGGCCTCCACATAAAAATGCCCAAAGCTTTTTGCACAAGCTATTACAGCATCGGCTCCCAGCAAGGCGTCATCATTACATAACACAATGATAATGTCATGAACTATTACTCTCTTTATGACGTCAGACAAGGCTCATGTCTATTATTCCTTGTTGGCAAGTTTAGTGGGTGAATAAGCAGTGATGATGGTGATGTTGCCATTTTTAAGAGTCTTACCACCTTGGAGATAGAAGACCGGCTTATGAGGATTTTAATGAGCGTTCCTTGACAAGGTCAAAGCAAAGCTACTGAGGCCGACATGGCTGCCAGTTGGGAGTCTGACCCATATTATCAAGAAAGTATGGATTCATCAGTAACTACTGTGTTCTGGTGCTGTGCGATTATGTTCCCATTTTGGAAAGGGAATGCTCTGGTTGGTTATTTCCAACAACTATTCACACCGTTTCTTCTTGAGCACGTTAAGCCTGCCATAAGGAATCTCTGCTCTTAGCAGTAAGCTGGGTTTATGCCGGACTGATCACCCATGGAGCAGATTTTTACCAGTAGCCAAATTATTGAAAAAGCACAAGAAGGATGAGGTTAATATAGACTTCGTTGTTTAAAAGCTGCCTTTGACTCAGTTGACAGTTGCTCCCTTTGGCTCTGCCTGAAAGCTGCTATTGTGCCTGGCAAGCTCCTCAACTTTCTTGTAGAAATGCAGTGTAAAAGTGAGAGCTGAATGCATATAGGTACTAGCATGGCCAACTGGTCTGAGTACAAGAGCAGTGTTAAGTTTGCATGGCTGCCTCATATCTGTTCAATGCTGTTATTTAACTGAAGCATGGAAGCCATCACTAGCCACATACATTTTTGCATAGCAGACATAGAATATGAGAATGACAGGCTATATTTGCATTCTCATGAACTAATCTCACCAATGCTCTGAATATATTTATGAAAGAAGTGTCTTAGCTTGGTCTTCAAATCCATTGGGAGAAGACCAAACTGCCTCTACACGTGATAATTGATGGACAAGAAGCTGAATTCATCAACTCATTTGAGTATCTTGGCTCTGTTGTTACCAAGGAGGGGAGTGTTGCCTTGCTGACATGAAACATCACATAAAGGCTATGGGTGCTAGGCACACGCTTTGGAAGCCTCTTCCACATCAACACATATCATTTGGGGCTAAGATACATATCTATCAAGCAGCAGTGGCTTCTGTCCTTGAGTTTGTCTCTAACCACTGCAGAGATGCAAATGTGCTAGCTGGATGCTTCCAAGATACAACCGCAATGACGTATTGAAGGCATATAGTGATCTCATCATGTTATGAATGAGGATGTCAAGCATTGGACCAGCCGGTCTCTAATGTCTTCCCAAGTAACTCAATGCTTGACCATCTGCTCCATATACTGCAGTCCATTCCAGTTCTCCAACTTTATGCATTCGATCCAACAAAAATTGGGTGGAAAAGACATTGTGGATGGCCTTGCACGTGCTGGAGGGATGTTACTGTTTCTAACCTCACCTGCTTTAGCTTCCATATAGAGTAGGCCACAACATTGGGAAGAGACTGGGCTATTTGGAAATGGATGATCTGAAGTGTGTACTTTGTGCTTCACAAGTAGGAGGATAAAGGAGGAAATGCCAGCAGTTGCTTTGTTTTCAAGTGAATGGAATGACCTGGAGACTTTTGGGAAGAAGTAACGTTGCATTCTGATCTGGTCTTCTGGCTATTTATTTTTTTTTAGCCCTGCCACAAAAATCCTGTATGACTGGGGCAAGTTAGTTTTGAAGAAAATGTTAGGGTGACATAAGGGGACAAATCAGAAGAGGGAATGTGGAGTAACTAGTTTTGATCCTGTGTACTGAAATTTTAAATGTAAGACAGAGGATTTCCTGAATGTTAGTTAGGTCTGAGCTGGACAGTGAGGAGATTCAAGATGAAGGATCATATATTGAGAGTATCCTTTACTGCATTCACACTCATAGGCTTTTGTTCTTCATTTGTTGTTTTTCATTCATTTAAATGATCACCTGGCCTGAAAGTATGCGTTGGCTTTTCGGTCCTATTCACTGGTCCTGTTTGCTAGGGCCACCACGTGATACCCAGAAAAAGAGAGGACACTCAGTTTGGTAGGAAGGAACAGGCTTCCGCTTTATTGGAAAAACATATATGTGAATGCCAGTTCATGTACTGTAGCAGACTTGGTGTTGCCAGTTACTGCAGTATTTGGTAATATTCTTGAAGCTCAACTCTCAACATGAATCTCAGCTTTCATTAAAGAAAAAAGAAATTGTAAGTCTATTGAAGTGAAAAGCAAATTTCTTTTTGACTCCATGTGATGGGCTTTACTCCCTGCACTGGCCCTGCAAGAGCTGAATTGGGCCAAATAGGCCCAATCAGCCAGTTAAGTTGCAAATGGGGGAGGTTTAGACTGGAAGAAGCTAATTAGAAGGAAGCTTATCTGTGAGGGAACAGGAGGGGCTTCTATAAAGCTAGGAGGCTGGTAATAGTGTGGGGGGGAAGTTTGCAGTCTTACTCCCTGAGGTGAGGAGGAAGTCAGGCATGAAGGACTACAGTAGGAAGGAATCCAGGGTGAGAGCAGTCAGGTTGGTGCAGAGATACACCTTAACTGTTCACTCCAGGGCCCTGGACTGGAACCCAGAATACAGGGCAGGCTTGGGTTCCCCTGCCATCCACTGAGCTAGTAGCATCTTGGGGTGGTGAATAAGAAGACTGCATGAGTCACTGTGGGAGTGACATTTTCAGGGCAGGAGGACTGCCTGATGCTTTTTCTGGCAAGAGACTTTGGAAGATGACGCCAGAAGGGGAAACTGCTGAGTGACCTGGCCAGAGAGCTGAGTTAGGAAAAGGCCACAGCAGCCCCTGGAGCATCAAGTCAGTGACAGACTGGGACTTGGTTATTGACAGGGATTAGAATTCAAGTGTTCCTAGTCTCATGCTCAGTCCATGTGGCCAAGTTGCCTTAAATATACATGTGAGAAGACAGTGGGCGTATTGTAAGTGGAATATTGTTTAGAAATAAACTACTAAAAGAGGCGGGACAAATGTCCAGTTTCTCATCCAGTGATTCTTTTTCCTTAAATAATGTATTGCTATCTTTCTGGGCTACATAAGAGAGATCTTTTTCAACTTCAGCTTTTGACTGCAGTTTGCCCAGGAAGTCTGGAATGTAGCTAGAGATTTTCCATACGCATGATGAGTTAGGGCTTTTTCAGCTAGAGCTGTGTTTACTCTTTGAATGTCGTTTAAATGTTGCTAATAAGTGAATATCAGTAGTGTCATGCTGAGTAGATTGGGGGGGGCCCTTGAGGTGTATTGAGAAGCTCCGATTACTCCCTTCTACACCAGTCTCGCATTGGGGGTGTCATGCGGACTGGATTGGGGGGGTGGGGGAGCATTTGTGTTGTTTGACATTAATATGTCAAAATCATAACGATTCATGTAAGACATGCCGTGTCAGGTACGTTTAGAAAGGTTACAATATGCTGAATAAGATAATTATATTTGTGTTCATGAGTGATATGCGTGAGGGAAGCTATGGAGATCTTTGATATACCTGTATTTCAAACTGTGCTGTAGAAGACACACCCCAGACAGAGAGGCCGCAGGACAATAGCCTGCTTAATGGCCCATCAAGACCTTTACAGAAGCAAAAGGACCAGGAAGGAACTAAAGGCATACCTGAAGAGTTACCAGGATTGGCCCATGTGACTCTGGACTCCATTTTAGTTCTTGTAAAATTCCACAAACAGCATGGCCAGAGGCAGAGGGTATATAAGATCATACCACAGAAACCATTTTATCTTTGTTCCTGTCCAGCTGCAGACAACACCTACCCACCTCTGGATTAATACACTTTGCAACTGAACTGAAGGACTTAGACCCATCCAGGTACTGGATGTGTACCAGAGGGACTATACAAGCCTGCAACTCCACAATTCTTCTAGAAACCTGATGTATATGGACTTTAAAATAATTTATATATCTGATTGCTTTAACCCTTTAACATTTCTCTTATTCTTTGTTTTTCTTTTTAGAATAAACCTTTAATTTTAGTTACTAAAGGATTGGCTGGCAGTGTGGTATTTTGGGTAAGATCCAAACTTATAGTGAACTGGTACTGTGGCTTGTCCTTTGGGATCAGAGGGAATCTTTTAGTAAAGAGCATAGAGTTTAAAAGACCAGTCTCTTTACTGGACCTAGTGGCAATTTGGGAGCCAGAGACTGAAATGCAGTAGAGGGAGCTGTGTGTATTTGCACAGTGGCTTCTTGATAACCAGTGTGGGGGAATCAGAAGCACTGTTTGTGACTGCTTGGGAAGTTTGACTGCAGTGTCACCCACCAGTGCTGGGAGAATTCGCTCTCCTTTTACAGCCTGCCCTGACCCTGGCATTATCAGTGGGCTTTCCTGGGCACAGACAGGTCACCAGTAGTTTGTGAGAAATTTTGAAGTAGGATTTTTTTATTCAGTTATTTCTAAAATGTGGATTTTATAAAATTATTTTTCTAAAATAAACTGAAATAGCAGAAGTGAAAACATACTTTAGATCTTGAACACATTTAAATGATTTTGTGCACTAAATAGCTTGTGGTTGTTCTCAATACATTTCACTCCAGTTTGGCTTCCGTTAGGGCCAGCCTTGCCGGTGCATTATGTAATTCAGTAGTTGGGGAAAGGGTCGCACTTCGTGATTTGCAGGTGATATTTTTTCTCTATGGCTACCGAGAAAGAAGTAATTACAGTTTTAATTAAACAATATTTTACTTGAACTACCCTGTGTGTCTTAAAGCCTAGTTTTATAGACAGTTGAAAAACACATTTGTGACACAAAATCCTTACTTCATCTTGACTACAATTAATTCAGTCTCAAATCTCAGACTCATACATGGAATAGTCCTGACTCTCTCAGAATATTTTAATACATGTGAGTGGATAATACCTGAGGAAAAGACTGTAGCTGCCTTAATAATAATAATGAAAAACATAATGGTTCCATGCATTTATAGTTGGATTTCAGCAAAACAGTTTAGGTAGACATTAATATCGGTCTCCCAAAATAACGAGATTGGACAGTTTAGGAGATTAATGACAGTTACTAAAAGTTACTGCCTGATGACTGCTTAGCAGATCCTCTGTCTAGTTCCTTTTGGACAGATATCTACCTTGTAATTGGCATTAATTAGCTCTTAATAGGCAGTCTCTTCGTAAAATAAATACCCTGTTAGCCAAAACCAGTCCTTGAAGGGTTGAAGCATGTTTCATTAATTATATTACAATGCACATCACTCTCTTATGGATTCACCAGAAGATGGTGAAGTTGGAGAGAAATATTGAAATAACTGAAATATTGAAATTAAGGTAATAGAAAACTGTCTCTGTTAAAGAACAGAATCCTACATAATCTCAAGTGGGACTTTTTTATTTTAGGATCCTGTCTTGCGTTGAGAAGGTCAGTTTTGCAAGTTTGAAAGCCGTGCACTAGTGGGAAGGGCCGTCCCTAGGCGATGCAAGGCCCAGGGCAAGCCACAGAGTGTGGGTCCCCCTCCTGGTCCTGGCATGAAGCCGGAACCCTGGTGGCAGCCTCCTGTCTGGTCTGGCCCTCAGCTGAGAGGCGGGCTGCAGCTGTTTGTCACTTGCCCGGTTCCCACTCACACCTTGGCGGTGGGCTGTGGCTGCCCACCTTCTATCCGGTCCCAGCGGGAACCTGGGACCCTGGCAGCAGCCGCCCGCCTCCTGCCAAGTGCCTGCTCCTAGCTGGGAGGTGGGCTGGAGCTGCCCGCCTCCTGGTCTGTCGCGGCATGAAGCTGGGACCCTGGCGGCAGCCGTCCGGTTCCAGTTTCCATCCAGGAGGCGGGCTGTAGCCTCCCGCCGCCCACCTCCTGGTGGTCCTGGCTGGGAGGCAGGCTACAGCCACCCGCCTCTCTCCTGGTCTGTGCTTCCAGACAGGAGGCGGGTTGCAGCCGCCTGCCTCCCACCCGATCCAGCGTGGGGTCCCCAAAGCACGGGGCCCATGGCAATTGCTCTGATTCACCCTACCCTAGGGACAGCTTTGCTACAGGGCATTATGGAGGAGTGATACATGTTCCATGTATTGTATTGTGGTTATGTGGAGATGTGATCAATCTGGCAACTTTTATCCGCATTAAATTCATTACTAAGAAAAAAGGATGGCGAGTAGGAGGAGAAAAAACAGATTTGTAGACAAATTCAGTGATACCACCTGTAACAAAAGATAGTGGCTACAGAAATATTTCTGCCTTCAAACTTGAAAGGTTAGGTTGGTAAAGTTTTGCTGTAGTACCAACTTTTGAGATAAGCGGAATTATCGTTTCATTTTTAAAAAGGTTTGTCATAAAAGTTTTCATTCACCAATGGCACAGCATTGCTGTCAGATACATGCAGTCCCATTGTCATCAG
The DNA here is from genome assembly GCA_007922155.1 of Mesoclemmys tuberculata. NCBI lineage: Eukaryota > Metazoa > Chordata > Testudines > Chelidae > Mesoclemmys > Mesoclemmys tuberculata. The sequence goes on from ML675603.1 coordinate 23,855,866, forward strand.
TCACATTGGTTGATGTGATCTGTATGGGCTGTGCCTGAGTATCTGATGGCTGAATTGAGCCTTGTAAAATAATTTCATGATAAACTTGATTTTCTAGTTTGCTATGATTTTTGCCTTTAAAATAGTCAATAATTAGGCCTTTATAATCCTAGAACAAAGCCTTTGAGTGTGGCTTACATAATGCAGCAATTTTTTAATATATTAGTAGAGAACTTGGTTTATCAATTGTTTTTATAAAAACTATGTATCAAGCTAAGTAAGGTGTTTGAAAATTTTGCCTTGATACAGCAATGTTGCTTTGTTTTAGTTAATTTTTCTGTTTGTATTAAAATTGGTGATACTGCCAAACTATAGTATATGATATTCTACTTATTAATGGATTCTTAACCTGTATCAAACTAATTATAATCAAGTGTAAATGTAGATATTTAATTTTGCATTTTTATCTGTTATCCTCTAGATGGAGTAGCTTATTTAATCTAGGATATTTATAATAGAGATTGACCGAGTAGTAAAATACTGCAGTAAACTGCTTCATAACTTTAGTTGCTTAAAGGTTAAAGTAGAATTAAAAAATTAATGAAGATGAGAAGTATGTTCTTGAAACTTTCACTCTAGATACAAATGGATATATACCTTTAAGTTGCCCTGTCATTTTTAATACAAAGTTGGCATCAAACTATTTCCCAGTTTTAAAAAAATACACAGAAATGTTAAGAAAAGAAAATGTTTATAATTCCATTATATAGATAAAAATAATAGCTGAAAAGGAGCACTTAAGAAAAGGAAAAGGGAGAAAACACCAGGGCCTGATGAAGTACTGTGGATGCACAGAATTTGTTGGGAAAGGAAGGCATGAAGTATTTTACAAATCTATTCAGTTCTATTCTTAAGAAAGAGAAGATGTCAGATAAATGGGTAAAAACATTGTGGTCAGTGGTGCTGGAACAACTTTTATGGTGAAGATGCTGAGAGCCATTGAACCAAACTCTAAACCCTGTATGTGATGCAAACCGTCTTCAAGCCAGGGGGTGCAGCCGCATCCCCAGTACCTCTAGTTCCAGCACCTTTGTTTGTGGTGCCCATTTTTAAAAATCAAGGAAATATTACACGAAGTGCTGACATCACATGCTATTAAAGTGTGGGAGAAGATTATTAAAAAGCATCTGCAAGGAACAGTTGAAATTTGGAAAGGTCAGTGTGTATTTATGCTCTGAAGGAGTACAATTAATGCCATATTGGCTCTATGAACCTTTAAAGAAAATTTCAGAGACAAGAGATGGCAACTGAATATGATCTTCATGGACTTGGAGAAGGTGGATGACCATGTACCAGGAGAATTCACTCAGAGTTGGGCACCAGAAGGATATGTCTGTCTTATCCAAAATATGTATGATAGAGTGCCTATCGTCGTCAACACCAAATGGGGCTACAGCAGAGAATTTCCAGTAAATGTTGACCTGCACGGGGGTCAGTGCTGAGCCCATTTTTGCTTGCTGTTGTCTTAAATGTAATAGGAATGTGCAATTTGCTGATGACTTAGCAATATGTGCAAAATATTTTGAGAATGTGCAAACCAACTTTGAACAATAGCAATGCAGGTTTGAGCAGGCAGGACTCGGGGGGAATGTTGGTAGGATTGAGGTTCTGATAACTGGGAAGGAGACATACCATAAAAGACATTACAGGCAGAGTGCGAAGAAGAGTGAAGGAATTTTACATACCTAGGATCAATGATTGCTGACTGTGGTGAACTTGTGAATAATGCCTGGCATCATTGCGGAGCTGCTTGGCTCAAATAGCAGAAACTGATCCTAGGTCTCTATGATAAAAAGATCTGAAAGTTAAAAGGTAGCGTGTATAAACCTGTAACTTGACACATCCTAATGTACAGAACAGAGACTGGATAACCACAAGAAAAGTAATTTGTACGCTCTCCACTATGGAAATGAAGTTGTTGAAACAGTCAAATGATTGGATGCTCTGTGATAGGAATGAGGTGGTGAGGGGCCTCATGCGGGTTGCCCCGGTTGAAGACAAGTTGAGCGAAGCTAGTCTACGCTGGTATGGGCATGTCTAGAGGAGACCTGAGAGTTATATTGGAAAGATGGCCCTTGCAATGATCATGGATCAAAGAGGACCAAGGGGAGGCCAAAGACTTGTTACATAGACCAGATATCAGTGGACCTTAGAGAGACCAATTTGAATGACATTCAGGCATACAATCATGAATTTTATAGAAAGGTTGTACAAGTTGCTGATTTTGAAGAGGGAAGAGGCAAGAAAGAAGAAAAGTAGTCTAAAAATCATTCTGCTTTGTGATTGTTCAGTTGACTGGATCCTGGACATGTCAATTTTTGTCTATAATCTAAGACACCATGAAAAGCTTGCTTTGTTTGGGGTAAAAATTTCAAAAGCACTGAAGTCCCATTTTAAAAAGTCATGTAGGCTACTAAATGTCAGAGTCCCATTAATTTTCAGGAGGTGCTCCTAAATACCCAAGTCACTTAGTTGCTTTTGAAAATTTTGCCTCTTGTGAATAACTTACCGAATACAATCACAGTTGTCTGTTTCTAACACAAGTAGCAAAAATTACAAGAGGATGTTTATAAATGCGCTAAGCTGGATTTGGAATAACCTAACTTTTGAATGTTATAGCGTGCACAGTTTAGTGGGAGAGGATGCAAGCAGATCTTCATCAGGACTCAGTACAAAGGAGGAGCACTGAGCTGGATCCTGATCATGGAAATAAATCTGCATGAGTATATGGGTCCTGTCATATGAAGTCAGTTGAATTTAGAGGCTTTAATCATTCATATGAGGCAATGGAGGGAGAGAGAGAGCTGGCTACAGGGCCGGGGATTGAGGTTATCAGTGGTTTCAGGTGCTTTGTCTATTATCAGATACTAATTCTGAGAAATAAAATAGGTCAGAACAGGTATCATCATGATATATTTCATACGTTAAAGTTGATTACAAAGCAGATTATTACTTGCACAGGACACTTTAGTTGAAGCAGGGTACCTGTTGAAATTGCATAAAAGACTGGAAATAAATGTTTCATATACTTCTGTCACTCAGGTCCATTGAGTTACTTTCACCAGTCATGTGTATGTGTGGTGTGTGGTGGTTGTTTTTGCTATTTTTTTCTCTTTAGTCCAGTCCAAACTAAAATGGTATCCAGCTGTCCTGGTTTGATCTTTAATCCCTTCTGGTGTTGGAATGTGTTTGTGTTCCAGGATCAGATTCCTTTGTCTGTCCACTTAAATAAATGAAACGTCAGGATTTAGCAAAGCACTGTATATCTAACGAGTCTGGACAAGTGCATTTGTTTAAAATACTTGGTACTCCATTCAGCAGTGAAACTGTTTACAATATTAGCACCTAACTTGTCACAAGTAGCACCCCACTAATATTAATTGGGGAACGTGCACACGCGGATGAGCTGCTTCATTGTATGGATGCACATATATGGATGCCTGATAGATTGACAGGCCATTCTGAAGGCTGTTATATGGCGAGGGTATTTGGATTGAAACTATTTTAAAGAATACAATATATAGATTTTAATTAGTCCACCTCTCAATATATGACTCAAGATTATTCAATTAAATAAGAAGTTGATAATTTCAGGATATCTTCCAACAGTAATTAAAATAGGAGATATTAAAGAAAAGAAGATAAGTCAAATTTAGGACACAATTAATGTGTATTAAATAGTAACTGCTAGTTACAACGATCCATCGTCTAAAGCCAAGCCTTAAGATACAACCGGATTTGCTCCAATCCTTCAGACAGAGACAAACACCTACAGGATCTCTATTAAACATTCTTAAAACTACAATACCCACCTGGAGAGGTGAAGAAACAAATTGACAGAGCCAAATGGGTACCCAGAAGTCACCTACTACAGAACAGATCCAACAAAGAAAACAAAACACCACTGATCATCATCTACAGCCCCTAGCTAAAATTTCTCCAACACATCATTAAGGATCTACAACCTATCCTAGCAGATGATCCCTCACTCGCTCAAGCTGTGGGAGGCAGACCTATCCTTGTTTACAGACAGCCCCCCAACCTGAAGCAAATAGTCATCAGCAATCATACATCATACAAGAACAGTAGCCCAGGAACCTATCCCTGCAACAAACCCCGTTGCCAGCTCTGCCCACACATCGACTCTGGTGACACCATCACAGGTCCTAACCACATCAGCCACACCATAAGGAGCTCATTCACTTGCACATCTACTAATGTAATATATGCCGCCATGTGCCAGCAATGCCTCTCTGCCATATACATTGACCAAACTGGACTGTCACTGTGCAAAAGAATAAATGGACAGAAATCAGTCATAAAAAATGGGAACATCCATAAACCAGTAGAAGAGCACGTCAGTCTCCCAGGACACTCTGTAGCTGACTTGAAAGTTGCCATACTTCTACAAAAAAAACTTAAAAAACAGACATCCAAGAGAAGCTGCAGAACTCGAACTGATCTGCAAACTTGATACAATCAAACTGGGTCTGAATAGGGACTTGGAATGGTTCTCTCATTACAAGAAGTAATTGTCACTGTTCACACATTCTCACCTTCTAATCAATGATTCTGAATAGACCTCAGCTACTCTAACTGTATGGACTTCGGTATTACCTACCCCCCCATTGTTGTTCCTTCCCCTTGGCTGTATATATCTGTATACCCCCTATCTGATTTCCAGTCCCTGCCTCTGACGAAGTGGGCTGCAGCCCACAAAAGCTTATGCCTGCAGAAATTAAATTTGTTAGTCTTTAAAGTGCTACAGGACTCTCGTTTTTACAGTTAAAATTGCAGGCCATACTGTCCTCTACTCCCTTGTGCATGATATTCTTTAATTGCATTAATACTTAATGTTCCTAAAATAACACAGTACAATATACAGTTATTCTGCAATCTGTGCATATGTAGCATCCTGTAATTTCTGTTATTTCTTTCATATGTTTACTAGTTCCACTGTCATCCCAGTCACTGATTTCCTCCATGAGCCGCACACAGAAGCAGAGGATTGCCAGTATATAAGCTTTGGGACTTAGACTTTTGTATAATTTCTTTTCTGTTCAAGGTGTATATTTTATATTCAAGCACTTTGAGAGTTACTGATTAAAAGCATATTTTGAAAACTAAGTATTACTATTATTTTAATACTTTAGTCAGCAGCAATATACTAGGCATTGTTTTCCAAAAGCAACTCTGGATTCCTAACCACCATCCACTGGACTGCTTATTTTAAGTTGTTTGCATTACGCTAGTGAACAGAAGTTTCAATCACAATGTCAGCACAATATCAGTTTTGTTCAACATCTTCATTAATCATCGGGAGGATGGGGTAGACTGCACCCTCAGCAAGTTTGGAGATGACACTAAGCTGGGGGGGGGTAGTAGATACCCTGGAAGGTAGGGGTAGGATACAGAATGACCTAGACAAATTGGAGTATTGGGCAAAAGAAATCTGATGAGGTTCAACAAGGACAAGTGCAGTGTTCTCCACTTAGGATGGAAGAGTCCCAAGCACAGCTACAGACCGGGGACCGACGTGCTAGGCAGCAGTTCAGCAGAAAAGGACCTGCAGGTTACAGTGGATAAGAAGCTGGACATGTCAGCAGTGTGCCCTGGTTGCCAAGAAGGCTAATGGTATATTGGGCTGCATTAGTAGGAGCATTACCAGCAGATTGAGGGAAGTGATTATTCCCCTCTATTCGGCATTGGTGAGGCCGCATTTGGAGTATTGTGTCCAGTTTTGGGCCCTCCCCTACAAAAAGGATGTGGACAAGTTGGAGAGTTCAGAGGAGGGGAACAAAAACTATTAGGGGGCTGGAGCACAAGACTTATGGGGAGAGGCTGAGTGAACTAGGCTTGTTTAGTCTGCAAAAAGACAACAATGAGGGGGGATTTGATAGCAGCCTTCAACTACCTGAAAGGAGGTTCCAGGGAGGATGGAGCTAGGCTGTTCTCAATGATGATAGATGACAATGAAGCAATGGTCTCCAACTTGCAATGGGGGAGGTCTAGGTTAGATATTAGGAAAACGTTTTTCAGTGGGAGGGTGGTAAAGCACTGGAATGGGTTACCTAGGGAGGTAGTAGAATCTCCATCTTTAGAGGTTTTTAAGCTGCAGCTTGACAAAGCCCTGGCTGGGATGATTTAGCTGTGGTTAGTTCTGCTTTGAGCAGGGGGTTGGACTAGATGACCCCTTGAGATCACTTCCAACTCTAATATTCTACGATTGTCCTATAAGCAAACCTCTGATGCAAAGACTTTGAGACTGAAACCAAAGAAAGTCCTACGTATTAGTTTATGGTGCATAAAATATCTTATGAGATACAGTGTGTTCTCTCCTTTCCAGAGTGCAGTGCATCCATCCGACTGAAGCAAAAGGTACTTTGAATGCTGTCTGGCCTCTGATTGGAGAAGGAGATTTGCTCTGGTAGAGGAATGCTTGATCTAATTAAGCTAAGCATAAGAATTGTGACAAGAACATGAAATGTTAGCCAAAGAAAACCCATGAGATTGTCATAGATCAGTTGGTTAGCAAAAGTTATGTTGTAATAATCAAAAGCATGCATACATGCAAAATGCATCTGCATTTCATGTGTCTGATTTGTGCATGGTAGCGGGAATGGGAATAATTGCATGTACAGACTAGTGAACTAACGGATGGATTTTTTTTTAAAGTAAGTATTTTCCACTAACATTTTCTTTTGAAGAAACATCTGTTGCATTGTCACTGAAATATAATGACTAAAAAGAGGCCAGAGCTGAAAAAATCAGTTAATGAGAGAATTTTGTGATAAGCACCAAATTCCTCATGGATCTTATAACTTGGTGGAAAGACAAATACAAAGTTTTCCAAAGCTACAAACTGTGGTTTTATGATAATGTTTGGGATTACATATGAATTAGATGAGTTAAGCAAATGAATTCTTTTCTCTTAAGAATTCTTTCATTACTTCACTTCAGATTTTCAGTATCTATATTGAGCAAAATCTAAACACAAACACTCCTTGGTTAATCATCAGTTTCTACTTGTATTATTTCACATGTTGTGTTTTCACAAAGGTTTCAAAAGCTTGGCATTACTCTAAGTTGCTTTAAGATCAGAGGGTAGATAATCTAATTCTGCATAAATTAACTATAAAAATTGCAGTTTCCCCCCCAAGCAAAGTATTTAAATGTTTAATAAAAAAGCCTCTTTCTTTACAAAATGTTTACATCAAGCATGAATGCTGTAGTTCCTGTGATAAAGTCAGGCCGGATGGCTTTAAAAGGTTGTGCTGGTGCTGGTATGAGAGCCCAAAAGGGTTAAAAAACCCCTACCATGCCGGCAGAAGAGAAAGCACAGCAGGGCATTTCAAGACACCTGGACCCAATCAAGGGCGGGGCCAGTGGTATTTAATCCCTGCCTTCCCTAAAGGAGGGGGAGGGAACAAACACAGGGGAAGCTGCAAGGTGGTCTGGAGCAGCTGGAGGAGAAGTTTCCCTCCGAGGCCAGGAGACAGCTTCTCTAAAGCCAGGGGAGATGAGGTAGCTGGGAGCCGCTTAGCCCACAAGCAGATGTAAAGCATGAGCCCCACCAGAGGGAGGAAGGCAGTTGGCCACATTCCATGTTCTTGCAATTTTTATGCAGCATCTGTTTTCAAATCTGAGTGTTAAAAGGACTGTAATACAGATAGCAGTTAGTACAATAGGGAGGTGTTCAGGTTGTTTCATGAGTTTGCCTGCAGACTTGTGTTGTTGTTCATAATGTAAATTCTTTCTGTTATCCACATGTACATAATTAATGGAAGAAACTACCCAAGAAAGAACTACAGTCACGAATAGGTCATCATTACCAGATGTTTAATTATTGTAGTTAGGAAGCATTTGGAAATACCTGGTGTGCACTTGAAAAACATAACAGTAGAAGAATCTCCTTGGATTTTGATGGATTGGTTCCATTGTATTAAATGATGATTAAAATGATTAGGTTCATAGTGTTAAAGCATTCATCTTCTGAACATCTTTATCAAGAAGAGGTAATAATTATGCCACAGTTGATATGTGATGCATGTCATACTCCTTTTCATGCATTACCTGTTTTTTCTGCAGCTGTGCCAGGTTTTAATTAACGTACTTGAGCAATATGAAAACTAGTGCATCTATAATTATATCTTCAGTAGAAATATTGTTATGCTTTCAAAACAATGTATTTATCACATAGAATGTGCCTAGTGTTAGGGTCAGCTATCTTCATCATCAAGCAAATAGGGAATTAAATGTGAGACCAATAATAATAATAAAAACAAATTAACAAGAGAAGCAGCCTGACTGAAAATCTTACATGGTATTTAATCCTTTATATGTGTTAACTTTTGTCCTGTGAGGACTAATATTTTGATAGTGTAATGACTCGGACAAAGTACAATGTATTTCCCCCCCACAGCTGATGCCAGGTTTCACTGGGCTGTTCTCCATGGGAGTTTCAGTGCACAGTAAAAATGAATGCAGTATGAAAATATTTTTCTTTTTTTCTTCCATCTCCGATTTGTTGAAAATTACATCTAACTGTGCTGGTCCAGTTTTATTCAGTCAAATCTGGGTATTCTCCACTGACTCACTGTCGGGCCTCTTTTGTATTTTATTTTAATGTCATGTTTTTCAAGGTACTAATCAGAACATGGAGCCACTAGCTACCTCTTGTGTCTGATCTGTGGAATTACATGTGCCTTGGCCTTTTAAGAAGGTTATGTGGTCAGTAGCTTTTTATTATAGTTTCAGAAAAAATGATTTGTTCTGAAGGATTAGGATTCACTGATAGTATTTCACTGTTATGCTCTATCATGTATCAGCATTCCCATTATAACTCCCTAATTTTCAATGGTATATATAATTTCCTTTTAAAACTGTCTTGTTGAAATAAGCAGAGAGGTTGAATGCAAGAACCTGGCTTTTTTATGTTGTACAAAAATTGGAATACATAAAAGCCATAAGGCTAAACAGGAGAGCATATGAAACCCACTGACTTCTGATATTTGTTCTTTATTTAAAGATAGCAAAATGTTTAAGAATAGGTAGGATACACATTAATACAAATTAAGGTGACATAAATATTAATTTGTTTATATACAATTATTGAAATGGCATTTTGTGCATGTGTACATGAGAGGGAGAATGAGAGCATGCAGTTTGGTTAGCAAGGGTGAAATTATTATTGTGGCAGCACCTGGAGGCCCCAGTTGGGTTCAGAGCACATACGTTGTACAGACATTCCCCAAAACATGGTACCAGCCCTGTAGAGGTAATAATTGAAACTTAATATGCTGTAACTTCATAATATATAGACATTACTGAAAACAGGAAAATATATTTGACTTATATAGTAATCACTTACCTGTATTAACTTGTTCTTTCTTTTACCACCACACACAGCATTGGGAAAACAACAGTAAAAGACCATTAGGTCTTTGGTGCTTTGCCTGGGCATTTAAGATGCAGTTTCCTTTGTTATGTATAGCCTGTGTGCTGGGAAAGCCTTTATTTTAACAAGCAATATATACAAATCATTCCTGTTCTGGGAGGCAGTTGCGTATTTTACACAATAGTGTTGCCCTCTCATGATTTTTTATTTTTCTTGAAGCCCCCAAGTGCTGAAGAAGGTTGTTGCCTGCCAGTCTCTGCTTGTTTTTGTTCCAGTTCCTAGCCCTTATGTTGCAGGGAGCAGCTTGAAAACCTGTTCCTTAAATGATCCAACCCCAGGAGGCAAATTCAGAACAAAACAGAAACCTAACATTTGTTGTTGTTTTTTTTAAATGTCATCATTATTAAGCCAATTTCATGATTCTTTATGCCTGACGCATGGTTTTTGAATGCCTGGCTTTGATGATATTGACTATTGCTTTTAAAAGTGATTTACTTTGGCATTTACAATGTTAGCCATGTTAATCGTACTACCTTTATGAATGTCAAATAGTTAATTCCTGTGTTTTTACCATTGTCTGCAGTACTCTCAAGCCAATACAAAACGACTTTGGTTGGCTTCGTACTTACTGCCTACCTGTCAACGTATTTCTGAAAACCATAAAGGTGCAAAATTGCATGAGTTCTCAAATATTTCCATGTATTTATGCAGAAAACATCAAAGCCTGTTCTTTCCCATGTCAAAGTTCAACTCTAACAAAGCCACAACATCGGGGCATGATTCCTAATGTTTGTGGGAAGTAGTGTTTGGTAGATCCCTGAGCAACTTTAATTTGGCCCCCTTGTTGCATGCATTATAATATTAATTCAAGATCAT
>ML675603.1:24561255-24589932 GCA_007922155.1 Mesoclemmys tuberculata
TGCTCTAGTTGATTCTTTGCTTGTAGAACATGTTGAGCCATTTCTGCTGTTATAAATTAGAGCTTCCCTGAGGCAGCTCAGGGAATGAGCAATGAGGAAGCACATTGCCTCCCCTGGCTATCTCAGAATAGCAGAGGACAGAAAAGTGGCATAATCCTCTGCCCTTTCCTTTCTCAGATGCACTGAGCTCATCTCAGGCAAACCTGAGGATTGAGGCCATAGTACATGGAATTTATACAAGCAGTTGTTAGTCTTGAGGTTTTTAAGCTGAGGCTTGACAAAACCCTCGCCGGGATGATTTAGCTGAGGATAGTCCTGCTTTGAGCAGGGGGTTGGACTAGATGACCTCCTGAGGTCTCTTCCAACTCTAATATTCTATGATTCTATGATTCTTCCAGTCTGAGGCATCACAAAATGGGCGTGCTTCTCCCCAACAAAAGCAAAACTGGATTGCAGAACTGGGAAGAAAAACAACCACCCACTATCCCCCTTTTAAGTGAAAACACGAGCAGATACTCTGAGTAACATATGGAACTAGCACCAGGCAGATATTGTGTAAGAATAACTTAAATAACTCATGTGTTACCTCTGACTGTTTGTGGGAACAATTTAGCTTAAAATGTCTGGGGGTTTTATGGAGCAGTTCATTAGTTCTGTGTACTGAGACCCTTCCTGTATTGAGCCTTAGCATTCTGTGAACTTAATTTTGCAATCTAAATATCACCAGGCAGGCAGGGATTTGGGACAGCATCTAGGTAATATTTCATAAAAAATTCATCCCAGTTATAGTTAAAGAGCTTTCCTGAGAATAGTTTGCAATGCACTGCAGTTTCTGGATCACAGTGAAGATCTCTCTCCCCATGCCCCCGCCCAAAAAAGACACATGAAGAATTGCAGAATATGGACTCTCAGTCTGCAAAGCATTTCATGCTCTATGGACCGCACTGTTTTGCACTGGGTTTATGCAGTCTGTGTTGTCTGCCAAGCACAGGGGACATCATTTGACAGGGAAGATGCTTACCTATCTCTTTTTGCAAAGTAATGGTTTTGCACATTTTCCCACATCATGAGCTTGGAACAAGTAAGGTGCAATGTTCTTTTAATGCTAGCTTTCTGCATGCAAACAGCAGCACCAAAATCCCAGGTTGTAGGAGAAAATGCAAGAAGAAATATTTTTTTTGAAGAGATTCGGCAGAAGCAATGCAAAGAACATTTCCATAAGTGATATTTATCCTTCCCAAATAGTTCACTGTGTGCTGTGACAGGAATGAAATGTACAGAATTGTTTTCAGGGGGGTAAAAAGTGATAGACATCTAAGTCTGAATTACTGTGTATATGGGGAAAAATGGGATTTTACACATTGACAAAGCCAATAAAGAGTTTTGAAAGGCATGTTTATATTGAAAGTGTTTTAGCTCAGTACAGCCCCGTTTCTAAAAGTAAAATGGTCTTTGTGCAGCTGGCTGTATTTGCAAATAAAGTGCCATTCAATGAGAAGAAATCAATGGGAACAGCTCATTTATTGATGAGGCCAAGTGTGGCTTCTCTAGGTTTAGAATGTCCATCTTTTCGATCTAAGGCAATGAGGAGGCAGCTGTTGCACCTTGATACCCAAAACAAAGATTTCTTATAAAGGTCTTTTCATTGGATGCTGTGTATTTCTGATTAATATGACATTTCCACTAGACAAATAATGGACACATTCTTGAAGTCCTTGCTCAGCTATTACTCAGCCAAAACTCATTTGACTTTTCTGGAGTTTTATCTGCTTAAAGGAATGGCTAAGAACTTTTTCCCTTCAGGAGTTACACAGGGAGGAACACCCCCCAGGAGACTGATGTGCCGGCTGGGGTTTTAGGAACTCAGTCACCTTCAGGGCACCCTTCCCTGCTTCCCTGGATCCCAAAATTCATGTGTAGGGGGGGCGTTAGGCCAGCAGCTATTCTGGGCAACCTTTCTTTAAGATCCATTCAAGATTTTTATTGTAGATACTGTATCTCAAGCTCATACATTTTAAGATTCTGCCTGATGATACTCTATCACTGTTGAGCATTTTGAAATAGCAACATTTCATCCCTCCAACATTGTTACTGACCCTCCCATAATCAGAAAGCGTTTGCATGATCTGGGGCATAGAGAATAAAAACAGAGGACTTCTAATACATGAAATGCATATTTAACATTTACAATATCAAGCAATAACCCTACATATTTGAACAATGAAGGTATATAAGGCTGGGGTTGGGACCACAGCACCAACCTCAATTTTCATTTGATCTCAGTATTATAACAGGAGACTCAGCATGTGAGGCTTGTTCTTTCCTGGGCATCTTCCATTGCTGTCTGCTTTTCTACTACTCAACCCTTCAACTCATTGAGGAACGTGGACCATTGGACACTGTGGCATGCTACAGACAGGGCCGGTCCTTTTGTCTCTAGTTTTATCCATTATTTTAATAAAGATATCTAAGATTTTACTTGGCCCTCAGTGTGATTGTCCTTGTTATCCAGCCCAAAACTTGCCACAACATATTGAACTCCATAGTGTGAATTCTGTGTAGCTTGATTCTGGGGGAAGAACTTTATCACAGTCAGATCAATTGGCTATTAAACCTTATTAACTTTCAAAAAGGTTCAGGCAACAATAATCATTAAAGATGTTAGGCCCTGTTCAAGGTAATTGTGCAAGAGGAAGACAAAATTTTCATTGTCATCTAATAATACTGATGTTCTCATCATGCTTTCTTTTACACCCATTACATTTGTTGTACAAGGATGTTTTGGCTTTCTTGTGCGAGGTGGCCATATACTCTCAGTTGATCACAACACCTCCCTGGCTAGTTTCAGTTGAAACTCTGCCTCTGATCACTAGCTTGTGCTTTAATGTGTGTTGCTGGTGAAACTTCTTGTCCTGAATGAGTTCTATACATATTATGTCAATCAACTCTTTCTTATTTTCAGTAACCATTAAACCAACTTTCTGTAGCGGTAGCTATGTATTTGTATTTCACAGATGCACTCTGCTTGCTTCTGTAGCTCTGCTACATCTTATTACACTCTTTGTGTTGAACTCTTTATCCTTGTCAAAGACAAGGTGTACACCACCTGCTGCTAGCTTATATTCAGTGTAGACTCTGAAATTGGTCACAAAGTCCTTGATGATACCACTTGCAGTGTCCTACCCAAAGAACTGTGGAACCATCAATGATTATGCATCTGACTTCTTGTGAAGTATGTCTAGATGACACCTCTCTCTTCAGCTACTTCTTTAGGTTAGACTTAACCTCTTCATTCTCAGGTCACCAGAGTCAGGGAACATTAACATTGGTACAGGAGCCAAAGCATATGACAATATATTTTTGATGTCAGCCTCTTGTGAATTTGCTCATTAGTCTATCTCTATTGAATAGATAAAGTTAGCGTCAAAGGTGTTTGTTGGACCAACCTGCAAATTCTTTTCTATCACTGCCAGTGTCTCTACTATCCTTGGTATTGTGTCATGGAACCCTGTGGACCAGCTATGTTAAAATTCTTGCATTTGGCAAATTCCAATTGCAAATGTATCATCTACATTGACTGCTGGAGGTGCCACTCTACCACACACAATGTTTACAATTGCCTCTGGGTGCATAGAGGGTTTAAGGGATCAACTGAGAGTGTAGATTCTTGCTAATGACTTCTCTGTCTTTTGCATTAGCAGCAACCTTTGACTTCATTTCTTCTTTGTGGTGTAGCCTGATCTGTGGATTATATTGATTACTTAAGAATCCCCAGTCATCACTTTGGGGGTTAACAGGTTCTTGTCCCAAGATCAGGCACAGTATTATTCAAATTATTATATAGTTGGGATCCCTGATGTACACAGTTACAACACTCACACTATAGGAACTCTTCTATAATTACAAATAGTTTACTAATACATTTAGCAAAGCCACAAACACCCCAACTCCGTAAGGTAGATAGAGATACTATAGAATGCATATCTGCACATCCATATATTCACATCATCCCTTGCAGAACAATCTGAAATGTAAGCCATCATCTTCCTCATCACCATCACCTTCCCCTTCATCACTAGTAGCCATCATTCCAGCACCTCCCATGAACTACATCTCTTTCTTCTACTGCCCCAAGACTGGGATGTAAGTTTTATAATATGATACGTTTGATGCATATTCAAAAGGGGATTCTCCCTTTTTCCTTATTTGTATTTTCTCACCTTACTAATGTTGCAGTGTTCTTTTCCTATAGGTTATATCTGTGATCTCAACTTATTATCATATACATGAATTCATTACCATGGCCATCTTGTGGTTAGGTATCTGCGGATGTAGTTCATGTACCTGTTGTGTATGTCAATTAATTGCCATGACATTCTTCTGGTTGGATCATGTACCTGTGGTTAGAAAGTCTTCTTAAACACTCTATATTTAGCTCCCCAGTACTTGAGGGTTTTCTGGGGCCATTTATCTGTTCAAAGTTTAGCTGTTCAAAACCTCAAGCCTCATGCTAACTTGCTGAAACCAAGGTCTTATAGTATACAGGCCTGTAGGTTCCTTTCATTACTGCTGAATATAATAGAAAGCAGCGAATATAATAAAGGCAAGCTAGCCCTGTGGGCTACAGTGGCTGTCTTGTATTTGCAGATCACTGGTGTGATTTATGTTTATAATGTTGTCCACCATCCAGGTGCACATGTGGAAGCTAAGAGCTAAGGCCAAATCAAGAATAAACTGCAACTAGGCAGTAATAGCTAGCAAGGAAAATAAACAATAAAAAGCATAAAAATAAACAAAAGGTGAATGAAAAGACCACCTGATTTTGTGTTCTGTTTGTAATCTGTTAATGTCTATAACTGACTATTTATTTGAAAATTAATTCTCATGACTGAATATGTAAGAATTTGTTAGGTGAGCATACTTGGAGAGTGCAAGAAGGATATGCCTTGTGTTTTGGTTTAGGGGGAGAAGTAGGCATACTAGCAAGGTATACTGCTAATACAGACACTAATACAGGTATCACATATGTATCTTCCAGATAATTATGTCCCACAACAAAATATTGGTGTGACATTTTCAGTAAAAATCATTAACATTCAATGAAAATGGTTCCATTGTAATTTGGCTCATGAATCAAGAGGGGGTGGTAATAAAAGCTTGTATTTTAAAATGCTCAACAGTGACAATGTGTCATCAGGAAGTTTCTTATAATTTAAAGTCTTGACATTCAGAATCCACCAAAAAAATTGCTTGGACACTAATACAAAGTATTGCCAAAAACTTGCTTTTGGATATGTGCTAAGTCAGAGACCTCCTATTCAAGCCCTACTTCACTACAGTGAAGTATACCTTGAAGTAGGGCTTGAATAGGTGGTCTCTGACTTAGCATGTAGGTAAAATAAACTCTATCCTTCTATAACAGTTCAAACTATTATATTATTGCTGCCAGACTACAAGAGCTTTAATGTTTGGTATAAGCACGAATATGGTATTCAATCAGAAAAGAGTTCAAAAAGACCCCGGAGCTGTTTTTCACTTACCTGTGCGTCCAATGCACAGCTCAGTGGTGGAGGTAATATAGGTAAATTGATTAAATTAAATGCATGCTAGAGAGTGGTGGCTCAGTACTTATTGTTTTCTCAAATATATGTGTAAAGGATAAATAGAACGTGGGTCTCCAATGGAAACGTCCAAAGAGGAATCAGAGCCCCATATTTCACAGTATTAGAGATTTTGTATTATCTATTGCCCTTTGCCTATATAGCTCTGTACAAAAACAGACAAATTATTCTGTTCTGTCTTCAGCTGAAAAAAACCTTGATTTTTCTTAGGTCTTAGATAAAATGCTTTTCCTCTAAGATTTTATTAGGCTAATCCCAATAAAGCCTTTTATATAATTAATTTCTCTTCCCACCATTATACCACTATGCACTTTTTCAGAATAAAGTGACCATTAGGAGAAATGGTAGTCCTAATTACTCCTGAAAGTAAGCAATAAATGAAAGAATCTGCATTTCTGGAGGATCAGCACCTTTGCAGTCCTTTTCAATATACCTTTGCTACATTTTGCTCACTGTTTCCTATTATACCAAGTAGCAGGGTCAATTTAAGGCACTTAAGTGCATTATTCCTACTGTTTTATCTTCCTCTTAAAAGAAAAAGTTACTTGATTTCCCTGCAAAAGCCCCCATGAAGAAGCATTAAAATTATAGAGTGCTTATTGTAAAATATCATCTGCATGAGCAATAAAAATTGGATGGTACAGATGGTCTCCAAATGGTCCATGTCCAATTGTGAAACAATGGAGTTGTTATTTCTTGGATAAATTAATATCAAAGACAGCCTGACTCTTAGCAATTGGTCTGGTTTTGCTTTATTTTTAAGTCTATTCTGTTTTCTGACTCAGCAGGAAAACAGTCTGGGCATTGCTTTTTAAAGTTTAATAACATACCTATGATTTTGATATTTCTTGATTATTGGAGGTTATCTATTTTATAAGTCACTTTTGCTGACAGTTCAGTAGTATTCACCTTCCCCCCCCCCAAAAAAAGAAGAAACACAATTACAATTTAGGGTGTTTTTGGATATTCAGAACATATGACTCTGCAGAAGAGATCATGCACCCGACATATAGTATGTTCTACATACTGACTGTGGAATGGTTTGCAGGGTTCATGACAATTTCTACTGTATAGGTGTGACTTTACCCTCTGCAATCTGGACTGGTGAACTGCTGTGTCACCTCAATCCATTACTCTTGGAGCCGTCTTACCTTGCTTTGCTGTGAGAACCCCCACTCCTGGGTAGCTCATGCACAGTCTACAGCATGTAAATTGCTCTCCACGCAGCGAGTGAGTGCCCCTAGCCAGCCACTCATGGGATTATGCAATGGTATGACCTCAGCCACTATCCCCAGTCCCAGATTCAACCCTAGTAATTGCCATTTTACAATGTTTGGTGTTGCCCACTGAACACTGCAGGCTCATACGTTTGTCAATGTATTAAAGGAATTGATACGCACCAGCCTTGTCACTTCAGATGGCGCCTCTAACACACCTTAAACCAAATGCACTGCTTTAGATAAAACAAATGCACTGCTTTAGATAAAACAAATGCGCTGGTTTAGATAAAACAAACGAGCAAATTTATTAAGTACAGAAAGATTGTAAGTGATTATAAGTTAGAGGAAAGCAGGTCAGGTTTGATCAAGAAAAAATAAAAGGCAAATCGCCTTGTAAACTAAGCTTAACACTTTCAGCAGCCTTTCAAACTCATATGATTCTCACCGCAGGCTGGCTGGTCTGCCTCCAATCAGGCTCTCCCCCCCACATCCCCCGTGATCAGCACTTCAGTTGCTTGGTGGTATTTGTATGTGGAGATGGAAGAGAGAGCGAGCCGCAAAATGTCTCTCCTTTTTAAAATGTTCCTTCTCTCCACTGGGGCTTCACCCCACTCCTCTTTCAAGATCAGGTGTCAAACAGTGTCTGCATGTGGTTCACTCCACACTCTTAGTCACTGTGGTACTTTATGGATTCGTTTGTTGATGTCTAGGCCAGTCTTTTGTTCCTAGAATGCTGAGTTGGATTGCTCTATACAAATCCTAATGAGGTGCGAATTGCTCCTTAACTCTGTAGAGTTTTGCCTAGATCTGTCTCAAGCCATGAGACACATATTTGGGAATATTACATAGTGAAGCCTCATATCAAAACACATGACATTGCAGCAAACATATTACTGTAACAATAATGTTCAGTGTGCCATGAGCTTTCCAAAAACATCTTACATGACATACTTTGTATTAAACAATACTCAATCACACTATAAGGGTGAACATGACTGAACAATTACACCATAAGGGTATACATGATGGTGCACTGTGTCACATTAGGCAATTATGAACAGCATCTGATCATTGTCTCCTCACTAAATGCAGGAATTCTTGAAAAGCATCTGCAAGTATATTCATTGTGGGAGTGGAAGATTTACTCCCTTCCCATATATGAATGTACTATCCATACTGCTGCAAATTTTATGAGAATACTATAGGATTAGGAACTCCTGAAAACTGATAGTTAAACCTAGTAATATTTAACAAAAGGAACAAATGAATCAGATAAGTTTTCTGTCACTTTTACTTTCAGCCAGCTGATTTCATACGATACTGCTCATTAGTGGGTTTCTTAGAGGTAAAAGATAAAAAAAGTTTTGCTTCTCTGCACAAATATGGGATACATCATAGGGAAGCTGGCAGAGTGCAGTAATACAGTCCATTATATATCTTTCTGGCACACATTGGTGCTCTGCAGCAGTCAGGATTTTAACACAAATGAAAGCAGATTAGCCTCAGAGGTAGTCTGGTTAGACATATATGGTCACCTAAATAGGACTTTGATGTAGGTTTGTCTTGATTACCTAGGTAGCTTTAATCATGGGAAGCCATTGTCTCTGATGGGCAGTAAATCCCTGGTCTTTCTTTCATCTTACAGTCTGACATATGAAAGGTAAATGCCTGGAAATATTATTTTTGTCTTTATACCTGATCACTAACAGGTGCATTATAAAAGTCTATTCTGTATCTGAAGGAGCAAAAATTGTTCAGAACAAAGACGTGATAATAATGTAAAATCTTAGCCCTACCTCTCTTAAATATATTTATTTCTCTGTTCTCTGCTGGCTTATCAGAAAGTTCACTGCTGGAAAACTTAAAAGTTGTATTTCATTTAGAGAGTGGTTGTTGTAGAAGGCCCCGAGCTACAAGCTTCTTCTGCATGGTTGTCAGATGCTAAAATATTACAAATTCATCATACATTAATCATATATATCCACAAGGGAATTTACTGTTCCTTGCCTTATCTGTCATAGGGAAATTCACAAGATCCAAATTATTCCATTTATTTTATGGTTATAAATAATCAAATACAATTTGTGCCTCTGTGGTCCATAATACATTCAGATTGACTTAGAACATGATAGAAGAGAACAAGCTTGGTTTATATTTGAGGTTCACTAAGGACTAGAATTCCCCAGGTATCTCTCTCTCATTATGTAGGGCACAGTTATGTTTTAGAGACCTCTCTGCAATCCCAGGGGAAGGCTGACTCTCATTAGGCATGTCCCAGTGAGCACTGCTGATTGGCGTTTGTATTGCAGGGCAGATCTGCAGGCTAGGATGAGAATTATCAAGATTTTGGAAACTGAAATTGGTTGAGTACTATCTGCTAAAGGTTTTTAATCCAAAAGCCTTTGATGCAAAGAAGAAATGCAGGCTGATAATGCAAAGCTGAATATTGTTAGTATGAGTCTGTTCTGACAGAAATATGGTCAGTGGTTTGTTTTTCACAGTTCAGTTAACATTTATTTCAAGGATGAGAGGAATTCACTACTGAAATTTCAAGCCCATTCAAACACCATAGGGGTCAGAAATTTCTGTTGAAACCAACTCTTTTTTTAAAATCCTGAATTCAGTTTAGCAGGCTGCATCTTTAAGGTTAGCTGTGTTACAGTGATTCAATGGGAGAATAGTCATCCCCCTTACACTTGGCCATCTTATCAAATTGTGTTGGACAGATAGAGTAGTAGCTGGTAACTGGCAGTTGAAGGCACCTAGAGGTGATGCTGTTCAGAGGTGATGGAAGTCTCCTTCAGGAATAGCAAAACTGAGCATGCCTAAGATGGAGCTGCTGGAGAATGGAGGAAAAGCTGCAGTACAGGTGATATAGGCAGAAAGGAGGAAAGGCATGTGTATGGACCTCAGAGTCACTATGCATTCTGACACCTGTAGCACAATGGGAGGAGTGTGTAATAGACAAGTGTTCCCCAAATGGTGGGTCCTGACCCACCAGTGGGTCACAGGAAAGTTCTTGGGCCAGATAAACCCATCACTGGGTACTGGCACAGGCACAGGCAAACATACACTTCTCCAGCCCATTGTGGAGAGGAGGCCCTGGAGGAGGTTTGTTGGAAAGCGAGCCCACCCTCACCCACCAATGGCAGCTCCTGTCCTTCAGCGTTAGGCCAGGATCTCTGATCCATATGTTGTCACCTGATGCATGAGGCTGCAGAGCCACTCTTGTTTGGCCCTGATGCCCCTTTATCATGATGAGTGGAACTGTGACCCAGTGTGCCAGGCTGCAATGCCCAGAGCAGAAAACTGGGCCCAGCTGCATGGATGGGACCCACCACTGTGGGGTGAGAGTGGGGCGTGCTTGTTCTCCAACTCCCCACCCCACTACTCCTCCACATTTCCCCTCTGCACCAGGCTGGAATTAGGGTTGCAATTCCAGGATGGAGGGTGCACATATGTAATGGCTGGTTGCAAAAAAAGACAAAATGCAGCTGGTGGGTTGCCTCAGTAAAATGTTTGAGAACCACTGTTTTAGAAAGAAGGCCTGTAGGGAACAGGGAGGCAGAGCTAGCAGCAGTAAGGGAACAATTCTAGCAGCAGAGTGAAAAGGCAGTAGGGGGACTGGCAAAAAGAGTGACTTGGTGGAGCGAGAGGGAGAATAGCATCTGAGGAAGAGAGACGATCTAATTGCTCTGAAGGAAGAAAAGCAGGCAGGATCCAATAGATCACACAGAGAGAAATAAAAAAGAAGAGGGAGACACGGCGACCAGGACAGTAAGTTCTTCAAGACAGTTACATACAAACTGCATGATTCCAAACAATTTGGTGTAGAAGGGCACAAAACAGTGAGCTAATTATAAGCAGTTGGTAGTGGGGACCTAGGGAAAGTAAAACCAGCTATGGAAAAGCCATTTTTCATAAGAGACCAGTTCCAAAGTTCACTGATGTCAGTAGAAAGATTCGTATTAAATTCAATGGCTTTGGATCAGGCCAGTGATATAAGGGTAGATGGCATGGATGAGACAAATAGGTTGTCTACATACACGCCCTTTATTGTGGGTCAGAACATGGTGGGCCTTTACATTCATGTCAAACTCTTTTTCAAAACTTTTTACACTTCTTTTCCATGTTTTGTCCTTCCTAAGTTATTCAGCTCATTCTTTGTACAAGGAAACTCAGCCTAGATTCCCTTGGTGCCTGGCCCTTAGCTAAAGTTCATGATTCCTTGCCCTTGCATTTGTCACTGGCTCAAACAGCCTTGTAGCATCTCTCCTCATATTTCCTTTTAGGGTTGTGTTTACTGTACCTCAATGAGGCTTCCTCTTAAACACTTTCTTTGTAAAAGGGTATGAACCTGGGCTATGTCTCAGAATAATCAAGATGCTTCAGCTCCTGTTTTATTCTGGCTGGGGTTTATTACACCGTCCCCTTTGCTATAATATGCTTTTCACAGTGGACTAAGAATATTCAGTATTTGGTCTTAAAGCCAGTCTCTTGTATAGTATGCAGCTGATTTTTCACTCGACTTATATTTGCTACCTTTTTTCTGTATCATAGGTTTTTTTCAATTTCTAACTGTTTTTCAGCACTCTTGCTAATGATGTTAGAGTTTTATCTGTCACTAACCTCAGACACTGCTCTTGCTTAATGTTTCATAATGTCTGACTATTGAGTGTATATTCTCTTTTCTTGGTTTTCTTTGTTCCCAGACTCATTACCTTACATTACATCCTTTGAATTTTATAAGCTACTTATCTGCCTCCAGCTCCTAGACTATAAGTTCTGAATTTTGTTCCCTCCTCCTTTGTTTTGACTGCCTCTTCATTTTATATCATCAGCAAATGTAATCCACTTGTTGCATCTTCTTTCTTCCAGGTCACTGATATATAAAGGGAAGAAAACTAATCATAATATTAATTCTTGTGATTCTCCTCCAGTCACATCCTTTCATGTTGAACTGTTGCCGTTCACAGCTACCACTTGCTTTTTTATATTCAGGCTAATTTGTTCATTGAAGTAACAACAATTTTTGGCAAAGACTATGTCCAGTAGCCATGGGCCCTGTTTCAGGGGCAGGCTTAGAAGGACAGACCTTTCCTGAAGGCTCCTGATAAGAATACTGGAGAAGCCTCCCTGAAAGAATAAGATTGTATGCTGAGCCCAGTTGGGGCTGATGCTTTTGGTTGCCTTTTCTTTTTCTTTTCACCTTATATTGGACTAGAAGCTGGGGGAGAAAAGCAGGTGATAGGAACTCAGAGGGAGGGTACCTCAGAGGGCACCTTCAGACATAGGCACTGTTGACCCTCCTAGGGCCCTAGGTTGGAGACCAGTAGAGTGGACAGGCCTGGGCTCCCCTACCACTGTCTCTAATACAGAAGGGGGCACAAGCTGTGTGCCAACCTCTCTGCACCTTTGATTAAAAGAAGACTTAGACAGCAAGACCTACAAACTGGGAGATGGCACTAAGTGCGCTAGCCACTAGACCAGCTCACCCACCAAGGACTCTATTACACTCTAAATTAAGAGAACTATTTACAGTGGTATCGCAACTGCAGCTAACATTCCCGCCATATGCAAACAGGCTAACTTCCTGGTACCTCCTCCAAAATCTTCCCTCCTGCAACTTGCACTTCTCCTTCCAGGTTCCATGCAGGATGCTACAGGCCCATGTTTGGTGAAGTGTGGAGCAGCCTCAGAAGGTACATACCTTTGGGGGAGTGAACTTGTCCTTCTCTGGCATGACCAGCTAGAGCTATGAGCCACTGCAGCGTAAGAGCTGGCTCATGGCCACACCTCTCTCCTTCACTTCCTTGCCATCCTTCTGGTGATACAGTATTCACCAATGGAAAGGTCTAAGAGGGAAAAGACCCTGTGTTCCTCAATCAGGGTGCTATTGTGTCATCCAGTGTCACAAGAAGATTTTTTGTGCCTCCCTTCACCTTCCTCACTATGAAAAATCTGGCCTTTTGTGTACTTGAGACTCTCTGTACATATCTAGTTAAATTAGAGCTATCGCTTCCCTCTATCAGCTCTTTATTACAGCTCAAAAATAGGTTTTGTTAAGCAGGATCTCCCTTTATAAATCTGTGCTGACTTTTCCTAATTAAATCATAATTTCTCCTAGTGATTTTGGTCCATTCATCACTGCTAAAATCAGGCATGCACTACAGGTATCTAGTTTCATAAGCCTTGCCATCATCTTTTCAGTGCTGCAAGAAGGAAAGGTGGTCTTGTGTAGGGTAGTGGATTGGGACTCTGAAGACCTGAGTTCAATTTCTGGCTCAGACACATACTTTCTGTGTGAATTTGGACAAGTTATTTAATCTAATATGTGTCTCAATTGCATATTTGTGAATAGAGATATTTCCCTTCCTTATATGGGTGTTGTGTGCATAAAGTCAATTAACGATTGTCAGGTGCTCAGTTGCATTGGTAATGAGGACCTAACAAGTAGATCAATAGATAACACTGTTAATAATTATCAAACTTTGCACTTACTGCAGAACCTTTCATCAGAGTTCTTTACAAGCATTAAGAATCACACTCCACAGTGTAATAAATAAATATTATTATATCCATTTAACAGATGGGCAAGCTGAGCTGAGGAAAAAGCCATGATTTTTTAAAGGGCACCTATGGATTATGAAAGTACTGAGTCTGGTCTTCTATTTAATGTTTCATAATGTATGACTATGGGGTATGTAGCAAATTCTCTTTATTTTTATTCTATTTTGACTTCAGTGGAGCTGTGACAATTCACACCAGCTGAAGATCTGCCCCAAACTTTTCAATGGAACCTACAGGTACCAATCCATAACACAAAAGACATAAGAAAAGGGTTGGCTGCTTAAGGGAGTAAAGAATTAGCTTCTATACCAAAGAGAGACAGAATTGTGAATGGTAACTGTTCAGCATGAAGGGATGTGACCAGATGAGAATTGTAATGGTAAGGTGGTAGGATCAATTTATCATAGAATATTAGAGTTGGAAGGGACCTCAGGAGGTCATCTCGTCCAACCCCCTGCTCAAAGCAGGACTAACCTCAGCTAAATAATCCCAGCGAGGGTTTTGTCAAGCCGCAGCTTAAAAACCTCTAAAGATGGAGGTGCCACCACCTCCCTAGGTAACGCATTCCAATGCTGCACCACCCTCCTAGTGAAAATCTTTTTTCTAATGTCCAACCCAGACCTCCCCCACTGCAACTTGAGACCATTGCTCCTTGTTCTGTCATCTCCACCACTGAGAACAGCCTAGCTCCATCCTCCCTAGAACTCCCTTTCAGGTAGTTAAAGGCTGCTATCAAATCCCCCCTCATTCTTCTCTTTTGCAGACTAAACAGGTCTAGTTCCTTCAGCCTCTCCTCATAAGTCTTGTGCTCCAGCCCCCTAAAATGCGGCCTCACCAATGCCGAACAGAGGGGAATAATCTTACTATTATTATGCAATGCTCTTACTAATGCAGCCCAATATGCTGTTAGCCTTCTTGACAACCAGGGCACACTGCTGACTCATATCCAGCTTCTTATCCACTGTAACCCCCAGATCCTTTTCTTTATGTATCAATGAAGAAATACACCACAATAAATGGATTACATTTACCATTGAGACAAAGTGAGGGGGCATTCAGAGCAAAGGAGGGAGGTCAACAAAGTTCAGGCTGTGTAGACTAGAAGCAGGAGGAAAAGAGGCAACACATTCAAAATATAAACTACTGAGTCTGAACAAAATAACAGTGAAGAGAATACACTACACCACTCAATATTAATACGTTATAAAATGTTAAATGGGAGAACAGAAAATAAAGCTTGGTACTTTCAGCATTCAGTATCCACAGGTGCTGCTGTTATGGATGTACATCATAAATCAGTAGGGCAGCAAAGCTATTAATATTTCCCGCATCTCTCTAAATGCCATCTTTTTTCCAGCATGTTGGATCCCATCTGGTTTTGAAGTTCTATCATTCTTCGGACATTTCAATTTCTTGATTACCTGTCTGGTCATGACCCCGCAGAATTTTTCTTTTTTAATATTTCTTCCTCCTCACTTGGGAAATTTCCATGTGCTTCTGACATCTGTCACCCATCCCCTTTTGTGAACTCCAAGGCGAAGTAGTAATTAATTAATTAATTTCAGCAATGTCTACCTTTTCTTTCAAGAAATGAGTCATGCTCTATCTTAGAGGACCCACTGTGTTCTTCACTGTACTCCCATTCCTGATACTTGTGCTCTTCCATAGTCTTTTACAATGACAATCTCCAGATTTTTCCTGGAAAAGAAACTGCCTTTTGAATCCAGAGACGATTGTCCCTCAAGGTCACAGTAAATGACATTATGGAAAAAACTGTCTCCTTTGCATTTGTCTAGTGGATGAACTCATTTCCAGTTCTGCTGTCAGACAGTCCCACATCCTGGGCTTGTTCCTGCAAGGTGCTAAGTGCCTTCAACTCCCATTGATTCTGGGCAGAAAGAGCCCATCAATTATTTTGAGGGTGAAACGGTCATTTGTTGAAAGTGTCCATTGCCTCAAAGATTATATATGGATCCCGATTTCCCTCTCCTGCCCCTCCTCCTCATTTCACTGACGGCACTCACAAGAATATGAACTACTCAGTATGAATAAGATGTGCAATGAGGTGTCCCTAAAAAAAATGGCCTGGAAATGAATTTTTTATTTGGCTTTCAATTGGGATTCCAAGTCCTCTCTCAGGACAAGGGAGAATTCAGATCCCAGCTTCTGATTAGGACTAGAGCTGTCCAGGATTTATTTTTTCA
Source organism: Mesoclemmys tuberculata (assembly GCA_007922155.1). Taxonomy (NCBI): domain Eukaryota; kingdom Metazoa; phylum Chordata; order Testudines; family Chelidae; genus Mesoclemmys; species Mesoclemmys tuberculata. Next base: position 24,576,871 of record ML675603.1, read on the forward strand.
CAAGATAATTAATTGTAAACAAAATTGATTTTGTTTTCATCAAAGTTTTTCTATAAAAGTCTTTGTGTTTCTGTTGAGAAACCAAAATCCAGATTTTTTTAAACTAGGAAACCAAAATTTTCAGTTGGTTGTGCAAAAATCTCTGGTTTTTCTTCAATTTTTTTTACCTGTTGGCAAAAAATTTTCAGTTCGCAACCATTTTTTGTGTTTTTCAGCTGTTTTCCGATTTTCTCATGGAAAATTCCACTTAGACAAAAAAATCATTTTTCATCCAAAAAAAAGTTTCAAATGAAAAAGGCTGACCTCCTTTAATTAGGAGGCAGATTAATAATTACAAATTAGACACATTCATTTTGATTTCATCTGCCCCTAACAGTCTTCTTATTTGTACAGATGACTGGTCAAATAAGATCAGTTACTGCCTCATGCTATGATGATTGGCATTATATAACTATATGAGATAAAGAGATGGATAGATAGATAAAGATAACTTTTCTTTCATGACTCATTTTCCACCTAGTCCACTATTCTTTTATTCTTACCCATCACCTATGTCATAATTACATAAAATTGTATTTTATATTAAAATAATATGACTGTTTATAATTATAGATTTTAAGTAGTGTGCTAAGGCCATAGAAAGATGTCAGCTTTACAGATAATTAATGGCTTTGTTTCAGTTACATCATGCATTGCTCAGTGATGATAGAAATAAACCCGACAACAGCTACTGCATTGATTTTTAACTTTGCAAGCAAGAAAGGCTAGGTTCCATAGGCCTGGAATACAGTTACACCAATTTCACCCCGAATCGGTGGGGATTCACTGTTGAGAGAGTTGAATTTACCCAATTGACCAAAATTGTACTTTGGATGCTTGCAAGCCACGCTCATTCTCAAAGGACGCCCACACATCTGCGCACATTTGAGGCAGACTTTGAGTATGTCTACACTGCAGAGTGAAGTCGATTTACTTTCAATCGACTTTCACCTGCCAAAGTGTAGAAGTCGCAGGAGCATGATCACACCATGTTCCTTGTGTTGGGCTCTTGTGTCCCCACTCTCCATGCTTGGGTCAATGTTCAAAGCAGTGCACCATAGACTCATAGACTCATAGGTCAGAAGGGACCAATATGATCATCTAGTCTGACCTCCTGCACAAGGCAGGCCACAAAACCCTACCCATACACATTTATAACAACCCCAAACCCATGACTGAGTTATTGAAATCCTCAAAAGTGAGATTTGAAGACCTCAAGCTGCAGGGAATCGATCAGCAAACGACCCATGCCCCACGCTGCGGAGGAAGGCGAAAAACCTCCGGGGCCTCTGCCAATCCGCCCCGGAGGAAAATTCCTTCCCGACCCCAAATATGGCGATCAGCTAAACCCCGAGCATGTGGGCAAGACTCACCAGCCAACACCCAAAAAAGAATTCTCTGCAGTAACTCAGTTCCCATCCCATCCAACATTCCCACAGACCATTGAGCAGACTTATCTGCCGATAATCCAAATCAATTGCTCAAATTAAACTATCCCATCATAACATCCCCTCCATATACTTATCAAGCTTAGTCTTAAAGCCAGATAAGTCATTTGCCCCCACGGGCATGGGTGGCTATCCCATGGGTAGCTATCCCACAGTGCAACTAGCCACAGAAGCTTTTGGGAAGCTTGTCGTCCTCCCATGATGCAACATATCCCCCCCCTTCTTGTCCCAAACAAACTGCAAATGCTTTCATGTTTCTATGCTGTGTGCATGCTGTTGCCACAAAGGCATGGAGTCCGCTCAGCTGCGCACTATCATTGTGAGCATCACAAATATCTCATGGCTTATTCTGCAGTATTTTCAAAGGTCAGAGGAGCTGCAGCACAGAAAATAGTGATGTTACTGAGGCCGTCCTGCTACAAGCCATAGAGCGAAACAATTCTCATTTGCTGAAGGCTGTCACACATCATCTTCAAACAGTGGAGAGCCGGTTTTGATTCTGGGAAACAAGCACAGACTGGTGGGATCGCATTATTATGAAGGTGTGGGATGATGAGCAGAGGCTGCAAAACTTTTGTATGTGAAAGGCTACTTTCTTTGAACTTTGTGCAGAACTGACCCCAGCTCTGAAGCATGCGAATACTTGCTTGAGACCATCTGTGACAGTGGAGAAGTGAGTGGCCATCGCTCTGTGGAAACTGGCAACCCCAGACTGCTACTGGTCAGTTGGGAATCATTTCGGAGTCGGTAAATTTACTGTTGGAGCTGCTGTGATGCAAGTGTGCAGGGCCATTAATAGACTTCTTCTACGAAGGGTAGTGACTTTGGGAAACGTGCAGGACATAGTGGATGGGTTTGCCTCAGTGGGGTTCCCAAATTGTGGGGGGGTGTAACCTGGTGGCTGCTCAGCGCTGGTCGCTGCGGCCCTTCCTGGGGCCCAGCCTCCGCGGAAGGCTACTGCACCTTCCGGAAAAAGCGGGGGAATTAGTCAAACCAACAGTCTGTGTGCCCCGGCCTGTGGCGGGGCGGGCAAGCAAGCAGTCTGTGTGCCCCGGCCCGTGGCGGGGCGGGCAAGCAAGCAGGGACTCACTCCAACAGCTTGGGATGAAGGGGCGATTCGCCGTGTCTCAGGGAGAGGTGAGGGGGAGGGGGACGCAGGCCCACCCAACTCCACTGCGTCCCAGCCCAGGGCCCTAACAGTGGCAGAGGCTTTGCCACTGTGCTGGCGGGGTCCCACCACAACACTGCCGACAGTGGTGAGCCTCTAGCCGCAGCCACAACTATGGCTGTCCCTGGGCCACTTCCTCCCCTCCAGTCCCAGGTACCTCCTTCGTCAGGGTCTTCGGGATACACCGCTTGTGGCAGACTTAGCAGGCCCTCTTCGTTGACGGGCAGCAGGGCAGGGAGCTCCTCAGCGAGGGGCAGCTTCTCCAGGTCACAGGATCTCGGGGTTGCTTTGGCTTCGGGAAGCTCATCCAGGTCAAGCCCCACCTCCGGGGGTTCTGTGGCTGGCAGCTCGTCTAGGTCCGGGCCGGCTTCGGGGGGTGTCTCCCACCCCAAGGTGTCCGGGGGCTCGGCCCACTCCTTGGGGTCCGGGGGCCCTACCCAGTCCTCGGGCCCTGGGTGGTGGGGCCGCTCCCGGTGCTCTGGCTCAGGTAAGGCCCTGGGCCAGGCCTCGGCCCTGCTGTAGTCGGGTCAGCGCTGCAACCAGGAGGAAGGGACGTGTGCACCCACTGGCAGCCGATCCCTCACTGAGCAGCGGGCCCTGCCTTTTATCCTCTCCTCCCCAGCAGAAGCCCCGCCCTCCTCGGAGGGGATTGGCCAGCCGGTTGGACCTATCCCAGTCTGACCCCTGGGTTGCCGGGCAGACTGGGCTCTTACCTCTTTGATGGCCTGTGTTTGGGGCAGCGGCCCTTCCTGGGGCCCAGCCTCTGCGGAAGGCCACTGCACCTTCCTACAGGGGGCAATAGATGGCATGCATATCCCTATCCTAGTACCTGACCACCTTGTCACAGAGTACATAAACCAGAAGGGATACTTCTCAATGGTGTTGCAGGCCCTTGTGGATCACAAGGGAAGTTTCACTGACATCAGTGTGGGGTGGTCAGGAAAGGTGCATGACACACACATCTTTAGAAACTCAGGTCTGTTCAATAAGATGCAGGCGGGCACTTTCTTTCCTGACCAAAAAATAAATATTGGGATGTTGAAATGCCAATAGTGATCCTGGGGGATCCTGTCTACCCCTTGCTCCCTTGGCTAATGAAGTCCTAAACCAGGCACCTTTTGGACAGAAAGAAGGAGCATTTCAATAATAGGCTCAGCATATGCAGAATGGTGGTGAAATGTGCATTTGGGTGTTTAACGGCCAGATGGAGATGTCTACTCACTAGACTTGACGTTAGTGAAAAGACCATCCCATCAGTTATCTCTACATGCTGTGTGCTCCATAATTTGTGTGAAACAAAGGATGAAAAATTCCCCCAGGGTTGAGCCATGGAGGTTGATAGGCTGGCCACAAATTTTGAGCAGCCAGATTCCAGCACTACATTCAGAGCCAACCACGGAGTGCTTTGTCTATGGGAAGCATTGAAAAATTGGTTTTGTGGTGAACTGCAGTAATGTACATCTCTGCTGTGCCTGTCTCTTTCCCATCCCACACCCTTGCACCAACGGAACCCTCCCTTCTTTCCCTGCCCAAGCTATGAATGAATAAAGACAGATGTTTTTTAAAGCTGCAAAGTTTTATTTGTGATGCGTTTCAATGGAGGGAAAGTAGGTGAAGTTAACATTGTAAAAGTGTCACTGTGCAAGCAACTGTGGTTGCATGCAGTTCTTAAAGGGGCCGTCGTGTCTTTCTGCTCGCCTCCACCGGTGTGGAGTGCAGCACATATTGCACCCAGCTTAGCCTCCTCCTAGAGCACTTGGCGGTGGGAGGCTGGTAACAAAGTGGTAGGCACTGGAGCATTTTGGAGGGACTGCAGAGGGAGTTTGTCCTGCTGCTTCTCTTCTTGGAGGTCTACCAGACAGCTCAGGATGTCAGACTGATCCCTCATAATACGCAACATCTCCTGTTGCGTATCACGCACCTGCTCCTGTGCTGATCTGCATTCCATGGCCATGTCTAGTTTTTCAGACAAGGACATCCTACACGCTCTGAGCTCTGTGTCAGCAGCAGTGGAGTCATTCATCAGCTCGCTAAACATGCCATCTTGTGTTTCTTATTTCCACTTCCTAATCTGGGAAAGTCTTTCAGCAGGAGTTCTGCAAGGTGGGCTGAAGGCCGAAGTGTCAACTGTAAGAAAAGCAAAGCACAAAGTTGCCATTGTTAGCTGACCCAAAGTAATAAAAGAAACGTTACAATGTAAAAAGAACTCGCCTTCATGTTCACAAGGCTAAGCCAGATCTGCATTCCAGTCTGTAAATTGCAGATGGGTAGACGTGGAGTTCCAGACATGGTAAGCAAGGGGCCCTTACATCCATTATGAAGAGGTTTAATTAGCACTAAAATCCACAATCCATACTTGAGCAAGGAGAGGGATCACCAGGCTCCCCTGTAACATCCAAGGACCAGTTTGGGAGGACATTGGCAAAACAGATTAGAGGACAAAGCGGGTGAAGTGTAGCACCAGAAAACATAGGGCAACCAGTATCCTGACCCATAATGCCCATAGCAACAATACCAGTACTAGGAATTGTGTTGGGGAGGTGCACAGGGACACCAACAACAGCAGAGGAATAATACGGAGTGACTGTATTGATCAGGTATTTTATACTTGCGTCATCTTCCCTTGGTGACCACATGTGACATCAGTTTCCTAAGGGTAACGCAGGCAGAAATAGAAGATTTGCTGCAACCATCGGGGTGCAGGCCTGGCCCTTATGCTGCTATGCTGTGTTCTGCTCATTTAATAGCAGCATGGCAGGGTTAATTCTCCTACGGTGGAGGAAGAATTAAGGCTGCCCTCTCCAGAAATCTTCTGCAAAGGATTACAAATTACCTACATGAAAGTTACCTTGAGATATCCACAGAGGATTCTTGGAGCATATCTCTGCACATAAATAATCTGTTCTGGGAGTAACCTTCCACTGAAATTTGGCAATACCCAGGAAACCCATCCCCTCAAAAACACAAACTTCTTTTAAGAAGCTGGACTGGGGACATAACTGCAAAAATTAGATTTGCCACACGCACTCACCAGATGCGCCATTCCTGGCATCTTGATCAGTCCCACTTTCCTGTGTGTGGCAGGGCTGCTCTGGGGTAACGAACAGTTTCTAGCTCTCAGGGAGAATGGATACCCTGATTTCCTGCACACTGCTCTCCTCATCTTCATCCTTCTTGTCCACAGAGTCCTCGTTCGTTCTGGACTGGGATTCTATGGAGGTATCGATGCTGCGCGATGGCACAGTGCTGGAGTCTCTATCGAGAATCGCATGCAGCTCCTTGTGGCATGTTTTGAGAGAGGAGCCAGAATGGCTGTTAGCTTCCCTAGCTTTCTGACAAGCCTGCCTCAGCTTTTTGATCTTAATGTGGCACTGCTGCATGCCCCTGTTGTGCCCCTTCTCCAACATGCCGCGAGATATCTTCTCATAGATATCTACATTTCTATGTTCTGGCTCAGCTCTGAGCCAGCAAGACTCTTCGCCACACAGACCAATGAGATCCAAGACCTCCATGCTGGAGCGCAGTTGGGCCATGCAGTCACCATGAGCGGTTCAGCTACAAAGCTCTCTCCATGCTGTCTAAACTGGAAATGGTAATTCAAAATTTCCCAAGGGCTTAATGGGATGAGCTGTTTCCTGTTTGTGTGACCACATTACAGCAGAGTGCAAATGTCCAGAGTGGTTACAACAGAGCATTATGTGAGACCTTCCAGAGGCCAATGGCGTCAATTTAGGTTGTGCTCTGCCTATACTGATGTAAATGCGACCCACTGAATTTGACTTCAGCACTACGCCGCTTGTGGTGGTGTAGTTTTATTAAGTTGACTTTTACCATGATTTAGATCGATGGAATTTACATGCCAGTGGAGATACATACTTTAGGGGATCAACGTAAGCGGCATTACGTCGACCTCCATTGCCAGTGTAGACCAGGCCTTTATCCCATAATCATCAAGGTGGGTATTTTCACAAGGGTAAATATGCAAATCCCACCATTCCAGACGACTGAGACTCCTTTATAACAGATACATCCATTCACTTCATTATGCTTACATTTCCTTTTGTAGCCTGATTGCCAGGCAATAGTAACAAAAGGAGCAGCGATGATGAACAGTTGTTGTAGGCTTCGGTTCAGATGCATTAAACTGGAGATAGTTCTGAAGTATTGAGGTCTCTTTCAGCTGAAGCTTACAATAATGAAGCACACAGGATACAGCTTCAGTTATCTCATTATCTTACAACCCCAAGCAACCTTCTGACATATTTTATATTGATTAAAGCAAGAGAAACTTGGGCATTTCAGCATAATTTATGCAAACTCAAACCAATAATTAAAACTGCTAATTAGCTATTGGTATTTGATTCTATAATAATCTGAAAACTGAGATAATAGAAACAATGCACAGTCTTGTTCGGTAATAAAGAGTTTGGTTTATATACCTTGGCAGTGATCATTAATTTTGCTATGTTTTGATTTAGTGTTGATGTTAATATATTCTAGTATGTCTCAGGATATAAAAGTAACACCTGGTGTGCTCTCTTCAAATGCTTCTGTGCTTCAGGAGGAAAGCCAAAGGGGACATGCCACTGAACCTGGAGCATCATTATAAACAGGCTTGTGGGAATAAACGCTCAGGTTTTCTGAGAATAAAACAAAGTAAGAGAATGTACATAAATATGTTATTTTTATATAGAGAATGAGAGGGTGTCAGAGAGAGAGAGAAAGGCACTAGAGGAGAATTTGTGCTTAGAACTTTGTTTTGTGTATGTTTTAGCAATACATGGTTCTACATGTACAAGCTTTGTCTACATGAACATGCATTTTTATGTTTGCAGTTTGTTAGCAGAGGCAGTAAGCCCAATTAAAAAAAACCTTTGCTCAGAGGTTTCATTTTGCTGATATCACTAGGCTGTCAAATGGAGGATATTCCTCCTAGAGTTGAACTTGCCAGCACTGAGCTGTATTAGGGAAGAGCATAAATGAAGAAAAAGGACTGAGTTTTATTTCCTTTTCCTCAAAGCAGTCTCTTCTGTATCCAACATGCCTGTGAACAATACTCCCCTCTTTATGCATAATTGAGAGCTGGTAATTCGCTTAGTTAGCTTATTACAAAAAATAAGTCTCCAGGAATAACAGGCAGAACCACTGACCCTTGAGACACAAAACAGAACATGTTCACACCAAGCCAAGCTGCTGGATCGCTGGAGCTTTGTTATGTGGTGTAAACTTAATCAACTTTAATTAAGACAGATTTATTTGAATTTCAATACATATATACAGCAAACTTCTTTGAAGACAGCTTTTATTCCATTTATACCTTTTCAAAAAATGGTGGTGATTGAATCAAATTCAGTATCATATGGTATTTCCTGCTGGTACAAGAATACCCACTGACTGGCACCAAATTAATCTAACTCTAAAATTCCCTATATTAAACTCATCTTTAAAACTCCTGGTAGTTGTAGTCTACATCTATGTGGTAGAAAGGCAGTAAGATCTGTTCAGATTTTTGCTCTTCCCTATGCTTCATAAACAAAATTGTTTTTCTCTCCTGTCCTAATGTTTACCCCTCCCACATGCTCCCCTATCCTCCCCACTTACACACTTTATTACTGGGATTGGCAAAGCTTTCCTGTAATATTAGTACCTGGAAACTGGAGCCTATAACGTGCAGCCCATTTACATGCAATACACTCATGAAATATACATCTTTGGATTGACAAGAGATGCTGGGGTTTCAACAGAAGTTTTTTGGTGCACAAGGTAAATGTAGTGATCAATAAAGTGCTAGCTAATTAATACACTGCTGAATGTTCTTTAGAACAGTGTGGGAAGAAAATATAAACAATAAAAGGACTCTTTATGTGAAACAACGCGTACCTGCAAAGCACTACGCTAAAGACAGACATGGGCCTGAGACAGGCAATCCTGAACCTTGGCTTTGGGTTCGTCAGACCTGGGGTTTGGTTTCATGCCCATCTCTAAATAAAAAATGAATAACAAAAAGGAGAGTAGGATGTGTTAGGAATATACTTTACTTACTGGATGCCAGTTCTGTAAAATGGGCTAAAGGGTCAGTGCAGCACTGCATAGATGAAGAAATCACAGCAGCTTTTTGTTGCTTCCCAGGAATTATCAAAATAAAAACAGCAAAGGTTAGGAGAAAGGCCATTTTTAGGAGTTTCTGGAGCCTGGTGATTATTGGAGCAAACATTTTTCAATATTCCATTTACAGCAGTTACTAAGAGTTTTTAAACATTACTCTAGGGCAGTTTCACAGAAGCTTGCAATGAGGGCCTCATTTACTCTTGTCTGAGTCAGCATGGCCTCTGCACCACACAGGGGATTCACCTAGAAGAAGTCAGGGACTCCTGCCTTTCTTTATACAGGCCTGATCTACACTTACCTTCCGGATTTGGCGGCAGTCAACGGGAGATACATAAGTGATGTAAAAAACTTTGCCGCTGTCAGTATAGATGTAGCCACAGTCTCTGGCTGTTGGGGCACCTGCTGGGGGAGGATACTGAGGTCAGAGAGGTACTGCATCATCACTTCTCTCAGTCTATCTTTGTTATGCCCCTTTTCCGTTCACTGTTACCTAGTTTTTTGGCTGTGCTGGTCAGCTTGGCAACCCCAGTGGAAAGATCGTTGTGGCAGAGGGGAGGCTATGATGGATTTCCACTGTTAGAAATCCCTTGTTTAATTTTCAGCTACTGGGACCCTACATAAAGTTTTCCACTGGAGGAACATGGGATAAATCCAGCTGTTGTATGTAATGGGCGGTGGCACACGGAACTGTTTAAGACGCTTAAACTATCATCGCATGTTTTAATATTTTCCTTCCATGTCAGTGTATCCCAGATTTATGATGGCTGAATGTGAATTCTAGTGACTTAGCTCTGAGGCTTGTATGCATACGAAAGTTGCTAAGACTTTTTTCTTTTGCAGTATATATTTGGCTTTAGTAACAACTAATCAAATCACAATTTAAACTTTTTAAAAACAAGTGCAACCAAACCCATACAACTATCCAAGGGTTACAAGTAAGCCAGTCCAGCTTGCCACTCCAGCTAAAGCTATTTGCAACAAACTATTCTATAGAACAGTGGCTCTTCCTCCCAAATTTATCCTTTTCTTTACAGAATTGTTTTGAATGTTGCAAACTGTAGAAGCTAGCTGAAGCCCATTTCTCCTGAAGAACATGCTTAAATGGAAAAATTCTCTCTGCTTGGGTTTACAGTTTGTAAAATACTGTCATGTTCCTACCAGTTTGAAAGCTAAGGCCCCAATCCTGCTTGAACTCTAACTGTTTCCCCTGCACAGAGCCCCTTTGACGTCATGAGGCTCTGCATTGGCAGAGCAGTCCTCCCATATGTTATACATTACAAGATGAGGCTTTAAGAATCAATTTTCCATGCACTTCCCAGAGCAACCTTCTTTTTATTAAAGATCATCTAATCTGTTAGGATAGAAATGAGAACTGACTCAAAATCTACCCAGAACTTTGAACAAAATCCAAATTGAACATTTTCAGAGGTTGGACATTTTTAGTTACTTAAAAAGAGAAATATATTTTTTCATCCTTAGTGCAATCCCGTGTGTTCTTGTCCCTTTTTTTGGAAGAACTGGAATTGTCAAAATACCACAAGTGAGCCTGTTCTTCAAGTATTTCCTCTCCAGTGGGAAGTAGTAAATATGAGGAGAGAGAGAAATTGTTCCTGTGAGATTTCCAGCATAATTTCACAGACTCATGGTACCCAACCATCCGGGGAAATGTATGCATGCAACTCCCATTAATTTCAGTGGCAGGTGTCTGCCTGCATCTCGTGGGCCCGAACGGTTCAGATGCTTGGGGAAAGATGTAGATAAGGGTTTACATAAGCATCTGGAGTTTGAATTTCTTTGGCCAAAAAAAGCTGAACTGCATATCTTATGCAGTTCATCCATCTCTACTCGTTGCCTGAATTAAGAAACCAAATGTATTCAGACATTCAGGAGCTAGATTGTGCATGATTGACAGCAGCATAGAGCCACAGCCTTCCAAAGAGACCATCAGGATGCACTGTGCCTCCAGGAGGAGCAATACAGCTCCCAGTTGCATTGGGCACAGAGAAGTAATTTGTAAAACTGCTTCAAGGATGCAACATACTCCCCTCCTGTGGCTGACTAGCATGTGGGAGGAGGACATGTGTGTGTGAAGCCCTAGCTTTCTCTATTCCACTACAGTCCCCTTTTCAGAGAGCTGCTATCAGAGTGGGAACCATTCAGGTGTAGCTGCTGTGTTCCTCCAGGCAGAGGGACTACAATTCTGGCCCTTCCCGCATGCCAAACAAGGAGTAGGGAGTCCTTAATCCCTACTACACCACGGTCTGGCTGCATTAAGGAGGGGCATGTTCTAGCCCATAAGAAGCTTGTTTTGTTTTCACATCTAGGCCCATGATGAAGGGAATCCATACCCTTTTTGTTCAATTTCCAAATGAAGTTCTCACTGCTGAGGTAGTGTAATGGTTTGAAAATAATTAACGCCAATAGGAACTGGGAAGGGTTTCCCTATATGTTCATTTTTTTAACTTTGCTGATAAGAAGATAAGTTGTTAAGTGTGCAGCTGGTGGCTCTGTAAAGCAAATACTTGCAAATTCACAAATTCCAATATCTGCATTCTTTAGTTGCTGAGCTGCTAGAAGCTGCATGTATGTGTCACTTTCATAATACATGCTGCCTCAGGGAAAACTATCTTCTGACAGCTGGGTGAGGAGGGGTCCTGATGTCATCTGCAGAAGCAGCCAATAGTTTTCCATTCCAAGCTAAGGAATGGTGGTTAGTAGCAACTACAGAGGAATAAACAATCAATAGGAGATACATTTAGCTGTCACAGGTTGTCAGTGAGTGAAATTCTACCTAAGTAGGACAACTGAACTCATTTTTGCTTTTGTATTTATTTTGAGGCTCATGTGATCTTCATGTTATGTCCTTATTGACTTATTCACCCTAAAGCATTGTGGCATCTGTCCCAATTCTAGGTCCAAAGGACATGTCCTTAAAATTGCTGAGGAACAAAGTTGGAGCCTGTGGCTCTGTTGAGATTCACACTCCGTAGTTCAAAAGTTGACACATTCAGTAAGCGTTAAGGTCCTGCCTACATGCTCAAAATAACCATGTCTAAATCGGTTGTGTTATGCAACAGCTTGTTACCATATTAAGATGATTTGCAAAGGGCTTGGGTTTATTTTTTCTTTTTTAATTGAGCTTGTGCCCTTTTAGGGTGTGTCTACACCAGTGATACTCAGAATGAGGCTAAGAAGCCACAAGTGGCTTTTTAATGTATCTCTTGCAGTTCTGTGCAGCACATGATATTAAAACACTGTATGATTTAATGATTAACTAATCTAAGTTATTAACCAGTCAGGATGCCTTTTCTATGTTATTAACCAATTGTAGAATACTTGGTCAGTTGTTTTGCTGTAAGGATAATATATATAAAAATAGTAAATGAAACAATGAATTCACACTACTATGGGTCTTTTGGGTAATGTTGATTTCTAATTTGGCTCCTGAACCACTGAGGTCAGTGTCTATACAGTGTGTGGCAGCCCGTGGTAGCAAGTCTCAGAGCCTGGTTCAACAAACTCTGACTTGTGGGGCTAGGGTTACCACACTAAAAATAGCTGTGCAGATACTTTCAATGACACTTCAGAACAACACCTTCTCTTCTTCCTGAGAATGAGATGCTTGGAAGAGAAACTCTTGTGAAGACCCTCTAGTCCATTTTGATAAAATGTCTAAATTAAAAGTCAATGAAAAATCATAGCACTGCAAACTGCTGCATGATATATATGCCATACTTGACAAACACCAACTAGGGTGAAACCAGCCTATGATAATCCAAATAAAAACATTTGGATTTTTTTAACCAAATTCAAACATTTTGTGTCAAGTCAGTTTGACTTCAATCTGTTTGCCTGAACTGCTGCTGTGCCTCGTGTGCGTTGCATGATTCATGTCCCCATTCTACATTATGGGATGGGCTTTCTGACTGGACTAAATTTCCCATGATGCACTGCAGTCTTGCCATGGTTGAACTGACTTGGGAGTTACATGACCACAGTTGTACATGCCCATTACGATATATGTTTCTGTGAAAACGTCCCTTGCTTTGTGACATGATGTAATTTTTCTTGATACTTTCTTCAACAGCAACAAAAATCCATAACTGTGTGTTTGAGTTAAAATAGCATGATGTTCATAGAAATGTAGGGCTGGAAGGGACTTTGAGAAGTCATCAAGTCCAGTCCCTGCATTGAGGCAGGACCAACTAAAACCTAGACCATCCTTGACAGGTGTTTGTCCAACATATTTTTAAAAACCTCATAGACTCATAGACTCATAGGTCAGAAGGGACCAATATG